>JBAJFG010000276.1:387500-718606 GCA_037903475.1 Ancylostoma caninum
AATTGAACACCCGAGCGAACCCGGGTACACCGTCTAGTTAGTTCTATGACCTACTTATGAAGTCGAAAAATATTTAAATAGTTTAACTAGGAAGGCACAGTCCTATGGATGAAGGAAGAGCTCTACGATAAAATTTTGACGATCTGGAACCTTTGGAAACCGTGGAAGGGAGGGAGGTTCGATCGACAAGATTTCTCAGAAATGGAGCCTGCTCATCTTGCTACAGAAAATCGGTGGAAATTGAACATTGTTCCTGTCTGAGAGTTCGTACTGACCCATTTGGCCAGTCTCCTTGCTTTTCTGAGCCTTTTGAGAGAAATTATCATGGTCGAATGGTCCATATTGAAAAGTCCTAACCATAGGTGGAATACCCCGACACAGAGGCTCCAACCACATTCACTTTCAGGCCGGATCCAGAGAAAACCATCACTTTGGGAAGGGAGGGGGCGGGGCGAACCCTAAGAACTATAGCACTCCTTCGATAATTTTTCGTCTCCGTTTCTTCCAAACGTGAAACGGATAGAATTTCGATGCACCGTCACATGAGCCGTGAAATGTTATATAACGTGCGTTCACAAATTTGTTCCTGGCATGGGTCGATTTTCTGTCGAAGTACTTGAAAATGGAAATGTAGGGTTCAATTGGGAGGCTGTCATGGACGAAAGGATAAGGGTGAAAAAAAAGCACGGTCCAGCTATTATAGGCTAAGGTTTGCTCTCTACGACAGCGCAGAGCAGGAGTCCTGAGAAGACCTGCACCCCCTTGCCATTTTCGCCAAAGTTGGTGAACATTGATTTTTGTCGCCCTGGCATCGGCTCCAGGAAGAAGCATCCACTGGTCTGAAGCATTCTCGAGATTCTCTTCTCTGAGTAGTCTTAGGACGTATATAACGTCCCGAGAAAAGTTCTCTTCCCGAGGCTATAGATCCTCGTGAAGTCAAGAAAAAAATTCAAGGTATGCCAACTTTGCGCGCCAGCCGAGCTCAGGCGAAGTAGAATGGCTGGAAAGTACAGTCCTTACACAATATCCCATCACTTGAGCTTTCAGGAGATCATTCTGCATCGGGCCGGACGTCAACCACTAGGCGAAATATAATTGTGATGACCGACTTCCTTAAGCCCCGCCTATCATCTGTGAGGCTCTGGGCTGTAGGAAGTCTGGCGCGGCTCCTCGGCTGTCAGTAGAGGCAGATGGGATCTGCACGCATCTTCCACCTGGTGCACTGCGATTTGCATCTAATCGCCTAACAGAGCTACTCGTTCACTCCCCAACTACCAGTCCAGTGCAGAGATGAACACCAAAACCTTTTTTCGAGCTCCAGTTCATAGTTCGGAGCATTTAGTATCTCAAAATTAAGCATTTGAAATCCATGGAACCAAAGCATTCTGAAGGAATGTAGAGATGGTCTCAATTAGAGGCCATCCAAATTTGACATTCATTGCAGCTTAATTAAATGTTCAATTCAAGGTCGGTTCATCAAAAGAAATGCAATGAAGGCGCAAAACTATGAACATACATTGTCTTCCTTAATCCTTACGTACTGGTTGCTGAACGCTGTGAAGTTTATTGTGACACGGTGTTTTCCGATCTTCGATTTCGGAAGAAATTTGGGCAGCAAAAGATCAGCTGAAGACAGTAGCAGACTTTTACCGCCCTTCCTACTGGACATTCAGAGAATTTTCGTGTCGAATACTTGATTGATTCTTTTCAAAAGTAGATGAAACTAACTGTCTCCAAGCCTCAATACCTAGGTCGGCGTGTTGAGTCTCGCCAAACTTAGCATTAGAGATCCATTCAACCAAAGGTTCTTCAAGAATTTATCAAAAATGATCCTTATCAGAGACTCTAATTTCTTTTCTCTCTTGTGGAATTTGAGCAATTTCGAGCAAGTTTGTGTGACATTCTGAAAGGGCTTTTCATCATCTTTCTAGAGCCACCTGGATATTTTGGCTAGGTCTCTCCAGTAGCTTTTTGTGGAGTTGCGAACAATCGATGAACCGACGCGGATTTCGGATGGTCATGGTTAATGAAATCAAACTCGAACACTCTGAGTCGCATGTCTCCAGTAATCTTGCATTTGTTTAGGCTTAAAGTCGCCTTCCTAATGGACAGTGAGCTAGGGATTCGCGAAGTTTTCTTCCTACCATTTTAGACTCAAATTCTACCATGGTCGTCGTCACGGAATGTCGCTTGATCAGGCGTCGAGGACAGCCGTGGAACCTAAACCGGATCTTACCATTCGGACGAAGAAAGCAGGGATGGATGCTCACTATACTAAAGTTTCAAAACATCTGATCTCCATCAACTGGGTAAGAAAGATGCGGACGTGAACACCACAGGATCTGACTGATGACCAGCGTCTCACCTAGCGTGATATCGCTTCTAAGTTAATTTTGCGTCCCAAAACGACTCATTTCTAGATCATACAATTACCACAGATGAGGATCGGTTTCTATACGATAAAAAGAAGTGCAGATTGGTTTATGCAGAGACGTTTTCCAACTTCTAAGTTTTCTTAAACAAAATTTTCTTTCTAGAGAGGTTGCGTCAGGAGTTTGGTGGTGCTGTAAGGGTGTGACTGGATGTAGCGTTCTCAAACCTAGTCAAGCATTGACAGCATGGTCCTAGTGTTGTAAACTCTAGTTGATCTCCGAAAATCAGCCGTAGATGTGTTAGGCAGTGGTGAGCAGAATCAGGTTTCCCCTGTAGCCCACTAAGCGAAATATAATTGCGTTGACTGTCTCCTGCAAGCTCCGCCTATCAGCTGTGGGGCTCTGGGCTGTAGGACGTCTGGCGCGACTCCTCGGCTGTCAGTACAGGCGGATGGGATCTGTACTCGTTCCTTCCATCTGGTGTACTGTGAACCATCGGGGTTTGCATCTAATTGCCTAGCAGAGCAACTCGTCCACACTTCAACTACCGAGCACAGAGACAGGGAACGTCAATCACGATCACTACTCCAGCGGCCTGGAGTGCCGCAGCACCCCACGTGGCGTCGGCGAGGCAGCACTGATATCCACAACATCCAGCTCCGCAACATCCATTCGACCATGATACTTTCTCTCAAAAGGCTCAGAAAAGCATGGAGACTAGCCAAATGGGTCAGTACGAACTCTCAGAGAGGAACAATGTTCAATTTCCACCGATTTTCTGTAGCAAAATGAGCAGGCTCCACTTCTGAGAAATCTTGTCGATCGAACCTCCCTCCCTTCCACGGTTTCCAAAGGTTCCAGGTCGTCAAAATTTTATCGTAGAGCTCTTCCTTCATCCGTAGGACTGTGCCTTCCTACTTAAACTATTTAAATATTTCTCGACTTCATAAGTAGGTCATAGAAGTTCATTCAAGCGGTAGTGAACATTGGTGGAAGGATCTCGGACTGATACGCGGCCATTTTCAATCGATATCAAGCATGCTTGGTATAGGCAGCCGAGATATGCAGATCGTAGGCACAAATACTCAACTATCGTCATTCATGAAACGGACTACAGTGCATAATTTGACCATAACCGCAACCATATCACAGCGGTCTCGCAGGCGTATTGTCAAATATGGCAGAATTTCAAGGCGGCGGAACTGTGAAATGCCATGCCCGTTAGTCGCCAAAAACCGTTTCTTCTAGTATCAAACAGTAGCCCATTACAACAACAACTCTTTTCGCGACGTGTGAGGAAAAATAACGAAACCGATGTTTCCGAGAATGCTGCTCATTCTGAGCGCGCAGTTTGGGAACGACGGACCAATTGTCCGTTGGGTTTCGCTCTACACATAAAGGGAAATCACTACGGATTCTAAACCTATGAATCACCTGAATCCAACTAGTCCCATTTGTGAAAAGGTTTTTCTTTTATTTTCCTGCAGTGTTGTGGTTTTCTTTTTTGAATGTATCATCATACATCAGACTGTTGCTTGTCTGAGGCCGTTTTGAACGTTTCTTTTTTATTTGAATTTGTTTTCTTCGTAGTTTCTATATGATCACACAAGAAAAACTTAAAAAACACATTCAAATGAAAAAGAAACGCGCAAAACTGCCTCAGACAAGCAACGGTCTGATGTATGATGATACATTCAAGAAAGGAAATCACAACACTGGAGAAAAGGAAAGAAAAACCCACCTTTTTGCCGATTGAGCGTGGCGGCGTTAATCTCAACAGCTGATCAATTCGACGTACACTGCCAAGACGGCCGCGCTGCCGTCGCGCCGCCACGAGATTTCCCGCTGGCTGAAGGGACTCGTCGTTTCGGATAGAGTATACGCGGCGAAGCGGGCGGGACCGATGCTGAGCGTAACGCAAGGCTTTAGTGAGGTTGCCAATAAATCCGCAGCAGATTTACTGATAGTTCATGACCGCCATTAGTAGGCTGGCAGTTATCTCAGGTTCCCAAATGCATGAAGCCTGCTGCATTCCAACTTCTTCCGAAATGATAGACTTATTAGGACGGATATGGAAAGAGGGGATTGTTTTCATGAAAAAAAAACCATCTGAAAAGTCTCAATTTTTTCGTGAAAAGAAGTTGCGAAAAAGCCGCATTAATTATGCACCAACCTAATGTATGGAGAGATAGGCTCTGTGAAATGTTTTTAAGGTGGCAGCACAACGATCAGGTCGAGTTGGCATTCACATGTGCCACAGAGACACTGGTAGAACTGCTAATTACTCAGCTGCTCACGGACTTGCTGAGCGAGTTAGAACTAAGTGATGGTGTTCCAGTTGAGCGGTTCGGACTCAAGGTTGGTGGATGATTGCCTCCATTTTCCTTTGGTACATTGTTCACCGTTAATATATTATATTATGTTCTAACCTAAACAACTAGTACGCGCTATAATTATTGCTCTCTTGAACAATTACTTGTGGTATTCGCGTTTTGAGTGTTTGGAAACAAGTGAAAAAGCGGAATGAGATCCGGTTTCAACCTCGCCTCTGATGACTACCTAATCTCGCTAATCCTCCAATTACCCCTTCGTCTACAGGGGTGTACGCATTATTTGTGCGCAACTTTCTTAGTTGGTATAGTATGTATTCAACTGTTCATGCTCTCGCTTTTCAGATATTTGGATTGGACGAATTCCTTCCAAAAACGTCTGCATTAGGACATAATTTATATGTTGGTAATTGCATCCTCCATGGGAAAGATGTGAAACTAGAGGTACGTTGATTATGAGTTTTTATCACACTGACTTATACATGTCTGCAACATTATTTTGCTGCCAATACGAGGAATACGTTCAGATCGGACGGGTCGAGCCATCTTTCATTCGTTCTTCGAGCCCATCACCACCATGGGAGAAGATGAAGTACATGAATTCTAAGCATTCGTAAATTATTTGGTGTCAGTCGTTTCGTTTTAAGAGCACAGTTCAAGTTTTCTTCCGTTTTGGACAAGGAGGACATCGAGAACATGATAGTTCATCTCAAGTCAGAAATGGCTGGCTATGAGGTTGCTTTCCAGTCATCATCTACTCTTAGAAGTGAGTCATTTCCGTTACTTTCTGTTGTGACTCTCCATGTGAACTCATTTTCAAAGGTGATTAATTTCTTCACTTTGTTTTTGTGATACTGTGTGCAGAAAATTAGGGGGGGGGGGGTGGCGGGGAGGAGGAGAGGTTTTTATTTTATTTTTGCCTGCTGAGAGCAGGGGCAGGATTGCATGGGGGCGAATGGGGTTGTTGCTGTGCCGGTAAAAGCGGCACGAGCTTTTAACATTGTTTACTGTACATATCTAATAGTTATTTGGCCAGACAAGGGCTATCATTCCTGATTTCATAGATATGTTTATGGGCCGCGCCCAGTTGCTGTACATAACCACGCCCTTGTTGTATCATATTCTACCACTGCACCACCGAGTGCAGGTCGAGCGATAATAAAGCTGAGAAAAGTGTTCTTGTGTTCAAAACACAGCAAGGGAGCCACCCATCCTCACGAAATCACAGGCGCCACCCTTCCGCCTCACAAAGTCACCACATTTTATGGTGCATCGGCCAAATACAAGCCGATCAAGTGCCTTGCTTTCCAGCAACTGCACGACAGGTTAGCCAAGCCTAACCTTGGGACTCTGAAGCCCTGAATTCACCTGTGCCTTGCTCCAAGCAATTGCACAGCTGGTTAGCTAAGTCTAACCTTGGGTCGCCGCTGCTCAATTTTTTTGCTCGAAAGCAGCACCAGGCTCAAAAGCAGCCAAATCATCTGAACTGAAGCTGGATAACAGCCAGAATTCCAAATTTGAGCTAAAACGCTAGCCAAATCGCAACGAAAGCTCAAAACAAGATTGCGAATTTTTAGGCTCAAAAGCAGCCGTTACAGAAACCGTATCCACGAATACCATCATGTCACTATATTCTCATAAAATAGCAATTTCCTACAGTTCAGCCGCACTTGCAATTCTACTAGAGAAGTATGAACCGTACGGTGAGAAAATAACCTATCCAGGAAATGAAGTGGAGAGGTATAACGAACGCGTCAAAAACTTGCGTTCACTAAAGTCGTGCGTTTCGGAGTTTAAAGAAGGCATAAATTTACTTCAGTCAGAAGTCGATAACGTGGAGGGACTTTACTCCCGCCAGGAATCCAGGATTGAACGGAGCAGAATACTGCTCGAGATAAAGGAGCTTGAAGCAGAGACAGATTTTTACCAGAAAATTAGCGATGCAGAAAGATTTCTGTGGACGCTAGAGGAACAAATGACCGATGCTAAATTGCATCTAGTGCGCATCAACTGTAAAAAGCTCCTGGATTCACGGATCAGTGAGACACTGCCTGTAAAAGACATACGAGCTTCTGGAAGTGTACCTGTGTCCGATGACAATCGTTCACATGCATCGTGGAATCAACAAAATGAATCATTTAGTAAGTCAATCAATACTTCGGATTCAAGAACCGTTGAGAAGTCTAGTCCAAAAAAAGCCGATTCAAGGCTTCCAATTAGCATAGACAATCAAAGAAGTGCCGCACATGATTCTACCAATGAAAGTCGTACGAACAACAACGGAATGGTCATCACGATATCGGCTCCGCTTAATGAATGCGAGATCACCCCAGAAGGTAATGGCGAGGTCATTCTAACTATCACACCGAAAGTGCCAATGGCAAAGGCACGCTATGAGCCACGAGACCACATGGAAGAAAATGAGTGCGGCAATATCACGAATGAAGAATTTGCCATCATGTGGAGAGGTGCGACTGTTGCGCATAAGCACTCAGCCCATATTAGGGCAAAAATCGCGCCAGAAAAGACGGTAAAATATTTTCTAAAGAAAGATCACCTCGTTGCAAAGATTCTGCCAACTACAATGATTCCCTCAGCTCTTCGATGCCCCTTCATCTTCCTGCCACCAACGCCTTCGAACCTGCACGACTGCCACTTCGCACCTACTCGACTCGAGGACTTCATGGACTGGACGATATGGACCTGCTCTAATGAACGCCTCCCGGAAGAAAAGGTCGTTACTCGAACCAATTATGTGTGTACACGTATAATCTTTCTCCTTCTGTATGATGATGTCTTCATTTTTGCTTTTTTCTTCGTGGTTTCTCTTTGTTTTGTCGCGCCGGAATGTGCCGGTATAGACGGCACTCTCCTTAGAAGTAGTCCATAGTATCTAATCTAGTTTTGCATTTCCCAGACGAGGGCCATTGTTTATGACCTCACTGATATGTTCATGGACTTCGCCCACATACTTCATGTACTATGCTTTACCACGCCCCTTTAATGTGAGCATTCTACCACAGCACCGTTGGGTGCAGGTCGGACGAATAAAGATCCGTACCAACTGTGTTTCACACACAAGGAAGCCACCCAACCTCCCAAGAAAATAGGCGCCACCCAACCGCCTCAGTTAGCCACCACAGTTGCTGGGGTAAGATTTCGCATACAGACAGAGAGGTGGGACGAGGAGGTGGCGCGATTGTGTTTTTGCCGGCATAAAATGGGTTATATTGATGAAAGTCTCGTTTGGGGATATGGGGGAGGATCGCATGGCTTTCAGTTCAGTGGCGTGTATCCCTGACGGAATTGCTCTAGAGGAATTTGATGTGCAGGCACTCATAGAGTATGAAATGGATGCCCCATAGCTAAATTAAGTTGTCTCCATTTGTCTCCATTCTTTTTTTCGAAGCATATACTATTTCCCTGTTTTCTACGATGGTGTTTTTTTTTAAGTTTCTTCTACCTCCAATAAGGTTCGACAATGCGTGAAAATGCTGTGCAAATTAATGAATTCTATCGAGCCGATAAATCTTCATCAACATCTGCAGAACTACTTAACAGCTGCTACAAGTGTAAGTGCTTCAAAATCCCACGACGTCATCGTTCTCACTTTTGTTTAGCTCATCTTCTAGGATCAACTGGTGTGTTCCCGAAACGATTTTATCGCTTCCTTGCATAGCTTGATCTCGGTTTACTGCCAGTGCACACTCAGCTCTTACAAATTGCAACCTCTTAGGGTACGTTTTCCACATTTTTGCTCTAAGGTTTCCCTAAATAGCCTTTTTAGCCATTGGTCAAACAAAGGAAAGAAATTCTACATTGTAAAGAGAAGTTAAAAGTAATGGTTAACTCTGTACATAATTTAGTAGAGGACTGGATGAGGTAAGAAACACGCACCTATCGGTGAGTTAGTGTCCTACTATGAGTCTTGTTTTAGGGATTATACTGAGTTTTTTGTGACGGTCAACGTATATTATGGGACTCAGGTTCTAGCTGGTCATAACAAATGCATTTCGAAGGCGGTCAAATACAATGCCTTCTTCCCATATATTCCTATGAATGTTTACGTGAGTCCATATTACCGTGACACTATGATTACTGTTCATCTCGATGTTTTCCTAGCTAATTTTGTCGCAAAGAAGCAGATGTGAAGCTTGCGGTTCAGACACTACGATGTTTGTGCTTGTTACGAATACTTCTTGGCAGAGCCCTTTTATACCGGGTGTACAGGAGCTGCTGCGCACGTTTCAATTCGTATATGCTATTTGTGAGGTGCTTATAATTTGCCAGCATTTGAACTACTGATATGATATGGTAAATATGGCTGCTTCCTACACTTGCGACTGACATAACATTCTGTTCCATCAGAGTTTCTTATGAAGAGCCTCTAACAGTGATAACATATGAGTGCATTCATAATTAATAATTATAGTTTCCAAGACAGTTATTACCTGTCTGTCGATGGCTCTTCAAATTATCATATTGCCTTCCATTATGCGAGTTTTGCATGCATTACAGTCAAAAGTGTAAAGGGCAGCCCCTCATAAGTGCATGGATAGTTTACTAATCCATTACTCCCAAGACTGCAGAGTGTGAGACAGGTACACAATTGGAGGTGCCCCTTCAAAATCTGCGAGATAAACGCATTGTCGCGTCAGAAGCGCTGCTTCGCCATAACTATGTCCGTCGCGGATCATTCTCAATGAGAATCATATCATCAGATCCAATGCCTCTGCTCTGCCCCATCTGCGATTTGATGTTGGAAAACTCTAGAATCTTGGCATTTTTCCAATGTCGCTGTATATTATTGCTGGTGGCAACCTTACAAGTGTTAAGTCTTGGCTATTTGTATCCGCATGTATCACCAACCCCTAACAATTCCGAGAATTCTTGGAAAACTAAAAGTTTCTCAGGAAAGACCTCCAGTTACGAGGAAGATTTGATATTGAAGCCATCTTTTCCTTAATTTTTTTTTGAGTTTTCACATATCACAGATTCCACATATCGAACTACAGAATTTAAAACTAACACCATCTTCTTGAAACTTGCACTTTGGGAGATAACGAGAAACCAACATTTACATAATCTCCTATATCATAGAAGTTTCCGCTGTTTTGGCATGGGGATTTCTGAAAGTTATATTAATCCCTCTATATAATAAAGCGCTAGCCCCCCTGTGTACTCTGAACGTGTGGCCATGTGTCATGGTTGCTATTGGCTGCTGCTCGCTCTCGTTCACGCCCACTCGCTTGACCGGTCGTGAACAACACTGATCTATGAATCAGTGGTGTGGTCCCAGCGCGATAGCGGAAGTGCTGGCACGCCTCGGGGAGATCTACGGGAGGATCTTACTCTATATAAAGCGCAGACCCCCCCCCCATCGCCGCGCGAGGGATGACAGGTCACGCTGTCATTGATCCACTCGCCTCGCCCCACCTCCTTTGCCCGCCGCCACAGGCTCAATTGCGAAAATTGACACGCCCAATGACACGCCCATGTATATGTATGTGTACAACATGGAAATCTTCAATTAGGACATCTAATTTGCTAAGAAAACGGAATATCTTGGATCTTTAAAGCAAAATGGGAGAACCACTGATGAAGCAAGTGTGATTTCGCAATCAGAGTCGTGAATCATCCAAATGCAGCAGAGTTGTGTGGAAATTTTCGCTGCACTCCTTCTAAAGCATGAAGTAGTAATAGCAATTGGAAATTAACGGTCAGGGAAACAAATGGTGCACTCCATGAGCTTAACATTGTGCTTACAAAATAGGAATAGAACATTTACGCAATTTATTCCTGTTAAAAGCTAATTGTGCCCGAACAATAACAATTTCGACTTTCAGCGCTATCCCAAATGAAAACGACTCGACCACGTGGGGATATGTGTTGCTACTCATACAACGGACCATGTAGAAGCTCTCTTCAGAAGCTATGCAGCTTCGCAGAAAATCACTGTCATCCGCGAAGCGCGGCGAAGCTGCGCTTCGTGTGGCGCTGCGCTCTGGCTCGGGGTCCTTTTTTTCAGAGTTTACCTAGCCCGGAGGTAACGTGGCACACGGGTCCGAGTCAGAGCGCCGCGAAGCGGCGCTCTGGCTCGGGGTCCTTTTTTTCAGTGTTTACCTAGCCCGGAGGTAACGTGGCTGGCTCGGGGTCCTTTTTTTTCAGAGTTTACCTAGCCCGGAGGTAACGTGGCACACGGGTCCGAGACAGAGCGCCGCCAAGCGGCGCTCTGGCTCGGGGTCCTTTTTTTCAGAGTTTACCTAGCCCGGAGGTAACGTGGCACACGGGTCCGAGTCAGAGCGCCCATTTTGCTGTAATAGTCATGTTCTGTTCTACTTACATAAAAAAGTGGGTTTACCAAAAGGCCCAAAAAAGTGATAAAAAAGAGTTTTCAATAATTTCGAACAAAAGGCAACCGTTCCGACGGAGGATATTCCTGCGAAATCTACTACAAACAACTATTCTGAAATTGAAATAGGAACTGTAACGCTGTCGCTATTCCTTAGATACGATAAAAAAGAATGTTTGGTGAATTCAACCGCTTACTTTGGATCTCGTATTTGAGCAGCAAAGGAAAGTGCAGAAATGACATCTGGCAGAAAACGTTACTCATTATGGGCCTAATCTGTATTAATTCTTCATTTTTCTCAGGAGTTGGTAGTGAAGATATTGGACGAAATCAAAACAATTCAAGGATATTGATGTTCAGGCTCAGTAAAACCACTAGAATTGAGTTTCTGTCCAGATAAGCTGTTGTTAAGAAGCATCCACATAGCTGCAAAACATATCCAAATTTCGTCTGGATAGCTCAATCCTGAGGTGAGATATAGCAAAAAATCATCCTGTCGAAATGGCGCTGATCATATATTTTTGGCCGCGACTGAATGTACTGCACAGCTGCACCACTACCTAAAACTGCAAGAGCCCATCGAAAATTTTGCGAAGTAGATATGAGGTCATTCTCATTCTCCCTAGCAGCTGAAATCTGGGTAGCCAGACAATGGCTCTTTGAGGTCTCTGATTGGTAGAATTTTGAGCACACTGATTGATGGAAGTTTCTGGCGAGTTTGGAGCGTTCCGTGGAAATCGCACTACTCTGCCACAGTGTACGGTGCACCTTCATTTTGGTCATCGAATACTCTCCGGAACTGCTGAAAACTCGGTGGAAAATTTTGAGTTGCGCAATGTGCAGTTCAAATCGTACTCTAGCCGATCCCCACATATGAGATCACAAGAATGTCTACTATGCGAGAACCCATTTACCTAATAAAAAGGTAACTATGACGAAGAAACTCCTAAATACAAAAGAAAGTAAGTTAATAAAGTTATTGTTAAATAACTGAAAATTGTGATTCGTTTCGCCTCTTCCTTTAAACGAATCACAATCTTCCGGTCCCCCCGAGGCTCTTCAGTAAAGAGGGGAACCGAAAAGGAGAACAGAAAGAGAAGGAAAGGAAAGAAGATAGAGAGACCAGAATGAGAAAGAATAAGAAGAACAAAAGAAGAAAAGACGAGAAAGAAAGAAATAGAAAAAAGGCAGTGAACTCGAGCACTACCCGACTCTGTTCTTTGCTTCATAGTCCATCGAATCCCAAAACAACTGAGTTGAGCTCCCGCTATAAAATGTCGAAAATTTCCAAATAGCGGAAGCTTATATTGCAACCTAATGATTCTCTGCGAGTTTTCATTAAGCTGCTCTATATTTCCAAATTCCATGAAGATTTCATATTTTGCGACTTCGGTTTGAAGATAACCGTTTTGCAAAGTAAAGTAATGTCCAAATTTATGGCGACCGAGTTCTCTTTCCTCTTCACACTTACCATAAATCGAGGGATGATGTTAGGTTAGCATGGAGAACACTGCACGAACAAATGATCTGTGTAGTTTATAGGGAATTAGAAGGCATACCCGGCTTCGCTCGGGTGTTTTACCGCCACGGCAATTTCACACCGATGAGGATAATTGCAATTGCCGACAAGTCCATTGCGGATATGTATATTTATTGCATGAGGTATAACACTCATGTGAAGGGGCACTGACCCCAATATAACGACAAATAACATCATAAAACGTGAGAAAATGAACAGATAAAACAAACAAACATTAAAGCAAGGAAAACGAGATAAGTCTGGACTGAGCACCATCTAAGCATCCAGGTGAGTATCCACGATATTAGAGAACGACCTAAGTTTGCTTGGTAGTGACTTCCTATTATGTAGCCTGAAATATTCCCTACCTGCACGGTTTGTGAAGAAGTGATACCTGCAGTTAAGTTTGGCTCGCATCACAAAGTATTTGAAGGAGTTACCCCCAGTGCGAGACGTTCTTGACGAACAAAACTCCTCAGGTCTAAGTTTGCAAAGTCCGTTGATGATTTTGTAGAACAAAATTAGGTCAAACTTCCGACGCCTATGTGCCAAAGTGTGTAGATTAAAGTTGGCATTCCTTTCTTGATAGCATGGAATGCTATCATATAAAAAGCCTAACGTTCGGGTCATCAATTTACTGGTAAAATCATTTTGAACCCTCTCTAGCCTGGCTACAATTGCCCGCTTGTATGGACTGAAAACTGCAGTACCGTATTCTAAAACAGGACGAACATAAGATTTGTAAGCCTGCAATAAGACATCAGTTCTGCGTGTAGAAAGGGCTCTGAACAAGTTGTACATTGTCCTGGCAGCTTTTGCAGCAATGATCGCGCAGTGAGTATCAAAGCAAAGACTGTCTGTTACCAAGAAGCCAAGATCTTTGACTTCAGTCACTGCTTGAATAAGTGAATTTCCAACCTTGTACACAAAAGTAGGATTACTGGCCCCAATGTGTAGTATTTTGGTTTTCTCTTTGGACAGAGGAAGTCCCCAACGAATAGACCAATCGTGAATCGACTCAATCGCGGTTTGCAGCATATCCGAACCACTTGAACTCGAAATAGTACGATAGATCTTAAGATCATCAGCAAAAGCGGTGCACCCAACTCCCGTGGAAGTAATGAGGGAAGGAACCCTCAAAAGTGTAAATATTGAAAAGAACTGGTGACAAAACACCACCCTGAGGCACTCCACTGGTGACACATCTGGGTTTGGAAAATGATCTATTAACCCTGACCATAAACGTTCTTCCGGATAAGAAGGCATTTATCCACTCCACAATACGTGGATGTATTCCAACCTGCTGAAGTTTGAGAGCGAGTTTCACATGGGAGACTCGATCAAACGCTTTAGCAAAATCAAAGTACACAACATCTACGCACTTGCTCTCATCCACGGATCGTGTCCAGTCGTTGAGACATTGTAGCATAGCAGTAACCGTTGATTTGCCACTTTGGAATCCATGTTGAAACTCAGAAATAACAAAATGCTCATCAAGATGTCTCACTATTCTTTTTTTTTTGAGTATCTTCTCAAAAGCCCTTGCGAAAATGGAAGTGACTCTGATAGGACGAAAGTTTTGTGGCGAAGAATATGGCGGTTTTTTAGGAATAGGGGTAACATACGAGAGTTTCCATCTTGAAGGAACCTCAGCTCGAATGAAACTGAGGTTGAAGATGAATGCTAAGGGGCCGCTGATTATCGGTGCTACATTCCTAATGAACAAGAGCGGAATCTCATCGGGCGTTTTAGAAAATGAGTGCGGCCACCGATTAAGCAAAGTAAAAATCTCTTCGGCGTCAAACCAAACCGAGTCCTTCATAGTTGGGAAATGAGTTCCTGAAGTAGAGCGTAAAACGTTTTCATCAACCGAGAATGACTTCTCAAAAATACCGGTGAACACTTCCGCTTTTTCAATATCAGAGGTAACAACCGTCCCATCATCATGATATATGGGCCCCAGTTTAGGTCTAACATTAAGTTTAGACTTAAGAAGTTTGTAAAATGCCCCTTTGTTCTTGGACTCTTTGTTCTTGGATGCCTATAATTTTGGTGGTAAACATAGCAGGCTCATGTAACCCTCTTCCACCGACCCGTAAGCGAAAAGTCAGTAATGTTACAGTAGCGAGCAAAAAGATTAAAACTTTTGGTTTTTTGTCTATAACTTCTTTCAAAGCAGAGCAAGAAGGCTCAAATTTTTATGAGAGTTGTACATACTCATGCGATATAGGAAGAAGTTAAAACCTCCTCACCCCGCCGACTCCATGTTTTTTTAAAAGAATTTTCTTCGCAGAGGTCGAAATCTGTGATTTGGACCATACGCAAAGTCTTTCAAAATGACGTCTATTGTTGGGATCGGGCTTCGAATTGATTGCTTGCATAACAATCAATCCGTATTCGTTAGGAAGTGCGCATGTGGTGACTACTGGCTTACGTTTGCGAAGACTATGTGAAGTTAGTTCAACATGAAGTTCGAGCAAATTTGGTGGTTGCGTGGTGGTACCTTTAGCTTGCAAGGGAAATACCTATAGTCGTTGTCACCACCGAACAAACGTCTGCAGCAGCACGGCCACGGCGGAGACCGCCGCACAGCCGCGGCGCAACACCGCCGCGAGGCTGTTGCGGGCGGTGTGGCGGGCATTTTGCCAACCCTGGCAGCCGGCTGACTTATCGATTACTTCATTGCGACCGGATTTCCGCTGTTTTTGTCCGTTTTTCTTCAGATTTTTCATATTTTCCTTCCTGTCTCGTTGATTTTTCATCTATTCCAGGCCAGAAGGAATGAAGAACGATGACAATTTTTACTTTTTAATTTTTTACAGCTCTTTGTGAGATAGTTTGTCTTGTCATTGTTTTCAAAATTTGACATAGCATTAGAATGCAAGTGTTGGTGATCTCTAGAAATTCTTTCTTTTGCATTCGTCGGGATTCAACATAATCGACATAGCTGAACCAGAAATTTTCTGCTTTAAATTGTTTTATAGGACAACAAATCCATTTCTCAGTGCTGTGTTCATTCTTATGGAGAATACAATTTTTAACGAGCTAGAAGTGAATAAGACAATCCCTTAGACCTTGCCTTCGGTGGGATGAAGTCGAATGGAGGTGAATTGAAATTTCAATGCTTATTTGTGCTTTGGATCGTAACTTGATACCAGCAAACATGCATAAATAAACAAAAATGGGTTGCACTATAAAATGATGTTAGCTCAACATCCCTTTTCGCCTGGAATCGATGAAAAATCAACGAGACAAGAGAAAATGTGAAAAACCCTAAGAAAAACGAACAAAAACAGCGGGAATCCGGCGGCAATGAAGTAATCGATAAATCAGCAGGCTGGCAAAATGCCCGCCACGCCGCCCGCAACAGCCTCGCCGCGGTATTGCGCCGCTGCTGTGCGGCGGCCTCCGCCGTGGCCGTGCTGCTGCAGACGTTTGTTCCGTGGTGACAACGACAATACCTCTTAGTGCCAAACGGAGGAGTGATAAGGCGGGGGTGGGGGGGGGGAGGAAAATGTGGCAACTCTTCTAAGACATGGATTGAGTAATGGAAATTCTGAAAATGTTAACTTGGATATTAAAAAAGTGGAAGGAAGATGTTTAAAAAATAATACAAACAATTGAAAATGAACTATTGCAAAATTTTTGATTTGTAAAATAATTTCGAAAATTTGCTATCCCATTCTCAGGGGCGAGGGGAACCCTCCATTGAAAAATTCCTCAGACCTGTTTATTTTTGCAGGTACGCTTCGAGGATATGCTGTGTACTTGTCCGAGGGAAACAAAAATTATGTTTATACTATCGGGGATTTCTATTGTGCCAAACACAAGCTCAGATGGAAGCGCAGAGAGCCCAAGACGACCATTAGCATTTGCCTCACTACCGCTTTTCGATCATGAGATGTGAGTGTTTTTATTCGTGCTTTGTGATTGTTTTTTTTTTTCGTGCTTTATGAATTCGTAGCAGTTGCGATCGAAAGAGAACGGAGGTCGGAATTCGAGGTGGTAGCGATTGGTGGGGAAAATTCCACGCATTTACTCCGCAAGGGAAAGGAATTTTGTGTTGACGTGTTATTCTTTTCCCTTACCACCATCTTCATTATTCGAATTTTTTTTTCGTCAAGTTGGGGATGGCATGGTCCTTTTTTGTTTTTGGCAGGAACCTCATTGTTTCTATCATGGTGACTACCGAGGTAATCGATGTGCTTATTACGAACTCCGATTTGCGGCTATTTTCGCCGATTCTCCTATTATTGGTGCACTAAAGATTATATTTAAGTGAACGAATAAAAATAAACAAGTAGATGTATAGATTGCTAAAGAGAGAAATAATTTTTTCTCAATACTTTTCCACCTATAGCAATTGATTCTAATTTCGTGAAATTTCGTAACCACCCCGCCTGATAAACACCCCAGCATTTGCTGTCGTGTATATTCGTTGTTTAACTGTGCTTGGAATGCACAAAACTTTCAGAAAATCTCTGTTTGTTCATCCAATTTATCATTCCAGGTTTAACAAACGCAAGTCTAACTTCTCGTTACTCATATCCTTGTTAGGGTTTAGAATGGCGGTGAAAAAAGTTGATGGGAAGAACTGGCCTCCAATGCGGCCCTCATTCCTCACGCTCTGTCGGTATGACCTCCGTCCTCTCTCCTTTAGAAGGCGCGAGACCGTATTCAAATTTTGAGAGGTGGAGAGACAAAGAGTCCCTCAACGCGCTGGGAACGCAAAACGAGCTGCGAATCAGAGTTCAAGCCTACCGATACGGCTCCGAGACAAGAGGTGCGCTTGCTCGTTAACTGGGTCATGTCGCACCTTGATCGCACCTTTCCACAGGCAGAGGCAGCCATGGCTACAGTATCCATCTGCCTCTGAACCCTTAAAGGCAGCAGGAGCTGAAGTTCTCGACTATGAGCTGGGCTGCGGCTGGTGAAGTACAGACTCAGCACATCATAAATGTGAAGAGAACACAGACAGTAATGGCTTACCTGCAGAGAAAATGGGACATTCGTCGGGAACACGCCTGGCCGTGTTCGTGCGCGGACGAGTTTTCCCCTCCGCGAAAGCCATTGCGGCGCGTGGTTTTGGCCGAGTCCCGCCATGAAACCCTGTGAATTGAATGTAGTTCGTTTTCCCTTTGCGCCAAACAACGCACCGCAATGGCTTTTGCGCCGGGGAAAATTCGTCCGCGCGCGAACACGGCCAGGCGTGTTCGCGACGAATGTTCCATTTTCTCTGCAGGTAAGCCATCATTGTCTGTGTTCGTTTCACATTTATTATGTGCTGAGTCTGTACTTCATCACCCACAGCTCAGCTCGGAGTCGAGGATTTCAGCTCCTGCTGCCTTTAACAGCTGCAGAGGACAGCCAGTGAGATAATTCGCACGTATCGTCGCGCGCGATGAACCGTCGTTTCAGTAGTTGTACCTGATAATATGGAAAGGAATTGATTCGCACAGAACGTTTTTTTAAAATATTTCAACACAAGTGTATGTATGAAATTCAAAAACAAGCTCTCAATCATTGACCTGATCCTTTGAGTCACAGGGGTATCAAAAAGATTCCGGCCTAGATCACTTACAGCTTAGCTATTGCAGAGAAATTTTAAGCGAATAGATCCCTTGAAGTTGTTCTCATGTTGTCAATTTATTTAATCCAACAGGTTTCATGGGTATTTTCATCACGTGAGCAGAAATACCTGACGTAGACGCTTTTGTTTTCTTTTTCTCAGTCCGCTGAAGTGCCTCTTCAAACTTTATTTTTAACTTAATCATTGGTCTTGTAGATCTGCCTGACTTCACTCACTACTCCGTGCTTAGGACATCAAGTCTTGGCACGGAATTTGCTACCTGTTACAGTACAAAAAACGCTTCTTTTTCGCTTGAGAAAAGCTTCTAAGACTTTTTGTCTGTTCATATCTCGACTGTTATATATATATATATATATATTTATTTATTTATTTATACATTATGATTATTCATAATGTGACCCTTCTTACAGAAGGTAGAGATAGAAAGGCCCCAGAGAGAATTCGGGAAATTTAAACAGCTGATAGGAGTGTAGGTTCAAACAGCAGAAACCGTGAGTCAACATCCTCCTCGAACCACAACTGCTCCCACAAACAGAGCGGTTATTGCTGTGCCCGAATATCTCTTAAACCTGACCATTCATTTGAATGAATCCAGGTGAGAAATGAACGTAGGCACCGCATCTGTTTGGTTCCTCACAGCACCATTTGCTTTCTGTTCTCACGTTCTGCTAATCAAAAGAGTAAAGTAGTCAAGATGGTCCCACCTACGAAGATCTCTCTGTGGCCCAATGACAAAGTCAAGACAATCATGAACTGCGGATCGAAAAGCACGAGCATATTATGAATTCTTGCAGTGCATCACTTTCACAGTGTAGTAGCATGGATCTCTGCTGCTGAATCCCAATATCAGAAGCGTTCTTCATTCTTCTGCAATAATAACCTCAGCTCTCTGCTCATCAAAATTTTTTTCACAGTACACTTCTTACTGAAAAAATCAATTGGAAGCAGTTTCGCGAAGTTACCAGCTCTCATAAAATATGAACGTAACTGCCTTTCACTTCTTATCATTACTGGCACGTGTAAGTGAAAGTTTCCAAGTCTTCCCCGACACGGTTTCATCACAAAATAATTAGAGAGACGAAGACGAGTTTGTCCATTCCACATTTTCCACAAATAAAAAATATCCACTGCTTTCCTTCTCAGATTAAGATTTTCTAGGCCTAATTTGCGCATGCGGTCTTCGTAACTCATGGAATTTTCAGCGAATTGTTGTGGGAAGCACCTGCGGCAGATGATTCGGGTAAAAGTTCTCTGAACACTTTCAACAAGAGCAATTTTGTTCGCTTGGTATGGATTCCAAATCACTGAATTGTGTTCTAATATTGGCAGAACGTACAACTTGAACAGTTTGCAGTGCAGCATAGGATAGTTATTTTTGAAGATTTTGAGTAGACGAAACATCACTATCCTAGCCCTCATAACAATTCCTTCAATGTGTCTATCAAAAGATAGTTTATTATCGTAACTGATTCCCAAGTCTTTAGTATTACTGCATTCTGAAATCTGAGTGTCTGAATTCAACCAATAGGGTACCTTGGGGTTACTTCGACCGAGATGCATTACATGGGTTTTCGATAAGGATATAGTTAGCTGCCATGAATTCATATATGACATAAGTTTACGGATGGCTACTTGTAACTTCTCTGTTATTTCTTCCTTTTCTTTCAGTCCGTAACCAGCATACAATTTTATATCATCGGCGAACATCAACAATTTTATACTGCTATCATGATTCAATGCGGTAGGAAGGTCAGAGAGGTAAAGATTAAATAGGAGCGGTCCCAATACACTACCCTGTGGAACACCACTTATCACTTCTCTCTCTTGTGAGAAAGAATCGTTCACTCTGACGGAGAAGGTTCTCCCCATAAGGAATGATGTAAGCCATTTCAAAATGTTCCCACAAATGCCAAGATGTTCAAGCTTCCAAAGGAGTTTACAATGTGACACAGTGTCGAACGCTTTGGAGATATCAAAGTAGATGATATCAACGTTGTTGCGTGTTGATAGGTGAGCGTTCCAGTCAAATGTACTCTGTAGAAGCAAGTCAGTTGTTGAAGTCTCTTTGCAAAAGCCGAACTGCTGCAAGGGTATGACATTGTGAGCATTTAGAAATTCGTCAATTTTTTCTTTTATACATCTCTCCATAATTTTACATGCAGTACTGGTGATGGAAATTGGGCGAAAGTCCGCTGGAGATATCGGGGAAGGACGTCTGTTAATTGGCGTAATCAGTGATTTTTTCCACAGAGTAGGTACAGAACCGAGGCTAAGGGAACAGTTAAATATATGGGCAAGCGGCAAACAGAGTTCATGACAGCATTTGAGGAAGACGGCCTGTGGAATGGCATCGAAAGTTAGTGAGTACGATAGCTTTAGTTTTTTCATGAACTTCAACACCATCTGTGGCATTATGAGGAAATCATTTATAGGTGGATAACCTCTACCACCGTTCAAGACATCAGGTAGAGTTCCATCGTCGTTGGTGAAAACCGACAAAAAGTAATCTGCTAAAACTTCACTTTTCTGTATATCTGTTAGAGCACGTTCGCCAAAACTGTTGACGAACGACGGGATTTTCGGAGGTTTATCCTTTAAACGGGAATTGACGAAACTATAAAACTTTTTCCCCTTCATCTTCGAAAGCAATCGTTTTTCCTGATTCCTCAAAAACTTGTCGATGAGGCGACTCAGTCTCTTGGATATTTTAGTGTACTTGTTTTCAACGACTTGCTTATGTAGACGGAGGAAAAGAAATTCTCTATACATAAATAACTTCTTGATGTACATTGGAAAACGGGCATTAGGTGTGTGTTGTGTGCGGATGGGGACGCATTTCTCAAAGATAGTGTAAAGAACATTGCAAAACTTTGAATACATGTCATCTATATTGAGGCAGTTTTGAAAAAGGGCTTCCCAATCAACAGAAGAAAGTTCACGTTTCATTGAGGGAAAATCGGCATTTGAGAAATCTCTATACTGATTGTTAATTTCTTTGGCATTGTGAGAGACGTGGGCTGTGAAGGCGACGATGGAATGGTCAGAACTTGCAAGAGGATTTTTGATGTGCACATTAGATATCAATTGATGATTGTCTGAGAGCACTAGGTCGAGCGTGCGCGATCCACATGTTGGTAGTACAACAAACTGTTTGAGTTTATGACTTTCAAACAAAGAAATGTATTTACTGGACCTTGGATCTCGAGGTTTTGCTACGGAGTTCGACCAGTCAATGTCCAGGTTGAAATCACCGAAAATCATGACATTGAATTGGCATCCTGATATTAGCAAGTCAAGATGATTCATCAGTTCTGAGCAATCGTGAATTCTATTAGGTTGGTGCAAAAATAATGCGCGTTTGCATGCCTTTGATTGTAAACCTCATAACTCCGTTCAAAATCGATCTTTTTCAAAAGGCTTAAAACCATTTTAATCCGCAAATCTTTAGCAATAAGATAGACGTTCTCCGACTACCGTGCATATCTGACAGGATCTTTTAGAATCGACGAACTTCCGGAGGGCAGTTTTGGTATCACTTTAGTCTTCGAGGAAATTCTCCTGGAAGAAGTCGCCCAGGTTCTCGGGGAAGTGGTAGTCGGTGGACGAGAAGCTTGCTGATTATGATGTAGGAGTCCGAGCCTCCTAGCTCAGTTGCTCGAAGCTGGGAAGAATCTGTCATGCAGGGTGTGCCTGAACTGTACCCTGTAGGAGTGAAGAATCCATTTTATTGAGCAACGCTGGGGTCACACCGTAAAGTTTCTAATTTATTTCGTTTACGTCTTGAAAGGACTTACCAGATTAGGAAGAATGAATGAGCTGCAGTGAGCAATTCTTGCAGCAGGTCACCACAAATTCGCCGTGACCTTATTTTGGTGTTCCTTCGGTTTCTGGGAGTGTTTCGGTGCATCTTCTTCGCCAAACTATTCAGCGAGGCACCTCATTTTGTCGAAGAGGGTCTATACTTCACATTTAATTACTAAGCGACCGACTGTTTGCTTGCAATTCTTTCACTGGAAAGGCGCGAAGCAGACCTCTCATCGAAGATCAATGTGGTACTCGTTCAGTATGCGCGACATCAACTCGTCGAGCTTTTTCATCCTCCCATTTTTACTGAAGGGAGGGATGGTCTGACAACAATCACCGGCAATGTTCTGCGAAACCAAATATGTTGTTTTGGATGGGTGCTGTTTGATAATTGTCATCAGTTGGGAGTTGCAAACCCCAGGAAGACCTATGCGACATTCCTTACTTTTGAAGCAAGGCACACCAAGCCGAAAAATCCGGGAGCAGCTCGGCGGAATGCATTCGCTCACTCCCTTCGCCAAAACTATGATAGTATTCCGAGCGGTTCCTGCTGGGATGCCGGCGAGTTTCAGCTCGCTGAAGTGAGTTTGGCGAAAAACTTGTTTTGGCGCCTTTCCTTCCACAACTAAAAATTCACCGAAAACATGAACTTCGCTCAAAACGCATGAGATGCTTGAAAAGGCCATAAAATTTGCTACAAAACCATATGCAACTTCTCATACCGATGATGAGAAACACCGGAAGTTTTCTGCACCGAAGATGAAGCAGCGGAAAACGCGCATTATTTTTGCACCAACCTAATAGCTTTAGGAGGACGGTAAACATTAATAATGCGAAGTTTGTGATTTTCGCATTCAATGTCAATAGAGAGACATGATATTCCTCCTCTGTTGAATTGTAGATCCAGGCGCTCAAAACCTATGTGGTCTCTCAACAATAGTGCAACACCCCCACCTCTGCCTTGCCTATCAAGTCTAATAATATTGTAAGGTAGCATATTAAGGATCATTCCATCTGTCACAGTTTCATCTGCCCATGCCTCTTGCAATGCCATTATGCTTGGTTTGAAAAGTTTCAAGAAAGCTATTAGTTCATTCACCTTGTTCTTTATACTTCTGCAGTTGGCTGAAAAACAACTTAGTTTGTAAACACGCAGGCACATTCTTTTACTCATCCTTCGACCGTGCGGTCCTCTCAGTTTAAACAAGTTTGTGTGGAAGCTGTGGAGGAGAAGGGAAGCCTACCACGACTAGCTCGGTCATACGAGCCTTTTGCCATGACAGACTTGGAAGAAGCATCTCTGGATGTGTGGGCAAGATTCAAGACTGTTTCTCGGGATGAAATATTAGCCCTATCGCGTATTTTTTGGTGAGTTACCGGGTAGAAAGTATTGTCAAGCGGAATTCGAGTTTTCGTATTCAAGTCGAACAAGCTGTTTCGGTCTACTCGATACTTTCCACCTTGCGTTTCGACAAGATGTCTCCTTTGTTGCCGAAGGGCATAGCCAAGTTTGCGTTCTTCACGGGTGAGCGAGGGTCTGATGAAAACATTAGTAAACTTCATTGAACTTCTGAGCTTACGCGCGCAGCGAAGCAGTGTCTGCTGACAGGCAGATGTTGGAAAAACTACCTTAAGCAGACGTGGCTTGCTACCATTAGGAATCCCAAGTCGGAACAGACTGACAGGGGAAAAGTTCACGTCCAACTCTTCAAACAGTTCCCAAATGTTACTCCACTCAAAACTCATTCTATCCTGCCCCCGTAGATCTGCTGCCGGTTCAGGCAGGCCAGCAATTACAACTGAGCGCTGCCTTTCAACGTCGTCAAATGTGCGTTCATTTTTACGCTGCTGATCACGACCAATCGTTTCAACAGCAGCGATTCCACCTTTCATTGCAGCTTTCTCAGCGTAAGTGGCATTCCTTCGCGGCAGCACCTGGGTCAGGATAGAAATGAGCATCAAATATCTTTCTGCTTCATTAAGTTTTAGCAACTCATCCGTTTTCTCCTCTAGGTCTTCAGCTGTACGGATAGAACTGGCATTGAGTTGTCGACCACTCATGGTGGATGCAGATGCAAGAATGAAAGAAAGAAGAATATATATATATATATATATATATATCAGTGGCGGACGCAGGGGGGGGGGCGCCCGAGAATGGGTCGCCAAATTTTCGAAATTACTTTACAATACAAATAAAAATCTTGTGTTAGTTTATTTTTAATTGTTTATTTTTATTATTATTTTTAATATATTTTTTATTTATTGTTTATTATTATAATTAATATTATTATTAATTTTATTTTCCGTCTGGGTCCCCAAAACGGCGGAGACCCCACTTTTCTTCCCACGCCCCCCCTCCCGCCCACTTTCTGCGTCCGCCACTGATATATATATATATATATATGCATATATATGTATATGTATATATATATCAGTGGCGGACGCAGAGGGGGGGGCGCGCCCCCCCCCGAGAATGGGTCGCCAAATTTTCGAAATTACTTTACAATACAAATAAAAATCTTGTGTTAGTTTATTTTTAATTGTTTATTTTTATTATTATTTTTAATATATTTTTTATTTATTGTTTATTATTATAATTAATATTATTATTAATTTTATTTTCCGTCTGGGTCCCCAAAACGGCGGAGACCCCACTTTTCTTCCCACGCCCCCCCTCCCGCCCACTTTCTGCGTCCGCCACTGGTATGTATATATGTGTATATATATGTATATATATGTATATATATGTATATATATATACATATATATATATATATATATATATATATATACTATAACCGACAAGCTTATGAAGCTGCGTAGTCTAAAACTTTGCTTAGAAAGTAAAAAAAAAGGGAGCTTCGGGTAGATCCTTACACATTCACTGCTCTCAGAATCAATCTTTCTTATTCGTGTTTTATTTCGTTAGAATTTTTCTTTGGTGGAGCTTGGGTTCATCAGTCATTGAGTGGTGCTTGCAAACGTGACCTAGTACTACGGAAAAGATCAACTTTGCCTGAAGCATATTCTTAGGAAGGAATAGTTCCTGCAAACGGAGAACCACCTGATAACACTTCAAGACAAATTACATAGTTAGTCATCTCCGAGTTTCGATTACACAGTCGCAAAATACGAATGATGTTCAAAATTGGAAAATACGAGTGATGTTCATGTTAGAAAAACCGTTGGGATGGTAAAGTCCAAGTCATCGATCATATCTACATGGTTGCTGAGATACATTCTGCGTGATGAAGGGGGAAAACCAGGCTGCGGTTTCTAACTACCAATATTACTTGAAGAAGTTTTCAGAATAGTCGACAAATTTTAACCACATTATTGAATATTTATATGTTTAGGCATGATTAGTGCGTTTATACTGCTGGCAGTGGATTTTCATGTTGCATGGGTGAATACGATTTTGGCATCCCAGCATCAAAAGATCCCAACTGCTTCAAATAACAGAGCATTACCCGATCCATGCGGTGTCCGCGTCTTCTCTACACCTTCAACGCCCTTCTGCCGCGCGCGACGTTTATGGCGACAAGGCTCGGTTCGGGAGACACCCTACATTAGCTGGTTACATCTGATGTCGATATTGGCAGCTCCTACACGATACCCGCAATTATAGGTGCGAGCGAGGTGCGAGAGAGGTGCGAGGAATTCTCGAGCGCACCTCTTGACCGTCACCCACCGATACATTTGTTTTTGCAAAACATGATCGAAATTGGAGGTGGTAGAGAGTATTGTGCAGATGCAGATAATTAGAAATTACTCTAAGATAGAGAAGATAGAGAACAGAGTCTTTGATATAATTTCCAGTGCCTGGCCGCTGAGAGGTTGTGAGCGGCACGCTGTGCCAACTTTAGTAGCCAACATCAGGCAATCAAAGCTTTAACTTTTTTTTTCAGGATGCTGCTGCAAGGCCAAGTTTTCATACCGTTAACCGTGTTGAAGGATCCAGTTTTGAAGCCATGGGGTCCTTATCCTCTCATCGCCAATGAAAAGGATCCTATCCTCATCATCACACTTCCTACGTACGAGTACCAAGTAGTATTTCCTGATGTTGTGGTTGAATATCAAAGGTATTCAGTGTGCGAGTGTGTAATTCCTTGCAGCTATGTTATGCTCGTTTACACGCATTCGTGATTGCAGTGTGAGACAAGATCCATCTTCGTTAGATTGTGAGACTCATGAGTATCTGATGAGTTTGATCGAAGCCGGCGATACACAAAAGTGAGTTATTGTTATTTATGATCTTTGAGCATATTCAGCATATCGGCGAGCTTGAGAGTGAACTTCAAACGTAGACGCCAGTGAGAGACGCAGAGATGGGCAGCCAGGGGACCTATGAAGAGGAGGGGCGCCTCCGCTTTAGGAACGTGGATGGCCGGAATTTCAAAATCAAAAATAAAATAAAAGTATCAACTTCAGTTGCACATAAATGCATAGAAAATAAGAGTAATAGAGAAATCAGGGAATTCAATATGAACCAATACAGAGTTTCTAACTTTTATAAAGTGCTGATGAATAATTTGATGACGTTCTTGGCGGGGGCACCTCCCTCGCTTCCTTCTCGTCTGTCACTGGCAGATACAGAGCCTTAAGAATGCGTAAATAATATCTTATCTGTCAGATTAACGCGGTAGCAATAGGCTTTCTTGTTTCGAATCGCTATAACAGGACTAGTCTTGAGTAAGAGTGAATTCATGCGGGCGGCGCTCGTAGGTTGAGCATCATTTCTTTCCTATATTGCAACTTTTCGGACGAATCTCCGCAGATCATGGGGGGAATTAGACTCACCATGATATAGTAAGGTTGTAGCATAAGTTTCCGCTGTTTTTTTTTCTGTTTTTGTGCCTTTTCTCTTTGGAGTTAGAGCGAACTGTAATGAGATTTCTTCCACTATGATTAGAAACATCAACCGTTTGCGAAAACTAATTGGTTGAATTTTGGGGGGAAATTCCAAGCGTTCTGTGGAAATCACACCATTTCGCCGCACTGCGAAGGGCACCTCAATTTTGCTGGTCTGACTCTCCGGGAAGGCGAAGAGGTCGCAGAAAAATTTTTAGTTACGCATTATATAGGAAAAATCCGACTCTAACAGCGCTAGTTATCGGATCACAGGAATGTCTACCATGCGAGAACCGCTGTGTCAAAGTCAGTGATCCCAGCACTGCCCGATTCAGTTCTTCGCCTCGTAGTCCATGGGTTTCTCGAGCAGTGGAGTTGAGCTCTTGCTATAAAAATGAGAAAAGATCAGCGAATGTTGCGGTGCATACTTCGATTGGTACCTATTGTTATTCGATTTTTTATAATTTGTTTTTTTTTTTCGGAAACTCTTTGTCACATAAATACTTAGCAGTTCCATTTTTCCGTTGTATGTTTAGGTGTTTCGCTTGAAGGCACTGATGATGCCCATTTTTTGAGGGAATGAAATTTGGTTTCTGTTGTGATGTTTTTTCTTTGTTTGAACGAAAATGGACCTATTCTAATATTTAGTCTCAAACCGGACGAACAAGAGATGCTGTGGCAAAAACGTTCGTATCTCATGCACTTGCCTGAAGCGCTACCGTTGGTTAGTTCCAAAATGTTTATCTATGAAGCATTGAGTCTTATTTTCTTCAATTTATATTATCTAAAGGTGTTGTCGTCGGTTACGGACTGGGGTTTCTATTTTCTTGCCAACGTTTATCAGATTATTGAAGACTGGGCTCCTCTTTCACCTGTTCAAGCTATGCAGCTTCTCTTGCCACAGTTGGTGACATTTTCAATCATATAGCCCGACTATTGATCTAGTTCTCCCCATTTGTATATTTATGGAAATAGATACTTTATTGTAGGTATCCGGATATGCGTGTAAGACAAAAAGCAATTGAGTGGATTCTTTGTGCTTCGTCGGATTTTCTTTTCAACGCTTTGCCTCAGCTGGTCGAGGCTCTTCGCTTCGAGATTTTCGAGTCATCTTCTCTCGCTGTTGCCTTGCTTTCGCTCTCGTATAAGGATCGAAGATTCGCATTTGAAATTTACTGGTTAGCCATTGTCTCCTATGTCTCGTATTGCGAGCTTTGAAGCAGTAATACATCCAATGACTTTTGTAGGCAGTTACAACAACGTATTGATCACTGCGTTGATTTCGCATATGCTCAGCGTTGTTCATTACTACAAAAAGAATTACTTGAGCGACACGAAGAGGATCATTTGAGGTCAGGTTTCAGCAAATTCTTACTCCATCTTTCGTTTTATGTTAGTTCCTGCTTAGCAGTTCAGTTATATGAGTAGTTTTCCTGCAAATATTAGGAGGACAACTGTCATCAGTGTAGTAGACCCTACATTGTCCACCTTCCACCTGAAGGCAGCAGTCACAATAATTTTATTGTCGTAGATTTCACCAAGTTTTCGCCCACGAAACGCGCGAGAAATCCAGGAGAACGATGCGCTGTTTCCTACGTACACCTTAAAAGCAGTGTCCAGGCAAAATTTTCGAGTATTCGGTTTCTGCGGTTCCTGAGCCAGTTTGGCTCTCTAATTCCAGATACGAAACTTACAGATCAAAAAACCCTCGGAAAAACCTTTTCTGGGACCCCTCTTAACTGATTCGGACGAGATGACCGACGGCCCTCTCTCTCGTCAGAGAGGGCGCAAAGAAAATTTTCATCGATCGATAGCGCCAGTTCGCTGCCACAGTTTTAGCTTCAATAAGTCAGTTCGTTTTCCTTCTGCGGTCCGCACCTCTGCTACAGCACTTTTTAGCAGATTTAACGAGAAGAGGTATATTTCGATTATTGCTATTGTCGGCAATGTACGTATGTTTGCAGTGCGGAAACTGTCTTTCTTACAAAATAAGTTTTTCTTTTTCGCCGTTTCTTGTCATCATGGCAACTAATTGATGTGAAGGTCGAGCTTGATTATCAAAATATTTCGCTGCCCGATCTATAGTTTATGAATAACCACCTCCGTAATGTGATCGTGGAACACTCCCCCAAGTGTAGACCCGTAAACCGTAGATCCAGGATCATCTGAAACGAAGAACTGGAGTGTTGAGCAGCAGTACCTGGATGTTTGGAACACATACGCAAACTTGAGACGCATATGATAGAGACCTCCCAGAAATGAATCAATCACAGTAGAGAGACGCTGCCACAATCAGTTCGATATTTTCCAACGATGCTCCACGTTACACCAATTCCACGCGCGAAATGGCAAATGCCGGGTGGGCGGGCTGGCACTGGAGATGGGTTTGGGTACTGAGTCTAAGGCGGATATCTCGCTTATTTCTCCAACTTTTTCGCTGAAACTTTGGCAGTTGCCTATGGAGTCGACCCGCTATCATAATCTAATGAGCACTCAAGCTCAGAGGTTTTGCCTGGACAGGGTGCGGGTCCTTAGTTACCCGTGGCATCTGGCACGAAGGGAAGCGGGCGAGCTCTGCAGTCACTGTCGGCACTAAGACATCAATGCAATGCTTTAATTTTGGTAGTGATTGTCATGATGAAGTAATAAAATCGTTCTTGGCCACTTTTCTCACCTGTTTGCTTTTTTTTTCTTCAAAAAAATGTTTTGAAGAGCCTTGCCCTTACTTTTGACTATTTTCGGTGATAAATCTTTTTAGAATTCATTATCCTCCCTGAATCTTTGATTCCACAAATTCTCATGTAATGGGAAGGACTTAGAGTTTCCTGAGAGCTAAAAGATAGTTCTTAACGCAGAGATATTTGCTATGATCGGTCTATGCAGCAGGCCTCGCTGCGGCTGCACCTAACGTCTCGGGTAACTAAGTGCCGCCTCCCGCCTGGACACTACCTTTAACGTTCGTAGGTCCCGCAATATGAGTATTCTGAGCGCTTGTGCAAGTGAGCGAGCCTGCGTATGCTGGCGCAAAAGACTTCAGAAAAACATCGCAGCTATATTTTCGAGACTGCTGAATTATGCAACATTTCTTCCAAATCGTTTCCATCCTGTTCTATTTTCCATCGTTCTTCGGCATTTCTCACAGCTCGCAGCTGTATTCTTCATGTTCATTGATCTCGCGAAGAACCAGCTCTTTTTTCCTCCAGGATTTCTTCCTGGTTACCTCCCATTACAAAAGGTTTGCCATATTGTTCTCCTTGCTGGCGCTAGTAATCTTTTGTAATAATAATTCGTCTACTTCTTTCTTTCTTCACCTGAAGCCGAATTTCGTTTTTGCTCTCTTTTTTCTCAATCATACCGCCTTAGTCTTCTTTTGACATTTCAACCAACTATACTGTTTAGCGTTTCGCATCCATCCATTTTTTTCGAATATTTTGATTTTCAAATAGGCCTTTTATGTTGTAGGGACGAGATTGCACGGCAGCACAAACTCCTTAATGAGCTCGATTGCATACAAATGGATCTTCGAAGAGAGGACTCGGACCAAACACGGGTGTGTTAGTCTCTTTTTAGGGTTTGCACCATTTTGAAACTGTTGAATTAGGCAACATTTCTTCCAAATCGTTTCCATCCTGTCCTATTTTCCATCGTTCTTCGGCACTTCTCACTGGTTTACTGCTGAACCTTTCTCATTTCATTGTTGACATCTTCTGTTTCTATTTTCTTTGGCTTCAAATATGAATTTGAGCGTTATGATCTCAGTATCTTTGCCATCGCTAAGCTTTTTGATTTTGCAAAAATTATAGAAATGGCTGAAAGGGGAGAATTGTCTGCAAGTCTGGTCGGCCCCAACACCTACTCCGTTTTGCTTGGAATTCAGATAGAAAATCTAAACAGTCATATATCTAGCTGCTTTTTTTTCACAGAAAATCTGTGCCTGTGACACATCTCTTCCCATCAGGGTCAAGCTTGGTAGTGGTAAAAATTCGACCCCGAAGCGACCCCCCCCCCTCCCCCCTCCCTCCCCTCCTCTTGTAGACGGGAAAAATGCGACCACCTCCAGAGCATTTAATTTTTTTACGTTTTCAGTATTGTAATCCAACGACCTTCAAAATATCCGGAAGATAATTTTTGAATTCAATTAATTTCTAAAATTGATTTTTCACTTTTCGATTTATAATTTTTATTTTTGAATTTCAACTTTTATCAAGGAAACAGCCAGTCAGTTGTCGTGCATGTCTATATCGCACATCTACACACTTATTATAAGCAACTGGAGTGACGCAGAAGTCGTATTTATGTTCAAACAGGTCCAGGGTTCGATCCCAGCCGGAGACTTATTTTTGCAAAATGGAAAAATGCATGTGGAACAGTCGGACGTCACGTATATATGTGTATGAATGACAACAAATTGTCAGGACCTTTTTTTGAGCTGTGAAAATAGCGCGTGAGTGGTGTTCTTTCACTCAGAATTAAAATCGTACACGTGCAGATGAATGGTTGTTTGTTACGAATTTTAAAAGGATTGGCACGTGGCCTGGGAAAATAGCTCAAGTCGTTCTGCTATCAGGAAGATTTGCGCTTTCTGAAGCACATCTTCTTTTTTCAACAAATTTGGTTTATTAGGGTTAAAGTCAGGTGGAAATTCGTTGGTAAAAAGCTGGGAAAGTTGCCATTTTTACCAACGGTTTACCATCGGCTTACCAACGGAATAAAACTCCTCCAGATAACTTTGAGAGCTGAAATTTTACACGAATATAGAGATTGACCTCTTCTTTCAGAATCATTTTCAAGGTTTTGTCAGCTTTCAAATTTACACTAAAAAAGCCATGGAAGAAAAACGTGATTTTTGGCAAGTTTAGGAATGTGATGTTAATCTGAGGCCAATAACTTTATGACTGCTTTGCATGAAGGGACAGCTCCAACGCTTTACGATAGAGGAAGATTTGCTCTTTCTTATACGTAGAATCGTTTTTTTTACAGGACCTTCTGATTTTATCAACTACTGAGTGTCAACATACACTCAAATTTATTCTTAAATTTTGCGGCTTCATCTTATGTGGTCTTATCGCAATGAAAAAATTTCCAATGAACGAGAAGCCGTGAGATTTTGCATCATTACTAGCGCCCCTTCGGGACGCTAGAAAGTGGGGTGGGGCAGCCATTTGAGGCAGGTAGAAAAGCTTCACACATGTGAAATGCTTAGAGAATTAATAAAAAAGCAAGACTAATCATTAACTGAGCTCAAATACGGAACCCTCTTTATAAATTGCGTATATTCTACCAGTCTGGCCGCCTCACCAACGTCGGGCTTCCACACTTCTCGTGGTCCTTGCCTTCTTCCAGATTCTTCATCACACATCTACATGTAAAACTATTTTCCGATACAATGGTACTACCTACTGTTTTTTTTTTGTAAGTGCATTCACTCAACGCCTATGGACCAGTCATGGCCAGCCACTCCCAACTCTGCACAGGAGTATTTTCCAGATGGCTTAAAGGCAGCAAGAGCTGAAATTCTCGATTCTGAGCTGAGCTGCGGGTGGTGAAGTACAGACTCGGCACATCATAAATGTGAAACGAACACAGACAATGATGGCTCACCTGCAGAGAAAATGGGACATTCGTCATGAACACGCCTGGCCGTGTTCGTGCGCGGACAAGTTTTCCCCGGCGCGAAAGCCATTGCGGCGCGTGGTTTTCGCCGAGTCCCGCCATGAAACCCTGTGAATTGGATGCATTTCGTTTTCCCTTTGCGCCAAACCACGCACCGCAATGGCTTTTTGCGCCGGGGAAAACTCGTCCGCGCGCGAACACGGCAAGGCGTGTTCGCGACGAATGTTCCATTTTCTCTGCAAGTAAGCCATCATTATCTGTGTCCGTTTCACTTTTATGATGTGCTGAGTCTGTACTTCATCACCCACAGCTCAGTTCGGAGTCGAGGATTTCAGCTCCTGCTGCCTTTAAGAACCTGTGTATAACTCAGCATAACCAACGTAGTGCGAATAATCATCTTTTTCACACCAATGGGCCACTGCAGACCGTTATCCTGGTGTTTTTCCCACTATTGGCCACGGCGGACCCGATCCAGCTGTGTTCCCGTATCCTGACGTTTTCCCACGGTTGAGCCAAGGCAGACACGTTCTCAATCCGTGGACCCTTATGCGTTTTCCTCCTAACTGGGCCACGGCGTAACTATTCTCCATCCGTGCACCCATATTCTGGCGTTTTCCCACTGCTGGCCACGGCAGACCCAATCTCCATCCGTGGACCCATATCCTGGCGTTTTTCCCACAATTGGGCCATGGCAGACCCATCCTCCATTCGTGGGCCCTCATCCTGACGTATTTCTTACTATTGGCCACGACGGGTTCCTTCGTCATCCGTGGGCCCTTATCCTGACGTTTTCCTTACTATTGGCCACGGCAGACCCATTCTTCATCCGTAGACTCTTATCCTGGCATTTTCCTCTACTGGGCCACCACGTACCTATTCTCCATCCGTGGGCCCTTATCCTGGCGTTTTCCCACAATTGGGCCATGGCAGACCCATCCTCCATTCGTAGGCCCTCATCCTGACGTTTTCCTTACTATTGGCCACGGCAGACCCATTCTTCATCCGGGGACCCACATACTGGCGTTTCCCCCCACTACTGGGCTGGGATTCATGACCGCGCGCACAAACCCTAGCCACGGTTTGGGCTAGCCAACCGCGTGGCTAGCAAAGCCGTGGGTTTGGCGGCGGAGTGATTCACGCAACTTTTAGGCGTGAGGCTCGCTAGCCAAGGCTGTACTGTGTGTGCTTACGTACAAGTCAAGTTACAGTATATTGAAAAGCTGCCACAGCTCGCATTTTGCAAGCGCTAGGAGGACAGTGAAGTTCTAGAACGCGACTGCGCGCGTTCTGACGTTCGCGAGCACTCGAAGTACACCATCAATGGAGGAGATCAGTGCGTCAGGGCAGTTTCAAAGGGCAAGACGCACAGTACGAATCAGGTAAGTTTTCGCGGTGTTTCTTATAGTTTTTTTTTTCAATTTTTCACAAGAATTTATTCTAAATGTTTGGATTCCTCCTTTCTAATCTACGGTTATTGTTTTTTTAAACATTTCATCGTGCTTCTATTTTTTCGAATGCAGGTTTCCAACGAATGGTTTTACTCCGTCTTTCGAACGTGTTTTTTTTTGTTGCTACTCGCTTCCGGGCCACTTCGATTATGGTGCTGGACCCAGAAGATGGGGTATGGTTCTTTTCGTTTGCTTTTTCTTTCTTCCATAGGTTTTAAGGAGCTTTCTTCCCATTTGCCGACACCGATGAGTTCCTAATTGAATGTTTGATTGTTGGGAACACTTATTTTTTTCTCAATTTCATGGCTTCTTCTAACCTACTTGGTCTTCACCCGACTGCCCTAACTCTCCATTTGCAAGCACTTTTTTTCAGGATTTGCGCAAAACCTTGAATTTTTCATACCTTTCCTGCTCGTAGTGATATCTCTCACCATATCTCTGAACTCACAATTCGCCTAGTCTTGCAAGAAAAAAAAAAGAAAAGAATACCAAAGGTCGGAAAATGAAAAGTCCATAATTTTGCGCAAACATGAAAAGGGAGTGCCTGCAGAGTGCTAGAGCAGTCGAGTAAATACCGATTAGATGAAATCGAAGTATAAGATTGGGAAATAAATAAGCGTTTTCAACAATTAGTCACTCAATTAGGAACTCACCGTTGACAAATGCTCGTGTGCTTTCCGAAACCTGAAAAAAAAGAACCACCCTCTTCTCTTTGGGTCCAGTAATGTAATCGAAGTGGGCTCCGGAGCGAATGATAACAAAAAAAAAAGCCGGCTTCAAAAACGAAACAAACCCAGAACACCTGCATTGAAAAGATTGAAACCACAATGATATTGATGAAAGCAACAACACGATATTGTAACGAATGGAGACTGCAAAAGTTTAGAACTAATTCTTCCCCAAAGAAACGAAGAAGAACCCGTAAAAACGCCGCAAAAACTCACCTGATTCGATTTCCGGCGACTAGTAACAATCACCCTCAACAGTTCTCGGGAACTATTATCCTCATTGTAATTTCAGTTGTGACTTGGAATGAATTTTCTTCGATGTCTAGATTTACACTTCCTTCTCGATCAATTTTGTGCTAGCCCACACTTTCTTAAAATTGGACATGTGAAGAAGGAGCGTTGCTAGCAAAATGTCATAATTACGAATTTGGAGGGAGCGCTCGAGACCGCTAGATTAGGGTCCCGCCACGAAACCCTGAAAGCACTGTCTAAACCTCTCGTTTTTATCATTGGAGACTGTATCCATTTTTCCATCAGTGCCGCCCTTACGGTGCCTTGTTAAGAGGATGATTGATTCTGGGGAACCGCCTTCATGGCTTCGGAGCACCATCTGATGTGCAGAGGTCCTAGGACACCACCCACGGAATTGCATTTTGAGCTACATATTCATTGAACCCTAGTAGTTAATTTAAGCCCAATTTAAGCCCATTTGAGATGTCCATGCTTGAGAAGGAAGTGTTCACCGACAATTTTACACATGTTATTTATGGTACTAAAAAAAGCATGTTGAAGTGTTTGCAACACTACCACCCTCGCGAGGAGTCGAACTTGGAGCTCGCTAAAAAACGAACTTTTCTACCTTGGTGTTATCACGCTGCCCTCTTCGACAACCTCTCCCCTCCTCCCCCGAGGCGACCCCCCTTGGTAAATTACCATCGTACGCTTGACCCTGCTTCCCATGTTTATTCGCACTTGGTAAGATAGAAAAATATCACCCGGAAGAACTCAGATACGAATCGAAATTTTACTTGCATCTATTTTTTCAAATGCAGATACAGATAAGGAAATTAAGCAAGTTCCTCCGATTTAACAGATTAAGTCGGAAATATCTAGGCGATAACAGAAGAAAAGATATACAACTGGTATTCACCAGTTGGTTCAGAGGCCACTGACGGAATGAACACAAAGAATTTATTAGGAATAAGCGAGAGCAACAGAAGAAATGTAGTCCCTAATAGGCAGATCAAGATAAGGCCACTGAGATATTGTAGGCGTCCTTTTATGGGGGCGCCTTCCCGCCAACTAGAGATCCATCGATATAGATCAAGGCAAAGATCAAGAGGTAAAAAAAGCACTTCAAAAGTGGGAGAAAACTAACTCAATAAAGCAAGAGTAACAAAATGAATCTACATCTAAACGAATAGATGAGCATCTTCAAGAAAAGGAATAACTACAAATAGGCTCGTCTACATGCTCCCCCCTGGGGGAAGTGTCGTCCCGACACTCAGCTCAACGAGGTCCGTATCCGTATCCACGTCCTCGACCACGTTCTGGCTTCCAGCTTCTTCGAATCCCGAAGGGTTTATACATATACCGTCCACGGTATGGGTTCTCATCTCAGATGCGTCCTTCACGCCTCTCGTAACTTGTGCTCGGTTCTTCATGCTCGGTGGCCGATTCGCCCGACTTCCCTTTTTTTCTACTTTCGTGAGTGGTTCCATTGCAATGTCTCCTTTGACATATTCTTGGAGCGTGTTCAGAAAATCCCAGACAACTGCGTTTGGGTAACCTGCCGTTTCCAATTTTCGAGGCTTGAGGTTCGAAAATTGATGGGACTTGTGGTATTTTTGTAACGACTTTCGCTCTTGTGGCGTAGGCGGAGTCTCTCACGATGTTCATCATTTCAATAATTTTCGTCCTGATGGTTTCCCACTCCTGCTCTCCTCTTGGAGGAGCTACCACTACTATCTTCGAACCTGCTCGAGCAACATTTGTGATCGCCATGGTCAACTTCATCCACTCGCCCTCTGGTGCGATTTCATTCGTGGTCGGCCCGATAAATACAATTTGGTGTGGCTCTTCCAGCTTCTTCAGTATGCTGCAAATATCGGGTAACGTCTCGTATATCTCGGGCGTCGTCGTACTGCCAAAGTCCACGATGTGCTTGTGGTAGCGGATTCCGCACGGTAGGAGCAGTACGACTTTTTCTTTCTTGCTTTTAACCAAATCGTCACTCCAGGTGTGGGACATTGCGTAGCGAACACCTTCATTCATCAAATTGTTTACTTCGTCGATTGTTAGGCCATAGTTTCCGTCAAATCGCATGAGCAAGGAGCTGCCATCATGTCGCATTAAATCTCGCATTGTATGTAAACAGTGCCTCTTAAAGAATACATAGGCTTTTTGCACACCAGCTGTCGTCATGAAGTTGTACTTCTTGTCTTTCATCAGAAAATTCCTCCTATCAGGGTCGCGCTCCTGCTCGTAGATGGATATATATCGTGCGAGCGAAAATATCGTCGTTATCGGCAGTGATGCCACCATATTGTCCGCATCTGGTACCACGTCACCAAAACGTTTGCCTTGAATTGTGCATTCAAAGTCTTCGTCAGCACTCAGCTGTCGTCCTGGCACTCGTGGAACAGGCTTAATCCAGAATTATCAGCGAATGCGGCTGTTGCCCTGCAATGAACGGTGTGAGTATTCTTCCTCGATCTACTTTCACATACTCTCTTACTACTTCTCCTCTTTTAGTATCTATAGTACTATCCGAAATCTCTTCTGGGATTTTTATGATCATATTATGTTGGATTCTTAGAGGCTCTTCGCTACTGTTCAACCGCGTTAGCAGCGCTGAGTTGTCGCTAACTTCCAAAACTCTGTAGGGTCCGCTCCACTCATGACACAATTTAGGATACCGCACATTTGTTTTTTCTCTAGGCAATTTTATGAACACCCTATCTCCCACTACCGGGTACTTTTTGCAACCCACATTGTTTTTCTTATCGTACTTCTCTTTCATTTTTGACCTGTACTCTGCATCCAACTCCTTCACACATGTCTGAATCAGCTCTATACTTGCTAAAAGCTCGTGTTTACAGTCATCGAAATCGATGCAATTGAAAGAAAGCTTGTCTCTGGGGATCACTTTCGAGGGATACCCAGTAGAGTTTTACATTCGAAAATATTTTTCGAATATTCGAATTTTCGAATTTTTGGGGACTCCCGAATTTTCGAATATTCGAATTTCCGAATTTCTGCGAACCATCGAATTTTCGAATATTCGAACTTTCGAATTCTCTGAACCCACCGAATATTCGAATTTTCGAATTTTTGCGAAGCACCGAATTTTCGAATATTCGAATGTTCGGATATTTATTCGAATAACATTCCATTTAGTAAAAACATTTTGTACCCATGCATGTAGGCGAACAAGGCGATGTGTTTGCCAATCACAACGCGCATGAAACTTTTCAGGTAGTGATTTTCATTTGTCATTTTAGAATTTCTCACAACCTGCTCATGAGTGGAAGCTTGTGCTGCTGTGGAGTTGGTCCCTTATCGGTTTTAGAATTGCAAGTGGTTGAAACTCCTAAGCTTAAAGGCAGCACCCACGGAAACTTTCGCTCCTCAGATTTTCACACTTTCTGGTACTTTAGCGCACTCCGATTGGTTGCTTTATAATAACAACAACGAAAACCGACTGCGTTCATCGCAGTAACTGGTACATCTTTGTGCCACCGGTCAATTTGGACGAGTTTCCCGTTAGTTGTTTGTTGCTCGAATTGCAACAGAAACAGCTGTTTCACTGCGGTTCTGGTAAAATCCAGTCGTTTTTCTCTCTTCGTGAGTCATTTTGAGGATTTTTTGTACTTTTGCTACTTCTATTAGATGGAATGCTTTCTCATTTGTATTTCACAGAAATTAAAGCTGTTTAGCAAAAGTTCAAACTATTTTATGTTGAAATTTCGATTTTCTCCGAATTTCCTCCTATTAGAAGATTTCCCAGGTTTTGATTTTCAAATGACATGTATGCTAAGTGCGTCACAATTTCCAGTGATTATTTTTCCTAATGAGGTACGGAAAGCCTGCAGTATGGAACAAATAACTGATTGCGCAAATATCCAACCGGTGAAAAAAAGGCGTTATCGATTTTTTGCTGTCAATCCCGATCCCATAGCTCATGCAACTCGACCACACCTGCTACACCTAACCTTACCGTGAGCTTCTAAAAACAGGGTTTTTGGTGCTATCGGAAAGTTCCGACTATATGCAATTGTTCAGCACCTTTGATAGCTTTGGGATTTGTTGACTTTTTCAAGTCGAAAATTTCCGTGGGTGCTGCCTTTAAGAACGCCTATCTCACTTGAGGTCTGTAACCATCATTAAAGGATCGTAAAGTGAATGAGACCCGTCGCCGTGAGAATTCCGCTTTATCTATGTGTTGTAGTTCAACAAATGTGCCATGGTAGTGAATGTAGAGGTATTGAGACGGTAAAAATAATGTTGGGTACATAGAGTAGTGGTTCAGTTATCTTAATCATGAATTAGCTTCCAGCTATCAGCAAAAAAGCGTCAGCGATATAAAAAAAACACTGCGTGTTACCTCGTTCTTCATTATTACTTCTGTTCACCAACTGCATACTTCTACGTTGAATGTCGAAACCAACAGAACTTCTACAACAAGACGTCGGAGTATGTTTGGGAAGAAAGGGTTAAGAGGATCTCAAGATTTTATGTGAAGTTTGAATTCCATAACTAACGGTTATGTACTTAGAAATAGTTTGAACGAAAAAGTAGTCTGAAAGCAGCTAAATATGTATGGGGAAGAATGCTGTGTAAAATTTTTTATCATAGTTTGCAGTTTACTTACAAAATTCTGGGGGAAAGGCTTGAATAATCAGAAGTTTAGTTGAAACTGCTGGTTTCTCAAGTGTCTAGAAAAGTACATACGTAGGTTTCACCGGAGAGATCTTTGTCGCCAATGTCGTATACCTCGTAGGATTGCGGTTTCAAAGCTTTCAAATGCAGTTGGTGGCTTTCGAATGCTTGCAAAGATACGAGCAGCAGGTTTTCGGGAAAATTGAGGGTGAAATGAGAAATTGGACTGTGGTTTCAATTGGAATGGTTCTTCGGCGAGAGAATGGAACTGAAATAACAGTAGTGACGCAAAACAATTCCAAATATTCGAATTTTCGCCCTGAAATTTTCGAGTATTCGAATTTTCGAATAATCCCAGACCCTCGAATCCTCGAATATTCGAATTTTCGAATATCGCGACGCCATCGAATTTTCGAATATTCGAGTTTTCGAATTTTTTGGGACCCTCGAATTTTCGAATATTCGAACTTTCGAATTTTTCGGAACCTCCGAATTTTCGAATATTCGAACATTCGAATAAATATTCGAATTTTATTCGATTCGGTCAAAACTCTAATACCCAGTATACATTGGAATATTCGACGATTTTTAAAATATTCGATTTTTTGAATAATTCGAAAAATAGAAAATTTGAAATATTCGAATCCTAAATAGTTCGAATATGGGGCTTTTTGCAATATTCGAACATTTAAATAATTCGAATAAGGTGTTTTCAAAAAATGCGAATGAACGAATTATTCGAATGTAGGACTTTTTCGGCTACCCGAATGAATGAATCATTCGAATAACCTACTTTTTGAAATCACCAAATGAATGAATAATTTGAATCGAATATTCGTTCCAACACCATTTCAATTATAGCTTTCAAAGTTTTTTGTTCCTGGCCGCCACTATCAACAAAGAATTATAGAAGGTGACTCGGACTCACATTCTTTAGAAATTCTAGCCTGGACCTCACTAATTGATTAAAGGGTTAACGAATGTGGTAAACATAAGAATCGTAGCCACTTTGTACTGTTACACTATGTACTTATGTTAGCCACGCTGCAGCATCTAGCACTGCTAATACTTCGATTTCTTTGTTGAAGATTGCATTTTATTTCACAATTCTACATTGTTCCAACTGTAAACTTACGAAAACTGCGCAAGCGTAGAAAATAAGTGAGATTTTCGTAATCAGGGCATCGAATAACCCGTAAAGGGAGTTCCACGCTAGATTTCTAAAGAAGGCGAATCCGATCCTGAGTCACCTTTTATAATTCTGTCTATCAACCATTGTTAGTCGAACCTGCAAAGATCGGCCTCAGGACGTATCAGGGTCTCGTCAGGCGATTTGCGGGAATTGCTGGGAGTCGCAACGAGCCTTTGAGGCATGACCTTGTTAGTGGATACTTATTGCTTCCTATAATAGCCATCATGCCATCATTATTCAAATGTCAACCAGAGCGCAGCACTAGGTGGTCAGTGTCGGTTGGGGAGTACTAAGTCCAGTCGGATTCCGAAATGGGCTACTAGGTGCCTACACACTAGGGTTCTTTCAGGAAAATCAGATAGCACTAAAAAGTGACTTTAATAAGCGTTAGTGAGATGACGACTGATGTTCCAGCAAGAAATGCGTACCATTTAGCGAAGACAGCCTAAATCATCTCAAATTCAAGCTAAAATCCTCGAAAAGCCGATCTCAGTACAGAACTGTTTGATCCCGCTAGAACTCGTTGAAACTTGTTATAGGACCTATCAGATACAAGAAATTGTCATTGGAGTGGTTTTTTCTCTCAAACCCGGAACTTTCCCCGGAAACTTCTCTCGTTTGAGGCAGTGTTCCGATATGCTGTCAACTCCAAGAAAAACGCCTAAGTGGTATCAACTCTCCTGCAAAGTGGCATCTTTCGTTTTTGAAAAAAAAAACCGTCATTAATGGTCAAAAACCACTTTTTGACCATTATTGACGTTTTTTTTTCAAAAACGAAGACGGTTTCTCAAAAACGAAGTGTGCCATTTTGGGGAGATACTTGTTGGTATAGGCGCATCCACAGTCAAAATTCCAGCATGATACGTCTCCTACAGGTTGAGCAACACCTGATTATCATTGGAGCGCACCTGAGCGCAGGGTAGGGATGTAGCAATTGGTGGAACGACAGTGATCTTCTGTCTCGATTTTGATGATCCTCCAGACGCGCATCTCTGTAATCTGCTTGTGTCTAACATCAGTAGATGGTTAGCGGTTGCTACGCCCCGGACATTGGTGCTAAGCCCCCTGAATCTGCAAGACGCTACTAAGTGCTGGTGGTCAATGACCACCTGGTGCTGCGCCCTGATGTCAAATGTTCCCAAGCCGAATAAACGAATATTTCGAATTTGCCACTTCTCAGACAGTCGAATGAACGAATTGTTCGAATACTAGCTTTCTCTAGGTGCCCGAATAAACGAATTATTCGAATAACTCTAATTATGAACAACCCGAATGAATGAATAGTTCGAATATGCCCATTCTTTGAAAAGCCGAATGAATGAATTATTCGAATATTCGAAAATTTCGTCGAATATATTCGATTCGGTCATATGTATAATACCCTGGGTCAAACGTGTGTAGGATATAGAATGGGCTTTCACCAGTGGCTTCGTGTGGTGATGAGTTGTAGGCGAACACCACCATTGGTAGTCGTATATCCCACTCTGCCGGAACTGTGGTCTGCTTCTTCAGCATCCTTGTGAGTGTACCAATAACCCTTTCAGTGATACCATTTTCACGAGGGTTATATCCTTTCGTTACGGATTGCTCAATTCCGACGATATCACAGATTTCTGACAAGACACTATTGATAAACTCAGGCCCTTGGTCGGAGTGTATTGCTTTTGGCCAGCGACATCCATCGCAGATCCATCTTTCGAAAAACACTTGGGCTACCGTCCTGGCCTTCTTGTCAGGAATAGGGTAGGCTCCTGCGAATTTTGAAAAGTGATCGATGGCTACTAAAGCGTATCGATTGCCTCTTTCAGTAGTTCCCAGCTCTACTAGATCTAATCCTACTAGCTCAAAAGGAGCATTTGTCACGATTGGCTTAAGCGGTGGGATATTCTTTTCATGTGTTCGTGTAAGAAAGCATTCTGAACAAGATTTTGACCACTTTTCTATGTCAGCCTGCATCCCATTCCAGAAGACCCTCCTTCTCAGGCTTCTGCATAGCTTTTTGGAGTTGAGATGACCTGCCAATACACTGGCGTGCGCTTCCTCAAACAGATCCTTTCTTTTTGACATTGGAACGACTTTAACAGCTGTGTTTTCATCCATTACCATAAGTAGCCCGTTACTTATGAAGAAGTCTGCTACGCGAAACTGTTTCCCACATCTAGGTAGTCGAACCTCGTTCTCCGTTTTACCCGATTTCAAGCCTTCAAACACCTCTTTATAGTCCGCATCTTGTCTTAATTCTTCCAACCATTCAGTTTGAACCTCTGTTTTACACACAACCATTGCATTTTCTTCGCAAAATGCAGCTTCCACTGGTACCGCCGTCCTTGACAGTGCGTCAGCCACAGCATTGGTGCTTCCTTTAACGTACTGGATGTCCAAGTTATATTTTTGCCCCTCCAGTGCCCAGCGCAATACCCTAGCTGATATGTTGGTTCTTTTGAACAGACTTGTCAATGCGAGATGATCGGTTCTAACAATCGTCCGCATGCCGTATATGAAAAAATGAAATTTCTTTAGAGCATAGACTAGCGCTAATGCCTCTAAATCTGTTACGTGGTATCTGGTCTCTGCCTTTGTTAACCCTTTTGAGGCAAAATACACCGGGTGCCATAGGTGCGATAGGGGTGAGAACGCCCCTGCCAAAGTGAAGGGGGTTACCGGGCAAAAAGTGAAGGGTGTCGACCGGGGGGAGGGCCTTTCTGCTTCCTTTTAGTAAGAGTTGTGGTATTGGTAAGTAAGTGTCAATGCCCTATCCATTGATGTAATACCCAACATGTCTTCAAATGCCATGGAAACTGAGCAAATCTTGCAATATATTTCTGCAAACACACCGTTCAACAGTTTCATGAAACCGTACGATAGCGATGAGTCATCGCTATCGTGCTGCGGATGCTCTAGGATACTGCTTTCAAATGAGGAAACAGCCATTGATTACATGAATGAAGATAGTCCTCAGCACACCTTCATGATATGGTCCACTCATACATGCACAACTGCACATCATTTCTTCTCTACTACATACAAAAATTTGACCCTGAAATTACACCTGCTTTTGAGCTATTTTTGTATATTACAGGTTCATTCGGAAATGAAACCTAGGAGTGAAGGGTATCTATGTTCTCCTCCTCCAATCCCCTAACTGATAAACCACATCTCGTTTCATGTGGTTGTGTGTCTTTTTCTGTGAAGGGGGGTGAGAATGTTTCTGAAGCCATTCTCACCCCATGCGCGCGCCTCTCCTCCCTCATCGCACTATCTCGCCATTTGTCTAACAAGGGGCACGAGAATGCCCCGTTGTTTCGGCTCACCCACCCTATTTTTCAACCAGAAAAGGGTTTCCCCCATACATTTGTATATGGGCGGAAAGCACATCCTTTCTAGTATGTATACATGTAAATACTTACCACTTTCTCGGAAACACAAGACGAAATCCTTTGAAAAACACCTAATTTGTAGAGTTTTCGACCGTCCTGTTGGTACCACTTTTTTGCCTGCTCATCTTACACTAACTATCACAACTCATACACGAAAATGAAGAGAAAATCTTTGCAAATTGTGGAGGACTATCCTCTTTCCGCTAGTTCACGAACTTTTCCATAATGATTTTAGAAACATACATGCTATGTTTTTCATACCCTTATGTGTTCAAAAATTTCTCCACAAACATGCTATCTATCGCTTCCCACTTCTAACATGTAAACTCTACTAGGTTTAAGCTTCAGTTAGATACCCTTCACTCATATCTAATTCTTTATCCTTCACATAGAAATTCGCTCGCCATTTTCCCTGTCTGCGGCAATGGTCACATTGCGCGCTCCATTCAACACTAACGTCATTTCGATTCCTGACTCCTTTACTCACATGGACAGCAATAGAATCGATCCTCTATCATTGAATTTGTTCAGTTTCACTTTTCTAAACTTTTGATTTCTTCACTTCCTTGTCTTCTGTAACTGCTTTGGTGAAAGGGGTCTATTGGCCCCCTCCCAAAGTGAAGAGGGTCTGAGCCTTGGCTCGGACTATCGCACCTATGCCGGGTGCAACATCTTATCCGTACTTTCCTGGCACAGAACGGCTCCGAGTCCTTCTGTAGAAGCGTCGGTGTATATTAAGAACGGGCGGCTACCGTCTCGAGCCGCTTCCACGTTCGGTTGCGCCAACACTGGTGCCTCACTCAACTTTGCTTTCAGTATCTTAAAAGCGTTATCTTCTTCTGCAGACCATTTCCAGTCGTTCTTTGGACTGGTGAGTGCATATAAAAGTTTAGCAATTTTCAAAAAGTTCAAAATAAATTTCCTATAATAAGCCGCCATGCCTAGGAATGTCCGTAAATCCTTCACTTTCCCTGGCGTTGGATATTCCACGATCTTCTTTACCTTATCCGGATCGGTACGAACACCATTTTCATCAATGATGTGCCCGAGAAATGCAACTTCCCTCTTGAGAAACTCGCACTTCTGCGGTTTGAGTTTCAAATTTACCTTTTGTAGCGCTTTGAGGACTATTTCCACGACAGCGTAATGCCTGTCCAACGACTCAGTAGCGATCAAAATACCATCTATATATACGAATACTTCTTTATCCTTTACCCCTGATCCTTCCAACACCATATCCATCATTCTTTGGAACTCCGCAGGACTGATGGTCAATCCAAACGGTAAAACTTGAAATTCAAACAGGCCTTCGCTCGTCGTGAAAGCGCTCTTCTTCTTCGCTTCTCCCGATAGCCTGATTTGCCAATATCCAGACATCATATCCATTGTTGAAAAATATCTCTTCCCTCCCAGGCTTTGCAGTATGACGTCGATGGACGGCAGCGGGTAGGAATCGCGTTTGGTGACTTTATTGAGTTCTCTGTAATCCACGTGGAGTCTCAGGGTACCATCTTTCTTTTTAACCAATACCACCGGTGATGCCCACTCCGAACGACTTTTCCGCACTATACCTCGCTCTTCTAAGTTTTTGATGATTTGCTTGAATTCTTGACGAACTCCGATCGGTACCGGTCTTTTGTTTTATTGGTGGGTGATCTCCGGTGTCGATGTTGTGCGTTACTAGATCAGTCTGGGTAAGTTCTGAGTCATTCATCGCAAACACATCACTGTATGCTTCTATAAGATGCAGCATTTCTACAGGTTGCTCACCATGTTTTTGAACTGCTTCGACCAATTCTTCCAGACGTCGTCCTTCTCCCGTTTTGCCTTCTTTGTTTTGCAGTTCCAAAACGTCTGAGGCCGGTTCCAACCACTTGCAGTCGAGCCATTCTTCTTTCCCGAATTCTCCTATAACTTGTCCTTTTTGGAGGACTATAGGTTCCATTGTTTGTAAAGGGAATTTTTGTTTCTCCTTCAGCTGATTCTTCACAAACGCCATCTGCTATCATCTTGGTACTCGACCAAAACACACATGATTCCATCCTTTTGATGCATAAAACTGACAATATCTTCTTTCCCCTTGACGGCACAGATATTCTCGTCTTTACTACTGCCGGCATGGATTCCTGATTGCAAGAACTCTCCAAGTTCTCAGCAGCTTGACCTTGCGTCAGTTTGAATCTGGGTCGATCCAGCACATTTGTTCCTAGTATTAAGACATCTTCTAATGCCCTGCTCACATACACGGGTATCTTCTCACTCTTCCCAAATGCTTCGATTGTAAGCTTGATCGAATCCAGAATCTCCATTTTATTGCCAGAAGCGTCACGAATTGTCACCTCTGTCATTTTTGGGACTCGCTCAACATATGAATCTACATCTGCACCCTCCTCTTTGGCTTTCTTGAACATACTAAGTGGTGCAATTGATGTTTCCGATCCGGTATCCACCAATGCTTGCACTTCCATGTTCATGACCTTTACTGGCACCACTAGTTTCTTTCCAAAAAACTCGTCCATGGCCCATCTCTGTCCTGAAACCGTAGTGCCTAGCCAGCCTTCCAAAGCGGTTGAAAATGAGGTGATTTCCTTCTGCGTGCTTGTTGACGGCTTCCCGTTTTCCGCTTTGCTTCGACAATCTCTAGCGATGTGGCCGAGTTTTCCGCAATGAAAACAGCGTTTCGGTCCTTCTGTGCTTGCCATTGACTTTTGCGGGCCCTCATTCTGTGAGTTGACTGACGATTTGTCCGTTGGTTCCCGCGGGTTACTGCTCGTCCTCGTTGAAGAGGCCAATCGTTTGGGCTCTTCTTTTCTGTCCCAGCCCTGCAGGCGTCTCCTTTGCGTGAACCTTGTTTCGCCTCGTTGCAGATTTCTCTCAAGTCTGAGGGCAGCGTCCTTCACTTGTTCGTATACCCTATCTCTTGGGCTCGTCTCGATAGTTTCCGCGAGTATGTAGCTTCCCGTCCACTTCGATAGTTGCGAATATAGAATCTCAGCCATCTGGAGCGACACCCCTTCCCTGGGTTCATCTGGGTACGCTTGGCTTGCCACTCTCTCAAGAGCATAGCAGAATTCGCTAACTGTTTGGTTCTCCTTCATTCTCATTGTTCTCAATGTGGCTAAGGCTTTTACAGAGGCTATGTTCCCCCCTTCATCCAACCTTTCTTTCATGTCCCTAACCAACTCATCGAAAGAACCTTCCTTAACCCTCCGTGGTAACGTCTCAAAGATTGTTAACGCCTCTTTCCTCAAGAAACTTTCCAGTAGCTGAACCAAGCGATTGTCATCCCAGTGCGCTCTTGGGTATTTGATAAGGAAAGATTTCAGGAATCTCTTGAAACTCTCAGTTGGCCTACCAAAAAAGGTTTAACATCCGGTACTGTTGCTGCTAGCATGAAGTCTTTCATGGTAAACTCTTCCTCACGCTCACTTCTCTCCCTCTCATTCCAAGGAGCAAACACACCTGTGTCCGACTGATGTGGACTGGCGGTTCTTGAGCATGGCCTGTGCGTATGCCATGAGTGCTTCGGGGTCCAACCCGCCGCAAAGTCTTTCGATGGCATCTTCCGATCAGGGATGTATCTTTTGTGAGAGAATTCAAAATGCCAAAAATCGGGCCAAATCGGCACAAAAGGGGGCGTGGTTTAGGTCTCACTTTTCAAAAATCGCGATTTTCAGCGATTTCTCTCTAGAATCTATGTATCTATGTATGAATGTGTGTATGTATGTATGCTGTATGAATGCATGTGTGTATGTATGGGTGTATTTATGTATGTGTGAAGATTTGAGGGGATTTGAGGGGAAATCCGGCTAAAATTTCTTAAAAAATTGGGGAAAATTCGAAAAAAGTTGGAGAAATCCGGATTTCTGGGGAATTTGTGGGATTTCAAGCTGATGTATGTGTATGTATGTGTGTATGTGTGTATGTGTGTTGTATGTATGCATGTGTGTATGTATGTGTGTATGTATGTATGAAATTGGTGGAAATTTTGGCTAAAAATGCTTAAAATTGCTGAAAATCTCAAAAAATTTGGATTTTACGCGGATTTTTGTGGATATTCGGATAAAATGTGTGTATGTATGTGTGTATGTGTGTATGTATGTGTGTATGGGTGCGTGTGTGTATGTGAATCTAGAGGAACCTAACCTACGATTTACGATTTACGAGTTACGATTTACGGCTATTTTTGGCGTTTTTTTACGATTTACGATTTAAGAAAAATGGCCCAAGTTTCGTAACAAAGTCGTAAATAACTACAAGAAACAAATCTCTTCATAGCGCTTGTGCTTAGGGTGCTAATAAGTATGATTTGCCTGTGTTTGCATTTTGCGGCAATATTAAGAGTGAGATCGCGCCGGTTTGCTTGTAGTTTCCATTATTTATAGAAGGCGGCTCTTACCAATTCCATTACCGAGTCCGTAAAGAAGCAAGATCTGCTCGAACAGTGGGGATCGATGCTCAAATGAAGTACCACAAAAGCATCAATTGCCGCAGTTCTAGCTTCCTTTTCCTGACTGTTCTAAGCTTTTGCAGGTAGAGCAAGCTGTCTGCCTAGTCTCTGTCGTTCGGCAAAGAGTTTTACCTTGTTCTTCTGACTTCAACTTCGGTGTGATGTCATGTGCAGGAAGGTTCTTCCTGATCGAGCTCTCTTGAACCAATTAATAATGGCCATAAACAATCTGATAAAGTGCAAGAAAATTTTTTTCTGAGATGCACTATACATTCGACTTTATTCAATAATCGTAGAGATATTGAATGCGCATGCGCTCTATACAGTGATTTGCTAGGAGTACTGGATACCGAGTCAGCGCTTCATCCTTCCGGAGTGCTCTGGTACCAATTTGCGTACCCCACAGGTGTGAATGGCTCGGTTTTCACCGAAACACATAGAACCATCGACCACGTTCACTTCAGAAACACTGATCAGAATAAAGAGAATTTTCTCCACTGCAGCGGTAAATAATACTCTAAGAACTAGATAGCTTGCTTGAAATATTGAGAAGAAAGCTGTCCACTCATGAAGTTATCCCTCTAAGGATAAGATGGCGAAGTTTAATGAAGGTCAATTCTGCAGTAGATACACATCCCAGATCGTTTTGAGAAAGACGTTTTTGAGAAAGACTTTGTTGTGAAACTATTTCAAATTATCACCATGTTGTCGGTGTTACCCACACCTTCAGTTACGAGTGTGAACGTTCGATCTTCCTTCAGTTACGATTTACGGTTTACGGCGATTTTGGAAAATTTACGATTTACGAAAATTGAAATTTTTCTTACACACATCCCTGCTGCCGATCCTGTAAATTAATCCTTTCTTCATTTATTCCAGCGAATTTTCCGTACTTTCGTACTTTCACACTCCATTGCATCGCTCACCTTCAGTGATATCCATCTCCTTATCAGTCTCACCCTCTGTCGACTTGCTCGTTAGTATTGCACGCGTTTTACGTGGATTACCCAGTCTTTTGACACGTCCAGCAAGGCGATCGACCTGCAACTGTAACTGCTTACTTTCCTCGCACGTTCCTCGCCACTTCGTTTAAAAATACTCTGCTCTTTGTTTGATGTCTAGTATCTCTTCTACCAAGCCTCCCTCTGTGCACTCACACATCGCACACAGTTTTTGTATTGCATGCTGTAGGTTTAACTTTCTATCCAAGCATAGCTGCAGTTTTTCTGCGGTGACCAGATCAGCCTCCCTTAAAGGCAGTGTCCAGGCAAAACCTCTGAGCTGGAGTGCTCATTAGATTATGATAGCGGGTCGACTCCATAAGCAACTGCCAAAGTTTCAGCGAAAAAGTCGCAGAAATAAGCGAGATATCCGCCTTAGACCCAGTACCCAAGCCCATCTCCAGTGCCCAGCCCGCCCACCCGGCTTCTGGCATTCCGCGCGTGGAATTGGTGTAACGTGCAGCATCGTCGGAAAATATCAAGTCGATTATGGCATCGTCTCTCTACTAAGACTGATTCATCTCTGAGTATGCGTCTCAAGTTTGCGTGTGTGTGTTCTAAACATCCAGGTACTGTTGCTCAACACTCCAGTTCTTCGATTTAGATGATCCTGGATCTACGGTTTACGGGTCTATACTTGAGGGAGTGTTCGACATTACGGAGGTGGTTATTCATATACAATAGGGGCAGCGAAATATATTGATAATCAATCTCGACCTTCACACCAATTAGTTACCGTGATGCCAGGAAACGACGAAAAAAAAAAACTTATTTTGTGAAAAAGACAGTTTCTGCACTGCTAACATACATTGCCGACAACAGCAATAATCGAAATATACCTCTTCTTGTCAAATCTGGTCAAAAAGTGCTATAGCACTGATACAGATCCCTGGAGGAGAACGAACTGACTTATTGAAGCTGAAACTGAGACAGCGAACGGGCGCTATCGATCGATGAAAATTTTCTTTGCGCCCTCTCTGACGAGAGAGAGGGCCGTCGGACATCTCGTCCGAATCAGTTAAGAGAGGTCTCAGAAAAGGGTTTTTCCGAGGGTTTTTTGATCTGTAAGTTTCGTATCTGGAATCAGAAGGCCAAACTGGCCTAGGAACCACAGAAACCGAATACTCGAAAATTTTGCCGGGACACTGCCTTTAAGATCTCTATCACCTCACTGTCGGTAGGTAGGGCATCATGCTTTTCTACTAAGCACTCACATAGTATAGAGTTAACCTTCTCTGAAACCACCTTTGTTTGTTCTTCTACTGCGCCGACGACAGCTTCATTCCGCGCATCACCCAGTCGGAAGGCTTTACTAACTTTATTCTCGCACTACCCTTATGCGCGCTATGCATTTGAACAGATCTTGTATTCTTTCCTCCCATCTGCCATAACTAATACTCACCTCTTTCTCCTTCACCGGCTCTTCTGGTGCAGCGTTTTCAGAGCTGTTCTGCGACTCCTTGTCATTCGTGGGTTCAGACATTTATTCGCGTTTGTACGAGATCTCTGAAACACGACAGAATTAGGTTAAGCTTCCAGCATATAATGCACGACGGACGACTTCACAAGCGAGTTAACGATGATAAACGATGCTCAGAAGTAGCGACAACGATATAAGAATACGTTCAATAGTGGTTACAAACGCACTATAGTCACTACTTAGCTGTTAAAACTATTTACTGGTTACAAACGCACGAAATCGATTGATGGTTCAATCAAACTTGTTGTGGTGGCCACTAGCGCACCGTATTTGCTTCTCAAAACCTAATACCAGGAAGGAAAACTGATCGAAACCGATCCTTTTGTATTGACACCTTTGCAGAAGTTTCCGGACTGCGGCCACTGGCGCGCACAGTAGTATCGATCAGTTTCAATCAATCAATATCAAAATTGATTGATTAGTCCTTCTATGCCTTGGTGTGGTGGCTACTAGCGCACCCTAGCTGCCTACGGGACGGACTGTGATGGCCACTCCACTCACGGTCGATATCACGCGAGAACGGGCGCTAGTAGTTCAAATCGATCAATTGCGGTGCAGGACCCACAACTGATCGATGCCTCAATACTGCCTCGCTTGTGGCCTCAGGCACGCTGTTTCGGTCACCCTTGCTTTAAGTGGTCACTGGCGCACTTTTCTGCTCTATTCGTAATGTCACGTGACCGCTGATGCACGTGATGGGACCTTTGAATCTTTGGTTCGGCCCCCAAGTCGGAAATATCTAGGCGATAACAGAAGAAAAGACATACTGTCTGTTCCAAAAATCAGAGCAATTCAGACATAATGTCTGTTCCAAAAATCAGAGCAATTCAATGTGTTTTGTTTAACTACACAGAATGCATTTCATCACACGCTAAATCATGGAAATTGGCGCTATCAATCGACGATCAATAGCTGGAAGCGCGCCAAAACATGTCCCGTCTATAACAACGTGGCGAGACTTACCTCATCTTGGCGGATGGCCAAGTGGCAAAATTTGTGAAAAAGACAGTACAACTGGTATTCACCAGTTGGTTCAGAGGCCGCTGACGGAACGAACACAAAGAATTTATTAGGAATAACCGAGAGCAATAGAAAAAATGTAGTCCCTAATAGGCAGATCAAGATAAGGCCACTGAGATATTGTAGGCGTCCTTTTATGGGGGTGCCTTCCCGCCATCTAAAGATCCATCGATATAGATCAAGGCAAAGATCAAGAGGTAAAAAAAGCACTTCAAAAGTGGGAGAAAACTAACTCAATAAAACAAGAGTAACAAAATGAATCTACATCTAAACGAATAGATGAGCATCTTCAAGAAAAGGAATAACTACAAATAGGCTCGTCTACAATTACGCTATTTTTGCACGAATTTTTGAAAAAGGTTTAAAATCCGCGGTTGTCAAGCATGTTGATGCTAATTCTATTCTTCCTGATGATCAGTTGGGGTTCATTCCCGGTAGATCTACGGAAACGTTAATGTTGTCAACCTTAGAAGATTGGACTATAGCTCTTGATCAGGGTTGTAATGTTGACGTCGTTTATTTCGACTTTGCAAGAGCTTTTGAGAAGGTGCCGTTCAATGAACTTATTCTCAAACTTGCGGATGTTGGCTTGCATCTCAGGATAGTTAACTGGATAAAGAACTTCATAACTGGTAAGACTTTCCCAGTTAAAGTCAACGAATCCTCTCTGTCCTACCCAGTGACTAGTGGAGTACCACAGGGTGTGTCATTTCCCCCTGTACTCTTTATTATCTACACTTCTCAGATACCTGGTTTAGTCAGTCAGTATGTTTCTTGTAAAATGTTTGCTGATGATATAAAAATGTACGAAAACATTTCGAGCAATAAAGACCATTTCGCTCTTCAATCGGCAATCAACGCAATTTGGGACTGGTCCAGAAAGTGGAAACTACTTCTTTCGAGCCCTAAAACTAGATTATTCCACCTTGGTCGGCCAGTGGCGAAATATATTTATTACTTTGGTGTGGAGCAGTTATGTAGTACGAATGCTATTCGTGATTTGGGTTTCAATTCAAATATGAAGCTCACTTTTGATGAGCATTGCCGCATTATAGCTAGGAAAGCGGACCATACCGTCCACAATATTTTCAGATCCTTATCCACCAGATCCGCTACACATCTTTTACTAGCCTATAAGTCTTATGTACGACCCATTCTTGAGTACGGTGCAACAGTGTTCAGCCCAACATCCAAGCGTTCCATATTAAGAGTTGAAGCTGTCCAGAACAGTTTCACTAGAAAGCTCTGGATACGCCTGCATGTGTACGACTATGCCAACACTCCTCCTGCTTCTATTCGCAACCGCATATTTAAGATTCGCTCTCTCGATATTCGGCGAAACACAAAAATCTCATGATGGTCTACAAAATCGTCTGTGGAATGGTTAATCTCCCAGTCAATAAATTTTACGCGGTAACCCCCTCATGTACAAGAGGTGGTTCATTCAGGATCACATTTCAAACAGCAAAAAGCTCTTTACGGTCTTCCGTCCTTACGCAGAGAGCTGGCTATATTTTCCTAAAATTCTCGAAAAAATGCGCCCTTCCATGCTCTCTAGCACAGTTTAAGAGACTAGTAGGCAGGTTCCTGAAAGAATCTGCTCAGTAGTTTATCGCCTTCCAATTGTTCAGTTCAGTTATTGCGTTTTGTTCTTTTTTTACGCCTATTTGTATCGTTTCGCGTGGTTTATCCACGAACAAATAAATAAATAAATTTAGAAGGTCGGTTCAGTTCCAGCGTAGTCAAAATTCTAGTCGCGACAGCCAGTCTATAGGTGCATGCGCAAAATAACACTCACACAACAGGAAGAATATAATATTAATATTCGAAATGATCGGCTACATTCTGTATACATAAATAATTGTTTCCGTAGCGAATTTTATTCCATATATTAATTTTATCTCTATCAACTTCGTTCTCCGTAAACACCTCTTCGATTTTTTTTTCGAAGAACTATGGAGAGACACTATTGCTGCTTCCATGTCTGACGAACCAGGCATCTGCTGTTTAGGCTTATTCATGCTCCTTGCAGCTCTCACTTCTTCGCTCCCGTCTTGGTGCACTGGACGGTTCCCTGCTTCATCGGAATGTCCGATTGCCGTGTATCCCTTCCTTCCGATGCAGCGGCGTTGTAGTAAGGGATTGCAAAATTTTTAATTCTAACGCCAAACCCCTGAAAATCGTTTTCCGTGGACTCAACTCCACCTACTCCATTATCCATAAGGTGTGTTCTTTATACGTCTTCGCATAAGTTTGAGTTGAAGTATGTTGTCAATTTTAGAACGGTGATGACATGAGGCAGGATGCACTGGTATTGCAAATGGTTTCATTTATGAACGATATTTGGCTCAGCGAACACCTCGATCTTCGAATGGTGACATTCCGTTGCATGCCTGTAGGGTATAGGAAGGGTGATTTTGTTTGCTTATTTTTACTTGATTTCATTTGACTCATTAACGCCTTCGCGCTTTCGCGCGACTAACGTGTTGGCCCAGCAGTGCAGCGGCCGCATGATCTTATACGGTCATACTTCAAATCCTGATGCCAACTTAGGCAATTCCTGGTTTGGGCTTTCCTTCCGAAAGATTGCTAACGTTGTTGGACGAAAAAGTAGAAATAAAAACGCATCCTGCTGTTCTTGAGGCTGTGAGACTTTTTCAAAATATGCTTTCGCTGCTGTAAAGAAATGTGGACGAGGATATCCACGTTCCTATATCTAGCCCAACTAGCAAAGTACTGCATCGTGATCATGTAGTGAAGATGTTTGTGCACAGAAAGTGTAACTTTCGTTTGACTTGTTTCCACTCAGTGTACGAGAAGTCTGACACTCTTTCGCTTTTAGAAATCCTCATCCATTACATCGTTTTGATGCAATAGTAAGAGAGCTTTTTTGAGACATCGCTAGTAAAACTGTTTGTTTGGAAGTATCATGCCTCTTTTGTTGAGTGAAGACTATCAAATAGCCAGGTTATGAGGCCATGCAGTTGATAAGAAAGCCACAGCTCACCGGTGAGCCGCCTTCTCCTACGCGACCGAAAAAGCATAGGGGATTGTTCATCCGGGCTAGGATTCGTGAACGCATATTGAAGCAAAACCTCGCATACCTTCTTTCACTTCCTAGTTTCCGTATCATTGTACACTATACGATAACCAGCCACGCTAACTATCATTTGTTTGCTTGGTTGTTGTTTCTTGAGTCTCAACCCAGTTGCATAATAGTTGCATATATGGCATGCAGATTTTGCAGTCGAAGAAAATACGATAATCCTGGGGTAAAATAGAAAGTATTCCAAAAGTGCCTGTTGAAAACCACAACTTTTCTTCATCTTTTTGTCGAATTACGGAATTATTCCATGAATTATCCTTTCTAACAGAGCGGATTTCTCCTTTTCCTTTTTCCTGCGGTCCATCATTGCACTACTCTTACATTTTCGCAGAAATGGAGGTATTTCTTGGCAGGAGCCGTCATAGGCCGGGAAAACTGGTACTCTAATGGAATTGGGTCCGGTGAATGAATTGACTGTAAAGCTGTGAAAGTGAATAAAACTGTTTCGGTGGCTTATTATCCCGTCGCTTCCAAGAGGATTCAACAGCTCATATTGTCCCTATCTTTATCAAATACAAAGTGTTGCCTTTTTTTCGAAGTAGTCGCATTTTGCAGATGAGGTTGATGGTCGGTCTGGGTCAGTCCATGATCTTTTGCGTTTGAATTTAAAGGATTGCCTTCCCATTCTACAGTCAGTACAAATTGGATGCAGCCAGACCTCCATCCCTTTCATTTCCTCTGTGCGCTTCAGATTCTCTCTTTTTGACTCGAAAATTGGTATTTCCAAAGCGAAAAATAAGAAATCCTCAGTTTCTTAGTTGTTCTTGTGTAATTTTGAAGCTAATTGACAGCTCGACAAATCACGGGTCCACACTGTCACAAGGTTGCGCCGGCGCCCAGAAATGGGGGGACGGGTCCAACGCTGTGGTAAAGCCCCGCCGGCGCCCAAAAGTGGGAGAGACGTGTCCACCACTGTGATAAGGGTGCGCCGGCGCGCAGAAGTGGGGGAGACGGGTCTACCACTGTGATAAGGGTGCGCCGGCGTCGAAAAGTGGGAGAGACGGGTCCACCACTATGATAAGGGTACGCCGGCGCCCAAAGGTGGGGAAACGCATGACGGTCCAGCGTTGTGATAAGGGCGCCCGCGTCCATAAAAGGAAGTTCTTTACGGCCTAGGTAAATTTTTTCATGAATGGTGCCCTGGCACCCGTTCCGGCTATTACTTCTACCTATGTGACCTAGATGCACGTTATTCCAATCCGTATTCCCTCCTCATTCCAGTCCATTTGCATCTGAATTGACCACACCCTTCACTCTGTTTTTATACATGGGCAGACCCTTATCCCTTGAGTTACCACAACAACCTGCTAAAGATAGATTATTTCAAAAGAGCATTTTCACTGAATCGGCTAAGTCCAATTAACGACGGCCATTAGGGCCAATTAAAAGAAATTACTTCTCCCACGTGGAGGAGGGCTACCGCTCACGCGATCGAGAGCTTTCCAAAAGTCGATGGACTTACTCGGGGGGATACAGGATCTACTAAATCTGTCCACCTTTTTTTCTGCATTGTATGCGGATTATGCGAGCGAAGCGATCATCAGTAGAAGTCTGGAAGTCCGGCGTTAGCCGGACTGCCAGACTGGTACCAAATATACTGGAACTCAACAGAGTATATGTGTAGCGCTATTACTTGCTAAATTTGACATTTCATAGTTGTTCATCTGGTATTGGTTGCAGTAGAGGTGTTCAAATACAGTGGAACGGGTAATTGACAAACACTGGAAGATAACAAGGTAGAGAAGTTTCTAACAAGAGGAGGTGGTGGTGATCGGAAGAAATCTAAACATAACGTAAGAGCTTTCAAAGTAGTATTGCACGAATGGGAACTATGGTGGTGAAGTAGTGCGATAGGAAGCTAGCGGAAACGGGGACTGTCACGTAAGAACGGTTCCGTAGCCGTAACAGGAAGTTCGTTTACGTAAGTTCAAGTGAGGGAACAGCTTCTTCTTCCCAGATATGTTCTCAGAGTTTTTCGTGAAACGAATAACGACGAGTTTGAGGAATGGATTGATTTTCAGGTATGGCTCAGTTGGTATCAGATTGTGCAACATTATGCGAAATCCAGAAAGAATTCGGAATGACTGGTGTTTTCAAGGTCGATGTTCTAAGAAATTGGCTGATGAAGCACAACACAACTGAGTTCCTTTACAAGCAGGTCTGATTTGCTGTAAAGCGACTCGTTCGTAACTAGGTATATCTCTCTCTCTTGCAGGCACTGGATAACTTCACTCGATCATGTGCAGGGTGGTGTGTTGCAACGTATGTGCTGGGCATAGGTGATCGTCACAATGACAATATCCTTGTGACAACTGCTGGCCATGTTTTCCACATTGATTTCGGCAAATACATGGGTGACTGGCAGACTGCTGCTGGTTTTAGGAGGTAAGAATGATGTTGGAGAAAGCACAAGAAAGTCGATTGAAACCTTTAATTGTCCTCAATGGTCTTTACTGACAAGGGAAGTGTGCAAACTCAATCTCGGTTACCGGAACGGAAGCATTGTGGGGGATAATGTTGATGTCTGCACATCATTTTGCCCAAATGAACGTAAGAGATTGCGTGAAAGATTTTCTGTTATGCTGTCATACGAGGTTTATGCATTACTAGCTGCAGTACCCGGCTTCGCTCGGGGGTTTTACTTTTACTACTTTGGCTACCTCACACTGCTGAGGCCAATTATTATCACCGATAAATTCATTAAAATCTCCATAATTTTGGTGATCAGCATGGTAACGAAGCTCAGGTGACCCTTTCCCATCGGCTTGTGGGCGAAAAGTTAGCAAAGCTATTTCGGTGACATTAAATCGATGTATTCGTACAAATTAGTTGTCATATTCATACTCAGCGTATCGAGGAACCCCAGGAGAGATGTCTTCGCCGCTCCACTGGGCGGAAGAGCCAAAAATCAACAAAATCGATAAATTGATATTTCCTGCAAAATGGTTGTCATATTTGTATTCAGCGTATTGAGGAACCCCATAAGACATTTCTTTGTCCGCCTCCGAGCGGAAATGAGAAAAATCGATAAGATCAATAAATCAATATTTCGTGCAAAATGGTTGTTGTATTCGTACTCAGTGTATTGAGAAACCCCAGGAGACATGTCCTCACCGCTTCATTGGGCAGAAGAACCGAAAATCAATAAAATCGATGGATCGATATTTCGTGTAAAATGGTTGTCATACGCGTGCTCAGCGTATGGAGAAACTCCAGTAGAAATGTCCTTGTCCGTCCCCGAGCGAAAATGGGAAAAAATCGATAAAATCGATAAATCAATATTTCGTGCAAAGTGGTTGTCATATTCGTATTGAGCGTATTGAGAAACCCCAGAAGACATGTCTTTGTCCGCCCCCGAGCGAAAATGGGAAAAAATCAATAAATCAATATTTCGTGCAAATTGGATGTCATATTCGTACTCAGCGTATTGAGGAACCCCAGAAGACATGTCCCCACCGACCCTTGGGCAAAAATAACGAAAAATCAATAAAATCGATATAATCGATAAATCAATCGATAATCCCAGGTGCAAAGTAGCCTATAACCTCCGCCGGCCTCCAAAGAACCTACATGCAAAATTTGGTCCCAATCGGTTCGCCCTCCGCGATTTCTATTAATTACATACATACACACACACATACATACAAACTTTGACTTTTATATATACAGACGATGGTAGGTACGAAATGGTCGAGTGGGCTGGTAGGTAGCGCATATGGTCATTGGGAGGAAGGCTCGAGGGTTTGAATATTATCTGTGACTTTTGTTTTGCATTTTTGCTTTTATCCTTTTGAACTTGCTTGCAGAGTTCTGAAGGTCAGATCCAATCCGATATGAGTTTTAGTGCATGAGCTACGTAGGAATGCAATAGGAAATCCTTCACTTGCTGATCTGCTTCTCAGCAGTTGGGCAGAATTGATACACATGCATCAACACCATCTTAGGTAATGTTTCCAAACGCAAATTTCTCGTTTCGAACGATGGGGTTAGCCTTGTGCGCTCCTTTTGTAAGAGATCGTGAGTGATTCAGAGACGTTTCTCCTGGTTCAGACTGAAAAAGCAAGACAGAGACGTGTCTCAGGGGAGCCATACCAGGCTACGAAAACTTGGGGCGAAGCCACGCACCGTCGCCAATATTTTTTACAGCAAGAAGGGAAAAACTGTCATATACTAGGGGTACCATCCGCTTTGAGGCGCGGGGGTACGCACCCTTAGCCTAGTGTCCCTAAATTTGCCAGCAGTGTAATTCTTTTACTAATTACTCTTACTGTCACGTCAACATCTCCATGTTATCCTTCTTTCACATTTTCAACTTTTTATTTCGTATTGTGGAAGATTCAGAGGCAAGCTGAAAGAGTTTACGCATGAGTGGAGTTGACTCGCCTGATCTAGGGGACTTACCCTCACTAGTTGGGCGAAGTTTCCACCGTCACATGTGTGGTGACTTAGGCGGTTGGGTGGCGCCTTTAGGTTTCTGGGCGGTTGGGTGGCGCCCTTCAGAATAAAACAGTGGTTCAGTGGTAATAATCGTTTATCTCATTTCCAGCGTATTGCCGGTATGGATGCAACAATAGAGAGTGAGGCTGACGCCCCGCCCTCACAACATATCGGCACACTCAAGGGTGCCAGAGGCAAAGGTTCTGGCGATACGCCAGAACACTCCGCCCCCGGCAATTACAATTCTACTTTAAGACAATGCAAATTAATTTTACATACATACGAAATGAACAGATCACATGAGTTACTGCAGCTCGTGGAACGATGGGGCGACGGCGGCGGCTGGAGGCAGGAGAACGATTGACGACGTGGCTGGAGGTAGTGGCGGCGGCTGGGGACGTTGACGGCGAGTGGCTCACGGTCTTCTTCGTTTGAAACTCGGAGCCACAGACTGGCGATCGGCGCACAGTAGCACGTTGTGTGGTCGCCCACACCTTGCGCACTGTACGCCACAGTCATCTCCGTGCGCTGGCTTCAAGCATCGCTCACAGAGACCGAGCTCTGTGGCCTGCACGGATTTTGCTACCGGGTCTGCAAAGCGCCTACACGTCGCGGTGTTATGGCCGTCCTTGTTCTCCGGCAGCGGGCAGAAAATGCATGGTGAGCGCGGCTTAGACCGCTCAAGCAGCTCAACGCATGCATCCTCAACAGCGGCAATACGAGAACAAGAGTTCTCCACAGCGGTAATACGTCCGGACAGATGGGAGACGGCTGCTTCCATTTGACTTTGCAGCGACTGGACGGCAGAGACGATGTCGTGGAGGAGCGATGCAGCTTCAACGTTGTCCATCTTGAACCGAGCAGACTTGGGGTAAAATGGTGAGTCGGTCGAGGTTTTTATACCGCTTCGGAGTCCAGACTTCGCTATCGTCACTGCGACCACCCCTATAAATCCAGGCTACGGGAATTGATGTATATGCGCAGTAAATGTTTTGAAGTGTTATCTATACAAGCCGATCACCACCCTTTGGTATTTACAATGGTGGCATGTTACTTGAGGGGATAGTTATGTACACGAGAGATACCACCGATCTCTTACTTCTTTCTGCAAAGTATGAGCCGCAGTATTTTGGATATCACATAGAATATGAATGTGATAATTGATTTAGCAACGAAGAGTGCTATTTTCAGTAACATTATTATTACCATCGGTCCGAATAGGTATGTTAGACCTGCCATTGCTACGGATGCAGCGACTGCTACCAGTGCAGCTTTCCAGTGACTCAGAACCGTTTGGAATAGAGGAGTCAGGTCTGGCAAGTTAATTTCTCGCGGGTTGAGGAGTGTTTTATCCTCTTCTTCAACCGAATTGAATTGGAACACGGATTCGTATATGGAACTGTGGTACACTAGTGTCCCGTTTATCGGTATTAGTATCTTAACCCCACCGCACTCTGTTTGGCAAGTGATCTCTACTAAAGCGGAATCGAAATCAAGCTTCTGTTTTGTAGTGGTGTTATGGGGACCACATTCTACTGAGAATTCATGTGACTCGCAGGTTAGGGTAATAAACTGGGATTGTTTTGAATGGCAGGAAATTGTAATTTCCGAACCTTGCATGCAGCTGTAGCATCCAGACAGCTGGCTCACTTGAATTTTGCACGGAAAATCAGCAATATAGTCCGAACTATCCACAAGCATTTCTGCTTCGAAGACCAGGACAATTTCTCCTTGACTAGTTTCTGCTATAATTTCATTTGCAGTGTTGTTTATCGTTAAGAATGGAGAAATCAAAGGTAATCGGTACCTCGGGTCACTTCGAATACGACCGATGCTGTCGTTCGGACAGTTGCAATGATGAGTAGGAGCAGCGCCACCATTGCAGTCACAAACGAAATTATTATCACATTCGTGAAAAGTGAGCATCGCGTTGATCCTGTTTCTGCATTCGACCGGTGCATGAAATGATTCCGGTAAAATGAAAGAATCCTTTTCAGATATTGCGAATCTTCGCAAGAGTAACGAGTCTGCTGGCTTCTGTACCGATATGATGGTCATGTTTTTGCCACCTACATTGTGATTTACCTAGGGAGGAAGTATTACTACGCGCTTCTCCTTTTTACGGAACAAATTAGTTTCCACTTCCAACGTGACCGTTGGCTTCCATTCCATACATTCCACCACTTCGTACACTACTTTCGTCTGGGGAACGTGTCCTATTCTATAAAACAGGCATGATGGCAACGGAAGAAGACAACCTGCGCAAAGTAGTCCTCCACAGGAGTACTGGCATCCAGAATAACCTGGATAATGACTTACAGACTCCAGCTCGGGAACGGTATCTCTAGTGAAGAATTTGGACACTTTAGCGCATGTTAGCTGCATGGATTGAACCGTAAATTTAACGTAACCCACAGAATCGTTGCTATGACGAATTTCTACGCACTCTTCTCTTTGTAATGTATTGAACAAGATCTCTCGTCTGAACTTATGTGAACAATCATGGTTCGGACCACAGATTAGATCCACAGAATGACGCATGTCTCCATTTTGACACGCGTGGACAAGATTGTTCGTACTCAAAGCTATTATGCAAGCTGTTGCCACAATACGACCGCTAAGTGGGGTTGGTGAAAAGGAATGAAGAGTGTAAACCTGTCGATGAGGTTTATCGCTTGGCACATTCTTAGCAGTTTTTCGCCATTCCGACCGCTTCAGTGTTTTGATGCCCCAGAACAATGACATCGCTGTGGCCAGGACCAGATATAAGATTACTGCAACGGTTACCAGAGCACCGACCGGCCAACAGTGAGGATTACCAAGCAATGCTATACTCAGAATTGCTTTTGCTTGGTCGCAAAAGGATGGTGGTGAACATTGCGTTTGCACTGAGAGAGATTCATTTCCGTGCATGAAGTCCATTTTCACCTGCACTTCTTGATTCGTGGGAGAAACAGGAAGCTTGTAATGCATTGTTTTTTGGATCATACCATCAAAATCTCTGCACTCCTTATTGAAGCAGAGTTTGAATGTCACGTTTGGTGGCCAGATGTGTACTGCACCATCCATACATTCCATAGCAGCATGCCATGGTTGTCCGGCTGCTGAGCTGCTCGATATTGCCATTAGCATTAAGGCAATCATAAACAGTGATGAGGTGCCATATTGTCGATGTCTTGAAGGCGACTTTGCCACCATTGATACCAGCGGTGGTCTTTGTACATGGGATAGATCTCTGGTCTCCTCATGATCCTCCAAACTGTCCTCGAAGGCTTTTATGATCTCAATGGCCCTCGTCTTGGATCGTCGATCCGGCCTTTTATTTCTTTCATCTACCACCAGTTCAGGTGGTGGACAAGGTAATAATGAAGTCTGTGTATCATTGAAATCTGGCGAACTTCTGATTTCGAGTGGGTAGAGCTTATTTAATGGTCGATGGAGAATCTTTCCGTTAGGAATGAGAACTTTAGCTGATCGTGTACCGCCATCGTGGCTCCTGATTACTTCAACCACCTTGCCATAACTCCAGTTTCCTCTGGGTAACATATCTTGTTCAATGAGAACAATTTCACCAATTTCTGGAATATCACGTGAAATGTGTCTTGGTTGTTTTAACGCATTTTTCTGCGTTTCTCTTAAGGCTGTGAGATATTCTCTCCTCCATTTTTCCCAAAATTTGCTGGCAACTTTGGTGGAAAAATCAAAGGCTTCGTAGGCTTGTTTTCTGGTTTGAATTAATTCAGGATCGTAAGTGGGATCATCCGAGTAATTGACAGCTTCTGCGTCGGGTAACGAGTATTTGATGTTGCCTTGCAGGAAATCGACAGGTCGCAATGAATTTTTTCCAAACATGACAAATTGAGTTTTATCAACGGGCGAGTGTTGATAACAGCCTCGATTTGGGTTGCTACCGTATTCAACTCTATGAAGCTGAGTTTCTTTCTGCCAACCGACTTTCGCAGTGCTTTCTTTACTGAGCCGACTAAGCGCTCCCATACACCACCCATCCATGGGCTGGCAGGAGGGTTGAATAACCATTTGATGCCAGCGCAGGCGCTGTAAGACATAACAGAATTGCCAGATTCTGGATCTTTCTTGAACAGTTCTTCAACTGTCAGCGATCCTAGCGTGAAATTGGAACCACAGTCAGTACGCACGACTTGTGGAACGCCTCTTCTTGAGACAAAACGCATAAAGCTGCTCAAGAAGGCACCAGCCGATAGGCTGTCAACAACTTCCAAATGGACCGCACGTGTTGTCAGGCACGTGTACAGGCAGATGTACATGTTTTCATCAATTCTAGAGTGAAATGGACCGATATAGTCGCAGCCGATGTTCAGGAATGGTTTTGACACTTGCACCCTATCCTGAGGTAATGATGGCATGAGGGGTGCACCAAACGGCAGCCCCTGCCAGCGTTTACAGACAGCGCAACCTTTCAGGAACATGCGAAATGAACCAGATGGTTTTGGTATCCAGAATCTCTGCCTCGCTATTGACAACGTATGGTCTTTCCCACAGTGGAAGTTCTTCGCATGTATATCAGTAAGCACAAGTCTAGTGAGCTCGCATTTGCTCGGTAAAAATATGGCTGATTTAGCATCTACCGGTATTTGTGCATACTGTAAACGTGAGAGATGGCGAATAATACCTTCCTTGTCTCGGACAAGCTGTTTGTCACGAAATCTTTTCTGAGTTTCTCCGAGATCCAGATTTCGATGGAGTTGTGAAGTTAACAACTTTTCCGCTGCAGAAATGTCTTTCGCGGATATTTCATGGCTCAGTTCAAATTGAGAGATGACATTTATATTGATGTCAATGCCTTTGTTCTTTCTCAACTGATCAATAGTATTGCGCAAGAACTTCACAGCTCTAATGACTGTCCTCAGGGCAATATCTAATTTAGAGAAGCGCGATAGGTCAAAAACGGGGTCAAGTTTTGTCATTGACTTGTTGACATCTACGTCCTGCACACATGTTTCCGTGTTCTGTGTTTCTGAATCTGTGGACTCGATTTCATCCATGTTTTTTAAGCTCCTTTAGTTGGGTCATTTTTCATCCAAGTTGGACCTTGAACCCAATCATGGGTTTCAATTTCTTTGGCAGCGAGTCCTCTCGTGCCAGCGTCAGCTGGATTGTCATCTGTAGCAACATGGAAAAATCTGACAGTTGCACCACTTTTTTCGAACTGCATCTTCAGTCTTAGGATTTTGTCGCGCTGGTTAGCCACAAAAATTGGTATTTTGCGCTGTGTTTTTAGCCAACACAGTGCTATTTCGCTGTCACTAACGACTGAAATTTCTTTTATTCCCTTGTTGACAGCCTGTAGGATGCTGGATCCAAGACGCATAGCTAGCAGAATAGCGAGCAGTTCCAGACGTGGAATGGTCTGTTGGTAGTTCTTTGGAGATAACCTGGTTTTGCCACTTACAAGCTGGCTCATTGCTTTGGTGTTTCTATCTTGCAAGTGAGCACAAGTTGTCATAGCCGATTTGCTAGCATCCGCAAAAAGCCATAAACATAGATTCTCATCCATATTACACGTAGGAATGATGAGTCGGGGCACCTCTATCCCATCTATCTTATCGCATTGTTCGTTCCATTTTTTCATGAAGCTGGTGGGAAGACGGTCGGACCAGCCACATTGGGTGGCAAAAGTTTCGCGCATGATATCTTTCAATTTCACCACTAGTGGACCGGCTGTGCCCAATGGATCATATAAGGAGTTGATCTGGCTCACGATTTCACGTTTGGTAAGATTTTGTTTTCGTGGAAAACGTGCCGAGACCGAAAACCGGTCGTTTATGGTATCATAGTTTAGTCCAAGCATTTCTATCTTGCCAGCCGGTTGTCGATCTTCGACCGGGATATTTTTGTTGACAAATTCCGAGTTTGAAACATATTCTCGTAAGTTCATGCCAATTTTTGAAAAAAGGTTCTTGGAAAGTTTGTACTTTTCCACAGCTTCTTCTTCGCTGTTCGCGAGCAGGATATTGTCGACGTAAATATTACGCGCAATCTCGCCTGCGAATTCCGACCCAAATGAGTCTAGGTAGGCTAGAATCGCCATATTAAGAATGCTGGGTGACGCAGTCATTCCAAATGGTATCCTGGTGAATCGATACTCAACTACGTTCGAGCTAACGGGTGGCAGAGTAGGATCCTCTAGCCACAAAAACCGGCATAAATCCTTGTGAGCTGCCTTGAGACGGATCTGAGGAAGGCAGCTTCAATATCGCACAGCAAGATGTATTTACTAGCCCTACTGGCAATAAGTATGTCATGGATTTTATTGACGAATGATTCTCCTTTGTGTATTACGTCGTTCAGAGAAAGCTCCCCTTTTTTCTTGCGATTTTTGTTTCTGCTCCCGCCAAACGCCCGAGTTTGGCATATAGTAATTGCCAACAGCATTCTTTTCTGGCTCGTATACTCTTTCAATGACACCGTGGTCCTCGTAATCGTCGAGTATTTTACGATACCAATCCATCTGTTTATCATTTGCCAGCAAGTTTCTTTGTAATGCGGCAAGTCTCTTGATTGCGACCCCATAGTTATCGCTGAGGTCACTTATATTGTCCTTGAGGGGAAGTGGGGCTGTGATGCAGTTATCGTTGAAGCTAATGGTCTTTGAGTACTCTTGGAAGTATCTGTAAGTACCTTGATCTCGGTTGGACTCTGCTGATGTAATGCCCATGCCTTCTAATTCAAATAGCTATCTGAGCATTCGCATACCGACGTCATAGAATGAGTGAGTACAGTAAGTGTATCATCGTTATCAACTTGGCCACGGCCGTAGATAGTGGGACCGAAGACGGTTTTGGCAACATGGAGACCGGAGGGTGTTTGTGTACCGGTCGTGTTTGAAATGACAAGGTCAAAGTATCGGTCTAGGCCGATCAAGATATGAGGGATCTGGCGTTCTCCTCTAATCTTTGAATTCGCAACGCATATCTCGCTGCATTGTAAAAATGCGCGGTCGGTTTCCGTTAGCCTGACGGAAGGGAATCCTCCGGTAATAATTGGTTTGGTCAGAATAGTTATGTCGAACTCACTGCCATAGGCAGTACCTATTTTGAGGGTCACTACATGACTCTCGAACTTTTCTGTATGTCCACCAATGCCTGACATTACGCAGGTTTCGGATGTAATTCGTGGAAGACCAAGTTTATCCGCTAGAGCTTCCTCAATGACTGTCTTTTGAGCGCCTGTGTCGAAAAAGAACTGCCTTCTCGAAGTTTTATGTTTTGTAGTTCCACACATTCCCTTCAGCTGTCATTAGAACGAGCTGCTCGTTTTGCCTATAGGTAGGCCTTTCACCCATTCCATTTTCAATGTTCTGATTGGAGATGAGCGGTTGATTAGCGCCAGTGTGTTGACGTCTAGCATCATTGCTAGGATTCGCATACCTGTTTGTGGGTTGAAGACCCCGTGCGGACGATCTGTTATTGAAACCGTTCTGGTTGGTTTCATTTCTTGACCAAGGAGCGGCGGATGCTGGTGGGTCTGCCGCAGGAGGATTTGGTACGGATCTGTCGGACGTCACGCACACGGAAACGGGGTGAGTTCGACCACAGTTGCTGCAGTTTGGTTTTTTACAACTGCTACTGGAATGCGTGCTTTGGATACATTTCCAGCACGCTTTGGTTTGCTTGAGTAGTTCGCGGCGTTTAAGTTTGTCGGTCACAGTCCTGCACATTGAGGACTGGTGGTTTGACCTGCCGCAAAAAATGCACGTCGATGCCTGGTTGTATTGATTACTTGCTCTGTAATTATTCTGTTGACTAGGTCCGAGACGGAGCTCTATGTACGCCTTGGCCGTGATCTCCCGTTCTAGGGCGTCCAGGAGGTCCTGGACCTTCATGGTTTCCGTTTTCTGGTTCTTTACCAGGATATCTTTCACAATTTCGTGGGGAAATTTTTTCAGAATGGTCTCTGTCCACATGGGATCACATGTGTCCCGAATATCGTAACCTGCTGAGACCATCTGATTTACCAAGGTTTTGATGGAGTCAAAAGACTCCTGACAGCTTTCCGCTCTGCTACCAGCTGATTTTAACTCGAACAGTTTCTGTACTATTTTTGACCTGTTCGTTGGCTTGTTGCCGAATCGCTTTGTTATGGTTTCTACCATCCAGCTGTAATTGCTCGGTACAGGTTTTATGCCACGGATCGCTTTTTGTGCCGATCCTTTAAGGCTTTCCTTGAGGAGCACGATTTTCTCAATTGTAGACAACTCATCGCTTTCGTGTATCAATGACTCAAATATGGCCCAGAACTCTGGAAACTCCTCTTGGTTTCCATAAAATTTAGGCAACGTGATCGACGGTGGTTTTACAGTTCGAGGTTTTTGATTTGTGGATGAACTTGTCTTAGCCACCTCGTTACTGGTGGTGCTGGACTCCTCCACCTCGGTGTCCTGTGAGTTTTCCCTTTGAAATGGTGGTGTATGGGAAGTTTGAGCTTAACCTGTACTTTTTGCAAGTTAATTTTTGTGTCTGCGATTTGAGACTCGATAGTGAAGGCGAACGAAGTGGCATCCTTCATTATTTTTGAATATTGGGACTCTCTTTCCAATTCTTCAATTTCCGCAATCATATCTTTTTGCTCTGTTTTGATTTTACACTCATGTAAAATTCTTCCATTCTCTCAATTTTGCTCTCTAGATTGTCAGTATGCAATCTAATATGTCCTAGACACGTTGTAAGTAGTACTAGGTTATTTGAACCCTTTTCATGACGTTGATTATCATCCTCAGGATAATCGACTTTTTCTCCATAACCTTCATATTTTTTGAGAACATCTGCCAGATTGGAAGAGCTGGTGGTTATTGCTTTTTTGTAGAGATAGAGCGCCATTTTTGCTTACGCGAACTCTTGGAGTGGGAAAATTCAGCTGCTGTTGAGCTTGGAGTGGAAAAAGTTAGCTGCTGTTGAGCTTGGAGTGAAAAAGGTAAGCTGCTGTTGAGCTTCGAGTGAAAAAAGTAAACTGCTGTTGAGCTTAGAGTGAAAAAGATAAGCTGCTGTTGAGCTTAGAATGGTGGGCAAACGAGGGTTTGCGATTTAGGGCTAACTGAGTCCCTAGGTTAGGTAAATCTAACCCTAAATGCGGCTTTAGTTTAGCCGATGCACCAAAAATGTGGTGACTTAGGCAGTTGGGTGGCGCCTTTAGGTTTCTGGGCGGTTGGGTGGCGCCCTTCAGAATAAAATAGTGGTTCAGTGGTAATAATCGTTTATCTCGTTTCCAGCGTATAGCCGGTATGGATGCAACAATAGAGAGTGAGGCTGACGACCCGCCCTCACAACATATCGGCACACTCAAGGGTGCCAGAGGCAAAGGTTCTGGCGATACGCCAGAACAACATGGCCAGTAGTTTGTGTTGTCACATGTGCACTTGGTTGTTCACATGGCTTTAGATAACGAAACGTTTCACTGTCTTGAATTCCCATTTGTACAATAAGGAGTTTTCGAACGGATACGTGCATGTACTGCATAGATTTGTTTGTGATATTTAATGTCATTGATAAATTGCTATATGGATGTAACGTAACGTGCACGAATGAACTGCTTATTCAGCAGTTTGATGCGCCTTCTGAAATTGGTTTTGTTTTCGGAAATTGCGATTGCACCTTTCGTCGCTGTGGAGTAAGCTGTGTTCCTGCCAGTTCAGCCATGTCACACTTTCACGAAACCGTGAATTTTTCAAAAATTTGCGTTTGATTCTCAATTTTAGTATACTATATGTAGGGACCGTGTGCCATTCGTCTTTACCGATGAGATGTACCACGTAATCAATGGCGGAAATCAGCAAAAGGAAAGCTATCAGACTTTCATCGACTATTGTTGTCGGGCGTTCAACTACATTCGTCGAAACTACATCATTCTCGCCAATCTCTTGAAAATTGTGAGTTGTAGAATTCGCTATACGAAAGTAAGCGTTACCTTGTTGTTCCAGATGGCCTGCTCCGACATATCCGGTATGAATATTGAGTCTTTGAACTTTGTCGAAAAAAATCTGATGCTAGAACTGAGCGAGACTGACGCTGTCATACAATTTACCCAGCTTATAAATGTTAGGAAGTCTCATTTCCTTTGTCAATTCATTCTTTAAAGGCAGCACTCACAGAAATTTTCATATCCAAGGTTTTGATCGTTTTGGACACTCAGCAGTGGTCGCAACAATTCTGCGAAGGTTGCACCGCCGTAGCTATCGGCATTCTCAAGAAATAGAGAGATAAACTGTGTTCCAGGCTTCCAACAGGAGGAGTTGTAGCAGGAAATGGATGGGTGTTTTTGTTTATAATCACTCTCTTCCCTTATGGTAACACTTGCTTTCATTCCCACCGTTCATGACAAGCCCGGCCAACTCGGCCATTCTTTGCAAGTCTGCTGAACTGGTGGCAATAAAAACCGCCTTTTTTGCAGGATCTGACAAAATTAAACACTGCATCCGTTTTCACTAAAGCGCTAAAACTAGGAATACAGTGTATATCAAAAGTATAGGAACACTCTAATTTTTGGACACAACGAAGCTCATTTTCTTCTAATCGGTCTGACTTTGCCCACTTGATTCAGCGGGTCAAGTAACCCCAGGACTTTCAGCTAATAAGATCGATGCACAGAATTTCTATAATTCCTTGAAGAGAAAAAGTCATGATTTACTTGTATCAAAAGTGTAGGGACATGTGCTGTGTAATGACCGTTTCGCTCGGAAAAAGTCAACAAAAGGTGGATTGATAACCATTGGCACGCTTTTGTTTAGTGGCACCTCAGGCGTCCTGTTTGCCATACTGTAGAAGTTGTTGCTGGCGAGTTTAATCTACAGATTGCTTCAAGTACCCACAGAGGCATTTTCGATGATATCGTCTGAAAGGTACTGTCTGTTCTGGACGCAGATCTGCCCAAAAATAGTCTTCAACATATTTTGCATTGAAATTAGTTTCAGAAGCACGGTTGTATCCCCAAATCTTCCGTGAGCTTAGCCATCATCAGGTGGACCAACTCACAACGACAACCTGATTTTTTTTCGCATGAGAATGGAGTTTCGTCGACAGCATCGTCTCTGTAGTAGTGATACGACATCGCTACAGTTCTGACAGAGCTTGTTCAGCCAAATTCTGCATTACCTATTGTGAACGTCATGCTCGTTATGGCATCCTAATATCTGCCGTCTTCACTTCCTTCTCCATGATGAGGCTGGCTTCTTTCATAAAGAACCGGATGCAGCTCTAATTTACACAAGACATCCGAATAACTTTTCCTACAAGGACAGTGAAGAAGGTGCCATATTCTCAGGAATGAAGTTCTAGTGCGATGATTGCGCGGTTAGGGACGCAACCACGAGCATGGCGCAGGTAGTCCCGTGCATTTGAATTATACAGAATGTAGCTCAGCGAGTTCTGCCAGATATTTGGAGATGCTCCCGTAACACGACTGTAGTGTGACTGTTATCAGAATTTTATCTTCAGGCAAGAAGATGCAACTTTTCACTAGGGTCACTCCAACTCGGCTCACCTACGGTGGAACATCTGGACCGGTAATCAGTTTTACAAAGCCTTTTGTGATGGAAGATTCTTGCTGATTATTCCTAGACAGGCATGAGATAAAATCAATTAGGGCTTTGTTGTAGACGAACTCAAAGACGCCAATCTTGGTGTCTGGAGCCACTGATAGAGGGCAACAACTTCTACAGTGCGGCTAATAGATGTTTGAGGTGCCTATAAACAACAGATTACCAGCCGGTTATCAATCCACCTTTTGCTAATTTTATCCAAGCAAAGTGGTCATTCAATAGCAAGTGTCCCTATACTTTTGAGACAAGGAAATCCTGACTTTTTCTCTTCAGAAAATTATAAAAATTCTGTGAGTCGATCTTATTGAGTCACACTAAGTGTTTTAGAGTTTTTTGATCCGCTGAATCGAGGCGCAAAAACTCAGACCAATAAGAACATTGTGAATGTTGTTATGTGTAAAAAGTAGGGTCTCTCTATACCTTTGGTACGTGCTACATGGCAAAATTTGTGGGGTCGAAGTTTCCGTCGGTGCTGCCTTTAACCACCAAATATCCTGTTTCCGACGAAGAATGGTCTTTCTTCCAGCACTCGCTCAAGTCAGCGTTCCCTCGTATAAACTTCTTTTTCCACACCTTGGCACAAGTAATGACATCACCTGCCAACTCTGCCAGGAACAATGACAGCATACTAAGTTTTGTTCCCCAGCTGTACACGTAAGCGCATTGCTCATCCATTCGTAATAACTTCCGTTGTACTCGCGTAGAACTATCTCAGGCAAGAGACAGATGGAAAAATCAAACGTGTTCGTGTGATTTCATTCGAGAAGCGGTTCCTTCCCAATAAAGTTTACGTAAGTATCGTCACGTTCTATCCAGCTTTAATTTGGCTTAGTATACCTATTTGTATTTGAGACTTCCAGCTTTATAAAGTGGAAGTGATTCGGGTTTCGGAAACTCTGTCAACATACGTGTATCGCTCCTTCAACGAGTTCAATGAACTATACATCAAGCTGCGCCGAAGGTAGGACGTTTGTTACAGCACTATCCGAAGGTAGGAAGTTTGCTACGGCTTTAGGTACCTCTTAACTTTAAATTTCCTAGGTGTTTTTTTTCTGAAAACTGAAGCAGAACTAATAAACTGACGGCCATTCTTAGACGCCACTAACGAATTACCTTTAGAAGCGAGTTTCTGTTAGAAACTATCCTTCATAACCGGTGAACTTACTAATGGATGGAAAGTCCGTGCAGTTGAATTACTGCTTGATATTTTTTGAGCGATAACCAAAAAGACGGTGATTTTGTGAACTATCCTCAATCAACAATTTGGCATTTCTTCGTAACTGTCACGACTCCATTGTTGCTGCGAACAATGTGTCAGATTATACTGAAGTTCAACAATGTCATGGGATTCAACAGAAGAGCTCGGGCGTTTCACACTTTCAACAGTGTTCTACTCTTGCTGTGTTCTACTCTTGCTGATCTTGCTGAGTCCGCCATGCATGGATTTTTAATCAAGCTATTAGCTCCCTAGGCCCTCCTCCTACTAGCTCGGATGACTGGTTTCAGTGCAGGCCAATGTCTCTGTTTGCAAGATCTTCCTTTAGCAGCTTCGACTCTATTTTGTAGGGGCTCGAAAAGATTCAGAATTTTTTTGCCACAACATTGCTCGCAGAAATGCGTAGGTTCCTTAAACTATACGCGTTTCTGCAGATCCGTCCTTTTAAACCTATCAGAATAGGTGCACAGGTTAATATGAGGTTGCTGCGAAATTAATTGCCGTTTTGGGGCATGCAGAAATAAATTTTTCTCTTCTGCCAAATTTGTGCAACTGCAGCCCAACTTATGTGACTTTCCCGTAATGCTTTCCCTCCTCCTTCAAATGCTGCGCGAATATTCTGGCTAGCTCTTTCCTGAGGGTTTTTATGAAGTCGCGAACATATCATGAGCCGACGCGATTTTCGGGTGATTGTGGTCAATGACTTCAAACTTGATCACACTTCGACATTAGCATGAGGTATGCTTGCATTTGTTTAGGCTTGGAGTCGCCTCCCCAGCTATCGGATCAGATCCCGAACCAACCATGGTCATGACCACAAGTTGTTCTTTGATGATCGAGCGTTGAGGACATTCATGGAACCTAAACCGGGTCCAAACATTTGGACGTTGAGGGCACGGATGGGGGCTCACTATACTACAGTTCCAAAACATTTGACTTCAATCGACATGACAAGAAAGGTGCGGAAGTAAACACCCCACGATCTGACAGATGACCATCGTCTCCGCCGTCGTGACATCTTTTCTAACTTAATTTTTGGAAGCAAAACTACCCACTTTCGGCCGCGTAATAGCCATAGATGGAGCTAGATTCCTGTTCGATAAGAGAAAGTGTGAATTTGTACCTGTAGACATTTTCTACCATTTCTAAGTATTTCTAAACCAGATCTTCAGACTTGGGAGGCTGTGTTGGGATTTTGGTGGGTGTTGTAAAGGTGTGATTCACTGCAGCCTTCTGCAACCTGCTCAAACATTGACAGCAGAGTCCTGGTATTGTAATTTTGAATAGATGTCCGCAAATCTACTGTAGATGTGGTCGGCAGGGGTGAACAAACGCTGGTTTTCCCCTCCTCCAGGATATCGTTAAGCCTTACATTCTAAAACTCACCCGGCAAAAACTGATAGAGTAAGGCATCGAGGTTCTTACTCGTTGACCTTATTCCTCAGAACATTATCCTACAGTATATCCTTTTTCCTAACTCCAGATGCAATCCTGCGACAGCAGCACATTGCTGATCTGCCGCATGCTGAAATCGCCTTCCAAAAGTTTGCTAATCCTTGTGATCTCAGTTTCTGTTGTAGGGGTATGCAAAATTGCTGAATTGTCGGGGAGGACCTGCCGAATTGAATGGTTGCTAAAGCGACCAAAAACTCTGATTGTGTCTGAGCCGAGTTACAACACTTTGAACTGATGCGTAATTTCGCAACAACCCAATATTATGGAGCTATACAGTGCAGATTCTTCCAAACTTTGCAACCTGGGTTTTTCGACGTGTTCAGTACGGATACCTCACCGATTTTGTACTGTAGCACCATTTTTGTTGGTACACGGTCGGATTACTGCTTGATAATGGATGAATATGTCAACTCCGGCAACAGTTTATCAGTGGGATGCGGAATAACGTTGTAAATTGTTATGAACTTATGGAACGCCCCCATCCCGTCGTATCTTCCGATCAGCTGTGAAGTTTCATAGGATTTTGTTATGGTACGGCACCTAGCATGACCAGGGCTGGTACTTTCATGGAGAAAGAATGGGAATCGAATGTCGGCTTGTGGATTCTACGAGACTTCATATTATTGCATATTTTTCCTAGTTTTCGTTAATACTGCCGATTAGTTGTATATTCGCTCAATCATGCAATTTTTCTCGATCGCGTGGTCAAGGATTGGCACGTCAAGCTAGTGTTTGGGAAAGTGCAGAGTTGCATGGCTTTCGCTTTGCTAGCTTCACAGTGATCCGAACATAGCTTGGACAAAAACTTTCCAAAAATAACGTGAAAATTCGCTCGATTAGCCCTCCAAATTAGAAAAAAATATTGCTGCATGGTAACATTTGAGAAATCCAGCTCTCCTTAGACAATGGAGGTAGTGCAAGAGCCATATTATGAAGTAGATGTATACTAAGCAGATGTACACTAACTGCTTTTCATAATGCGAGTCTCCAACATCCACTAATTTAGTCGTTATATGGTTTCGAAGACCAGCTTAATTAGGAAGGTATTAGGTTGGTCCGAAAGTTTTGCACCAGGATGTTTTTCGGGATCCGGAATTCCATTGACTTTGAATCAAGGTTACAGAAAACTGATGACGGGTTGGGTCCCCCCCCCTAACTGAGTGCCTCGCAAGACTGAGTGCGTGCCAGTCTTTGCTGCTGCGTCCACACAGGATGATCATTCTCCACCAACTCATCACTGGAGATGAGAGTTGGGTGCTGTATGTTAACCATACACGAGAGAAAAGTCGACTTGCGCGTGGATAACCATCTCCAAAACAGCCGAAAGGAGAAGTGCACGAAAGAGGGTTTTCTGTGTTGTTGGTGGAATTCCGTGGGAATGCTGTATCGAGAGCTGCTGAGACCTGGGTCACTGTGACTGCCTAAGTCTATTCTTCTCAACTACAGAAATTGGCAGACGCAAGTCGCCTGGAGCGGGGAAAAATTGACCATGTAGCTCCACTTCATGACAACGCCCGACCTCACGTGGCAAAGCTTACCCTTCAAAAAATTGCAGAATTAGGTGGGAAAGTTCCATCACACTCTGCTTATTCTCCTGACTTATCCCCGTCTGAATGCCACTTGCTCGGAGCCCTGAAGCTGTATGTGCGAGAAAAGAAATTCGATGATTGAACCAAACCGAAAAGTGAGATTTCAAGTTTCTTTGACTCGCAGCTGACAGAGCTCTTCACTTCTGTAACTGATGATCTACTGCAGCGTTGGCCGTACCTCGTGGATCATGATGATGGTTCTTTTGTTGATTGATATCTATTCACAGTGAACGTAACATTCTTTGAAAAAAGTATGAAATTAGGTGCAGGACTTTCGGACCAAGCTAATACATAGGTGGGTTTCATACCTGATTTCCCCTTCATCACCTGGATCTTGCCTAGGCAAACTTTCCACCAATTGGAAAGGAAGTGCAGATTCTCTTTTCTTTTTTTTTTTTGAAAGGTCGGAAGAAAACTTACAGCAATTGGTGCATCCATTTTTCCTGTCAGTGTCAGTTTATTTGCCCAGTTCCACAGAATGCGTTACGTTCTTTGAGGTTTCCCACTGTTGCATTCTTGGCACTTAGCCCCGGTACGAGGATGCGGTCCAACGTTCGGGAAGTAGCCCAGAGGCGGATGGTTGATGTGGCGTCCTTTTTACGATATCTGTTTACACTCAGTCCGGAAGTGTGTCATGTAAGTTACTATTTCATCGATTATGAATTGAAACTGATAGTCCTGTCGCTGTTTTGTATATTTGCTGGATAGTTGCTGCTTTTATCGGTCACCTGCATCACTGCTCCTAATTTGTGCTCCAGAATCGTTATAAAAAAAGAAGAAAAGACTGGTCAGGGCTTTCCGAACTTTTGGGAGTCTAAATACAATTTCTTAGCGAACCTGCGAGTTCCTCTTTATTTCTCCACTCTAGATACATAGATGCTTCATGGTTTAACGTTTTCCTAAACCAGACCCCAGCTTGAGGTGTTTCCGGCCTGGCAAAAGACCAAGGCAGCTTCGGAAAAGCCAAAATTCATCAAGCCGCGGGTATGTAGGCGGTAGGGCTGGGCTGATGAGAGTGGACTTGCTATAGAGAAGGTGGAATAAAATCAGGTGCAACGATAGAGTACCACAACCTTTACAAATGTTTTGCGAGAAGGTCAACTGTTTAAACACATAGAAAGAGGCGAAGATTTAACTTCGATGATAATCGATGATGAAAAGGCGAATTAATTACCTACACAGGGATTTCTATCACAGTTATTTGTGTTAAGAATTTTATTTAATACCAATACAAAATTAGTGCACAATCACAATCAAGGCATGTTTTAATCATCATGTTTTATGCAGTATTCCATGACCGTCACCATGAAAAGTAGAGCTTTTTTGCCATTTAAGGAATCAATGAATAGGTAGAATGGGGGGAGGGGGGGTGTTCACCTTTCACTTCGACTGCCACCAACGTGCTATCCGCCTAAATCGAATTTTGGGAAGCAGTACGGGCAGGGTTGTATATATGAAATTATCGCTCCCGTAATCTGTCATTCTTTATCTTCTCTCATCTGTGTTGCATTCATTCCTCACCTTATGGTGTAGGAAATAAAGTTCATGCAATTTATTAGGTTGGCGAGAAAGTGATGCCCGAAAATGATCAAACCCTTTTTTGTTTGGAGAATGTATCGATACAGGGATCTGCTCTACATAATGTTAGAGGCATCATATTAAGGCTCATAGCATAAGGAGCAAGGCTACCGCTTCAATAATCCCTCAAATTGAAAAGGACTGCCTTCGCTCGATCTGCTTCTATGAGTGGCTTCGCAGCACTTCTGCGGCAACGATGGCTGCTCACATCAGCACTGCACTCAAGGAGCGCACGGTACGCCGTTGGTTCCTTCATTTCACGGAGTGAGAAACAAACCTCGAATATCGACCTTGTTCTTTCCGATCACAGTCACTCGATAACTCAGCTCTGCTCACGGATGTCAAGAAGGATCCGAAAGTGAGTGTGCGCGATCTGGCGAGCAAGCTTGGATGCAGCCGTCTGACTGTAGAAAACCACCTCCATGAGCTTGGTTATCGGAAAGTTTCGCAAGATGGATCCCTCACCAACTGACCGACCGTGCCAGGATGAGCCGCCTGACCATCTATCAGTCACTCATCCTCCGTCCACGTCGCAGTAAATTCTTGGAAGATCTGGTCACAGAGGATGGGAGTTGGATCCTCTACGACTCGAACGCGCGCTGTGCCTTCTGGCTCCAGTGAGGAGAAGAGCCGCGAACACAGCTCCAAGAAGGTCCTCCTTTGCTGCTTGTGGGATGCCAAAGTAATGCTATACTGCACCCGCAAGGCAGCACGCTCACCCCTACCACATACGTCAATCAGCTCCAGGAAATAGCTAATGCTTTCCCAGAAAAGCGGCACAGAAGGACTTCGGTACATTTCCTCCATGACAGCGCTCGCCCTCACATTGTCATCGAGATGCAGTCCAAACTAGCCGAGCTGGGCTGGGACACCATATCTCACCCACCCTACTCTCCTGACCTAGCCTCATCTGATTACCTTTTGTTGTTCCTCTTAAGGCTTTCCTTTCTAGGAAATCCTTTGCTAGATTTGATGTGATTTGATGATGTCAAAACGGCGGTTACTGAGTTCTTCAACTCCCAGACCCGGCATTTCTATATGGACGGAATCAGTATCCTGCCCGATAGGTGGAGCGTTGTCATAGCCAACAATGGTCATTATATTGCTGATCGAGTATGTTGTTGAATAAAGTTACAATCAGAGCAAAGTAGACGAAAATTTCGGACATAACTTTTTAGCTAACCCAATACAATATTTCCTCTCAGAGATGTCATTATTTCTTTTTTGATTAAAGAATTTTAACTTCTGTGTTCGATATCACACGTGCGATAGTGGGAAACCAGGGGTCTTCGATGTGGAGGTGGGGAGACGGGTCTGAGACCTCTGGAAATGAAGAGGGTCGTCGACCGTGGGGGGGGGGGCGTAGTAGCGACGATTATGAGTGTTTTCACCATTCGAGGGTGGGGGGGGGGGGGGGTTGAAATGCCTTCCTTCCTTACTGATGAGTTCTCGGGAGGCACTTTCCACTTAGTTATTCTTCTTCGTAGTCCGTCTAAGGGCAGGAATTTACCGAAGTCTGGTAAGTTTTCTGGTTTTTGCAGGGAAGTTCTTATCTTCATACAGAAGTCTTGCCATATTCGTGATCAGCGAGCTGGAAAACCCTAGAACACATGTCTTCACTAACGCTGAGTAAAATTGTGAAAAAAGCAATACGATACTCATCGATACTCAACGATATTCATCGATCACTCGGGGTTCCTATTCTGGATTCATTGGAGTTTTTGTTATTCTATATGAATCACCAGAGGTGCATCGTCCATCCGCAGCGGAGTTGGTGGGCGGCGCGATGAATCATTACTTCAGTAACGTTCGAGCCGCATACTTTCTCGTAATGGGAACATGATAACGCGGTTTATTTCGGAAATCGGAGGGGCCCAGGAAAAAGAATATTAAATTTGCTACAAATTTATGTGAAACGTTCAATGTCCCAGTGACTGCATCCTTATGCACTTTTTCTATTCTGGAAGCCTACTGAAACACGCTATTTTCCCTTTTTCTCCTTCCATTGGAACTTTTCATATTAGTGAATGCTACCGAACTGTCGTCAAATCCATGCTGCTACCACATAGTGGCGAACATAAGTTTTGCGACAAATCGTCTTCTGCCCGTAACTTCTTTCAGAGCAGGGTTGGTTGACTCTAATTTTTCTGTTTTGCATGTACGTATGTACTACTTGTGCGAATAGATACTTCATTTCGCTCATGAATTTTATTGGAAGAAATTTTTTTATCCGGTAAAGTCGAAATTCGTTGTTCAGCGATGATGACAACCGCCTACAAGAAGTGTTTACAAACGGGGTCTCTACCTCAGTTGGATTTACTACATTATTTTCGAAACAGTTTCACTAAAAAATACCAGCCTTTTATATCGGTGTGTCTCTATCTGAAGACGTTCATCTCTATTGCGACCTCAATCCCTCTTGGAAAGTGTAGATAACCCACATAGTATTGGTGGACTCACTATGCACATTAACAGAAATATGATTTGGGTTTTTGTTTTGCATCGAGAATTGAGCTGAGTTATAAAATCAGACTGCAGAAGCTGCATGTCCTCTTCAATGCAGATTATACGTAGCGACTCGAATAGTAGTGATTTCGAGGACTTGAAATTGAGCAGTAGCAGTTGCCAGCAACAACCTGTAATTCGCCTTGCTCCGCAATGGATTCTTCTTACAGTGTTTGAAGCCATATGCTCTGCAAACCTTCCATTTGCACCGCTGTATTGAAATTGAACTGAATTATCGGGCTTCCATAAGAGTAAAGTAGTGCATGCACTTCACCGCTCTGATGTCCAGCGTTGTCTATTACACTTCAGTATGGTGTAATTTATTAGGTTGTCGGGAAATGATTGAGACACTTCACCAAAAATTCTTCCTTGTATCCCTCCCACGTGAGCTCTCTCCATGACATGTGAATATGTGATACCCTGCCCTCGGAGCATCTTCGTCATGACTATGCGAGGACGTGGCGCTGCGCCGTTTGTTATCTAGGAGCGAAAATGGACGAGCAACAAATTCAAGCAATTTTCTTGCACGAGCTCCTGCGGAGCGCCAATGCGAGCAAGAGAGACAACAACATCATCATGACATTCGGACCGGGGATCGTCAGCAAAGCAATCGTGAGCCGTCGTTCTTAACGCTTCGTTTCGAGCGATGTGTCTTCCCGAACCCATTTTCCTATTTTTCGATCTCCTGAGCTCAAGTGCAAGGTGTGTGCTACCAGAGTTGTAGACAAGCAACGTGATGGGTAGTACTTATTCGACGGTGCGTTTTGTTGTATGTACTAATCACTACTATTCGAGTCGCTACGTATAATCTGCATTGAAGAGGACATGCAGCTTCTGCAGTCTGATTTTATAACTCACTACTTTACTCTTACAATAGTCAAATCAGAGCGACAACCATCTCGTGAGGAAACAGAGACATCAATGTATTCGACGGTGCGTTTTGCTGTATGAAACGCACCCTCAAATGACTTTGTTAACTCATCGCCACTCGGTGGAGTAAACACGGACCACAATGCCATACACACCACACTTGCCCAGCATCATGCTCTCTGAATAACACCTCGCCTGGGCGCTGAATTTCTCCCTGGTCGAGCAGCACTTCGCCAACTTTGACGATTTTTGATGCGTGACTGATAACTTCTTCGACCTGTATTAACATGATTACTGACCACGCAGTGCTGGAACTGTCCCCGATAGCTGGCCCCACGTGATATGTGCACATGGTCATCACAGCATGTCCTGAAGTTCTTTAATAGAAGAGAAAAAGTTTAAACACTGAAAAAAATCTAGAGTGTCTCAGTCATTTCTCGACAACCTAATACTTCCTAGCTCTTCAAAATCAAGCAATTTTGAGCTTTGCTGTCTGCATAAACATTCTAGAGAACTCGGCTTTTCTTTCTGTACAATAACGTAGCAGGAGGTCGTTTTTTTTGGGCAAGGCAAAATTCCAAGTAACACTGGACTATCTGCACTGCTGACTCCACAAAAAGTAGCTGGACTATCTCCACTCTGAAAAGGGACTGATGATAGAGCAGGGATACCATAAAGAGCAATGCTGAATCTAGAACAGATGTGACGTAATGAGTTAGAGTGGCAGGAATTGCGGCGCAGGGTTAACGACAAACCATATCATATGCTAGGCTGGCAGATATGAATAAATCCTGTGTTATCATGTATTTTTGAGTGGTAATGTCTCAAAACTAATGTAATAAATCAATCAAGTCGAGACCGGTTTGGAAACATTTCCTTGTAGGTGGTTGTCAACAACGTTGAACCCCAAATTTCGACCTCTTGAAAAGTAAAAAAAAAAAATAAAAATTTCTCCTGGAGAAATTCATGCACGCAATGAAATCTCATCTATTAGTTCCAATACCACGTGCTTACCTGCAAAACATATAACAATTAGAGTCGCCTAACTCTGCTCTGAAAAAAGTTACAGGCAGGCGACGATTTGTTGCATGGTTTATGCCCGCCACTGCATCTACAATATTCCATCGGAAAGCGCGTACTCGTTCGTGGCGAGGTACTGGCACCAAGCCCTATACAATGGCTCCAGCCAATCTGACACCTTCCATTCCCTGCCTACTATTTCTTTTTTCTTTGACTACAGGCTTAACCCAGTGTACAGGCTTTCACTCTCTCATCCTCTCCACAGCATCCACAGCACAGCATAAAACGGAGTTTCACATGGCATATCTGTGCCGTGCTGATAGAGTATTTTCTCTGCTTCTTTTCTATACGCAATTCATACTATTTGGTCCGAAATGAGGGAAGAAAACATCGAAAAACTAGGAAAAATTGCCATTTTTAAGAGTCAACTTTTGCTCCTGTACAATACAAAGGGGATGTTTCGGGCTCCATACAGGATTGCACAGCCTTTCCTCCTCTTACCTAGGACTGTCAGATTTTTAATTCATTTTATTTTAACAGATTTATTCTTCACCAAACTTGAAGTGCAGAAAAGGTATTGCTTTCAAAAAATCAAATTTGCTGCGACGATGGCTACTTCTCCAATAACTCAATTCCTGCTTAAGCTACTAGGTTGGCGTTGGCGTTAAGTTCAGATACCTTTCATGGTTTGGAAATTTTCAATGCTAACTGCAGTATTCTTTGCAGTCTGGCCGTCCGGCTGATGCCGGACTTCCAGACTTTCCCTGGTGCTCGCTTCGATCGCATTACTATAGCTTGGATTCTTAGTAGTAGGAACATCCTCGTGCCAAACTTTTCTTATACAATTTTTGCATCCAGTTTCTTTCCCATTATTTTCATCGCGTTTCTCAACGCTCCAGGAAATGGTTTACCTTCCTTTATTTGTTGCGATCGATCAAAAGCGATAAGATTCAGTTCGAACCCATAAAAGAGGAGGGTGCGGTGTGTATCCAGACACAAATGAGAGGATGAGGGCGGGAAGGGACGTGATGTAGAGAAATCACATTGAAGGTATTCTAACCGCTACTGAAGTTTAACATTTAGTATTTTCTAGTTGTTGTTAAGCGCCAGCGAACCGATCGAACTGAGATAGGCTTAACTCATAGCATTTTCTCACTATTGCGCCCGGCACAATTCTCCTTGTATGTATATGGGTCGAACCGCTACGCGACGTTCCCCCCACCGCTCTTTGAGTGCTGGCGCATCTTTATCACACGGTGAGATCCATCTATGCGATTTCCCCACATTTGAACGTCGGCGCACCTTTATCACACGGTTGGACCCATCTGTAGACGTTTCCCCACTTTTTACGCTTGGCGCACCTCTTCTCCGTAGACGGGCCCGTTGCACATCAGCGGACCTTCTTCTCGACCACCTCTCTACCCCACTCCACCACTCCACGCTCATTCTTAGCCTTTTATATGATCTCACAATCACTATCACTGACCAATCATAGCGCTTGTGCACACGCACGCATAAGGTCACAAATTTTTTGCGATATATAGAGTAATGATCTTTTCAACTTCTCCGTTCTAGTGAAGTAGGTCTATCGGCTCCTTGTCCAGAGTGAAGGGGGTGGGAGCTTCGGCTCCGAGTAGGGTCGGAGCTTTGTCTCCGGCTATTGCACGGATGCTCGGTACTTTTAATGCAGTGCTGTTTGCTCCCGCTTGTTTCTTTTTCGATTGAATCAGACCTTATTCTGAATGTCACACATTTTACAAGAACGAATCAATAAAGAAGTGAACATTCACTTCATTAGTTCTTCTTGGAGCCCAGCTCTCACCTTTCCGTCCCACCCCTTGCGCCATCTCTGCTGTTGGACTTCTAACTGGACCTGCCAAAGTGGCCGTTGAAGGTCAGACCCACCTATTGTCGTCCTTCTTTCTCAAGTTTCACGCTTTGGTGGTAAATTGCTGAAAAGGTAAATTTTCAAACGATAGAATTTTTCATTCCATGCCTGGCGAACGGTCTATCCAATCTAAGTTTCGGTTCCGTTTCCTTATGGCTGCTGTGCTACTCAAACTTGAGTCTACCTTTTTATTACTTCCTTATTGTTTCAGTGTTGTGATGCTGGTTTGCGTTCATTCTCATTCTTCGACGAAGACGTTCTTTTTCTTGTTTACTCATCTCCAGATTATTTAATCCTCTACAAATTCAGAGAACCTCTTTGTTCCATAGCATTTTTTGGCTGAATTCTGGAATTTTTCCTTTTTCAAGTCAATTCTTTTCAGTGTGATCTGGTGTACACATTTTTCCATCTTATTCTCCGAGACAGCGATATCGATTCATACATTGGTATGTCATTTTGAAATAATTATTTGATCCATGAGTAGAATTCTCTAATAATGCTTTGTAAACGAGAGGCCAGAAATCTGGTTTAAGTATTATTGTTCTCCTTGAATGATTAAATATTGGAAAAAAGGGGGAATGAGTTATTAAATTGTTGTGCTTAGGTTGTTGTGTTTAGTATGCGTTTCGAGCACTGCCCTTTACGGAAACCAAACGAAAATCCTAGGTCTTCGCATTACCAGTAATGTAAAGACGACTGAAAACTCATATAGAGTTGGAATAAAAGCCAAGTTGATTTGTTTAAAAATTAAAAGCAGCGGAAGAAAGAATTAGGTAGAAACTAGTGTAATAAGAGATGAGTTCGTAGCAGTTCAAGTTGGGAATACAATGACAGGAATAGCATGCAATAGAAATAAACTAAAGCCCTTAGTTTGGGTAATTGAACCGACATCGTATTTAGGGAAATTATATTTCGGCATCACAGTTATGCTAAGGAGCTTCTGTCACTCACCTCCTTGTTAGTGAGACAAGGGCATTCGCAGGCTCTGCTGTTCTCTGTGCTGTTCTCTGTCTGTGCGTTTTTGCTCTTGCTCATGATTGTAATACTTCCAATCCATTGCAGATACTGAAGAAATGCAAGCTGACGCACATCGCAATCAGTGCGAGGTGTACTTGAAGATACAATTCAACGATAACAAGCATCAGTCGCAGTTGAGCATATTCGTAGGTGAGGTAACGCTCAACTCTGCACAGTTCACTTCTCGTTTCTACGCTTCTTTACTTGTAGGCCATGTGAAACATCTTGGGCTGCTCAGCACTGGCCAGGCTCCTGATGCATATGTGAAGACCTACATCCGTCCTGATCCTCAAAATCTTACAAAACGGAAAACACAAGTGGTTAAAGCTAGTCAGAATCCTACTTTCAATAGAGAGGTCCGCATCTCGTCCATGGTTTTCACAGCTTATCCATAACTCTGGATGTTATCTCGTATATTTCAGCTTTATTATGATATAATGGATGGAGATCATGTGCTGTCCACGCGCGTGTTGGAGATATCTGTTTGGAACTCTGGCGGTTTGATGGACAACAACAAAATGTATATGCTGTACATTCCTTTGCAGAAGTTGAAGAATCAACCTGAGGATCGTAAGGGTAATAGGATTCTGGAAGGGTGGTTTGCCTTTGACAAAAACATATGATTTCTTGGCTTAAGCTTTGTGCCGCTTTTCTCCAACTTTCACTCAAGAGATTATACTGTACACCTTTTTTTCGTCTCCAATTTTTGTAGAAAAAGGTACTGTTTTTGTGCGTTAGTGGCGTCGCTGCGTGATTTTGCGTGTATTTACTTGATTTGCTTCTCTCATCTACTCCTCATCCGCCACCGTAGGCAACATCCACTAGTATAGCTCAGTGCACGTTCTCAATTCGCTTTTCAGATTTCAGGAACTTCTTTTGGAGGCGGTCCTTGTTTCGGGCTGTCAGAAAAAGTGCGAAATAAAATATGCAAGCAAACTTTCTATTCAATAACACGGGTTCCTCTAGAGAGACCTGGCAATGAGGCTGCATTGTGATGCTAGCGTTAGCATGAAGATCTTTTGCATTTAGGGACAGCTTCGAACTGGGCCAGTGTGATGACAATAAACTCGGTGCAGCAACTCAGAATAAGACAAATCGCTTCCAGTGATAGCGCTCAGAACTCAATAGTACCATACTAATGAGTTGGTTTAATCGCAGAACTTTGCGGAAACTTTTGCCTGAGATATTGCTGGATTTCGAGGTACGTACAAATGACATCTAATAATGAAATAATGCGAAACATGCAAGAAGCGCACGAGATTGGTATGTTGTTTTTCGAGCTCTCGAACCTCTGGAAGGAAGTTAGGGTTGAAAGGAAGTTGGGTGCCACCACCTGGGCTATAATCGATGAATCATAACCGAGTGAAACTACACTAACAAACTAACATTCATGTCTTGTTTCTCGTAACATCACCTACTGCATACTATGGGGTTGGACAATAGTTCGTGCAGATTTTTTCAACTCAATTTTTTACGAGAATTCGAACTTATCCCGATACCCTGTCGTAGATAATCTTGTAGCTCTTGTTTTGCTCTTCACGAACCTTATAACCAATTTTCCCAATTCCCGCTACTTCTCATTTTCTGTCGCATGAAATGTGACCCTCTAATTCGACTAGAGCGTACATCTCCGACACCTCCAACTGTTCCACTACAATAGCGGCACAAATGCAGCTCAAGCTGCTGGGGATATTAACGGCGTCTAAGTGGAAGCCAGTACTGTTGAACGGACAGCACAGAAGTGGATGTCTGCTTCAGAGAGGTCGATTTTGTGCTGGAGGATGCATCTTGTTCTGTACGCACAGTTCGTAGAGTGATGAGATGAGACGATTTTTCGCGAGGACTTCTTTAGAAAAACCGAATTTCAACTAGTCCACACCGTGAGAACAAACTGAATGCTCAGAAAAATGGCACAAACTTATTGTCCAACCTAATATAAGCAATCACGCTAACCACTGCTGGTTGGCATGGTTGACATGGCAACGTTTCATGAATGCCAGCCCTGAAGGCCACGAACACCCACTTAGAAGTGAGTGTCCCCACCTAAGCTGGCTGGCGCATCGTCCATAAAAACCCGTGTGAACAGGCAGCATCCACGGCCTCCGTTGCAATATGCAGATACGTGACGATTCGTAGAGTTTTATTCACTGTTATCATTCACCAGCGACCTCCGTCTGAACTTGCGAGCTTCAACTGTCCTTTGACGCTTTGCCCGGCATTTATATTTGAAGATCAGCCAAAATCGTTTGGTAGTACAGCTATAATGTGGGAACGTTATTGCTTCGGTGAAGAGAAATGGTTTAAGTTTATCTGCCTTGCATTTGTAGGTGGTCTTAAAGTGCAAATGCAAATACGAAAATTCTATTCATATTTGAAAATGCAAATATGAAAATTCTTTGGTCTATCGACCAGAGTATTTTCTGCAATCGCATTCAGCTCAGATTTCACTGGTTCTGCTTCCAGCCATAATTTTGAACTTGTATTTGTTCTTTTTCGAGGCTCTGCTTGAGTCCCACTGTTCTGATTCTGCAATCAATTCAATTCCATACTCGCATCAAATCCTTGTTTCCATCGAAATTACGTAGGAACCGATCTATCACATCACACGCTCGAAATTTAGACCTTCCCTATCTGCATGATACTCCTGCTAATATATTCATATATTTCGATATAATGTGAGCATAGACGAAAATGAGGTGTGCTGTGCTTGTTGCCAAATACGTTTTCATCCTCGTTATCTTTATCCATCCTTTGGTTTTGCATTTAAACCAGTGATAGTTGGGACGCAGAACATAATTTTCGCAGCGCGCGCCTCTGCTTAGGTTACTATCCTCATATCTATAATAATCTCTTCAAATTGCATTATGATTGTATATTTAGTTGTTTGATAGCATGATCTTTGACCTTAAATGGATGGATTTCTTTTCTGGCGTATTCGTTCTGCTATCTTTGTCTTCCATTTTCATCGGGTATCCATGAGCAACTAGTGTTAATTGGCTCTCTTTGTTGCAACTATACACAAAGTCTTATGCTATCTGTGATGTTCCGAACTAAGTTTGTATAGATAAACTATTTCTTATTTTTTCCTTCATCTTCAAACATTCAATATGACAGTTGCTACATTGTGATTTTGACTTGAAGCGTATTCTGATGGAATTGGTAATCTTCGTTTTTGAAGGTGGTATTAAATACCTCAATGAAATTCCCGGTTTTGAATACACAAGCGTATCATATCTTAAATAGGAGCCGGTATAAGCAATTCAAATATGCCTCTATATCATATATACAGCCTTTCCAACTTAACGGTAGGTTATTTGTGCCAACGTGCTGAAGGTGAAGTAGCCTAAATCTAGTAAGGAGCAGTGGCCAAAGCGCCGAAGATTTGGCGACTACTCTGGATGACAGATAAGTTCCCAATCATATTTCCACAGTTTGGGAAGCACTGTTTCGCGAAATGTGGTCATTACTCAGAGAAACTCTTGCTCGGCGCGCGCGACAATCTTGCTGGTTGCTCGGGTAAGGCTCCAGGACTAGCGAGATTAGGACGCGCCATCAGTGAGGTTGTCGCACGCACCGAGCGACCTGGATAGGTGCGCGTACCTAGCGAGATCGGGAAGCGCCCCCTCGCAAACTGGATGCGCACGCCCAGGGATGACGTCACAATACCGGATGAGTATCAAGCTCGACAAGTGTCCACCAGGGATGAGTGGACTCGAGATTTTCCACGACCCGGATAACGGTGCGGATAACGAATAGGCCAAAAATGACCGGATAACGGATAAGTGATGCAGATGCAACAAAACACCACATTCTATAATAGAATGATAATAATGATAAATACAATATTAATAACGATGAAGGTGAGATACGATATGAATATTGTGGAGAAGAATTAGCACAAATTCTTCGTTTTATTTGTAATCAAAATTCGCTATCCTGAACACGACGCTGAGCATGGCGTCATTATGAAGAGGTGTTAGTATAGTAACAAGAGTTTGCCGCAGGGTCAAGCGTACGATGGTAATTTACCGAGGGGGTCGCATCGGGGGAACAGGGGGAGTCGCCTGAAGAGGGTAGTATGATAACAGCAAGGTATGCAAGTTCATTTTTCACCAGCGAGCTCCAAGTTCGATTCCTCGCGAGGGTGGTAGTTTTTTAAACACTTCAATATGCTCTTTTTCTCTTAGTACCATGAATAACAAGTGTAAAATCGTCGGTAACCACTTTCTTCTTAAGCTTGGACGTTTTATTTGGCTCCTACGGTGGAATAAATATATAGCTCGAAAGGCAATTCCGTGGATGGTGTCATAGAACCTCTGCACACCACATGATGCTCTGAAGCTGTGGGGGCGGTTTCCCAGAATCAAACCTCACGAGGACGCAAAATCCCACGTCTTTTCGTTCATTGGACATGTTTTTATGGCGATAAGACCACATAAGACATAACCGCAAAATTTGTTAAATTTGAGGAATGTTGACACTCAATACTTCACAGAACCAGAAGGTCGTGTAAGAAACGACCCTATGCATAAGAAAGAGCAAATCGTACTCTATTGTACAGCCTTGAAGCTGTTCCCTCATACTAAACAATTATGAAGTTATTCGCTTCAGATTAGCACTACAATCTTAAATTTGCTAAAAATCAGATTTTTCCCATGGCTTTTTTCAGCGCATATTCAAAAGCTGACAAAGCCTCAAATATTATTCCGAAAGAGGAGGTCAAGCTCTATATTGCTGTAAAATTTCAGCTTTCAATCTTACCTGGGACGAGTTTTATTCCGTTGGTAAACCGTTGGTAAAAATGCCAATTTTCCCATCTTTTTACCAACGAATTTCTACCCAAATTTAACCCTAATAATCCAAATCTCTTGAGCTAAAAAACGTGCACAAGAAAGCGCAAATCTACCTCATAGCAGAACGACTTAAGCGATTTTCCTAGGTCACCTGTCAACCCTTTTTAAATTCGTGACAAACAACCATACATCTTCACGTTTACGACTCTAATTCTGAGTGAAAGTACTCGACGTCCAACTGCTCCATATGCATTTTTCCATTTTGCAAGAATTGGTCTCCGGTGGGGATCGAACCCTGGACCTGCTTGAGCATGAATACGATTTCTGCATCATTCCAGTTGCTTATAATAAATGTGTTCATGTGCGACATAGACATGTGCGACAACTGAGTAGTTGTTTCGTTGATAAAACTAGAAATTCAAAAATAAAAATTAAAAATTGAAAAGTAAATTTTTTAAAGAAGTTAATTGAATTCAAAAAATGAGAAATTAACTTTAAAAATTAATTGAATCCAAAAAATATCTTCCGGATGTTTTGAAAATTGTTAGATTACAATAACTAAAAACGTAAAAAAAAATGTTCTGGAGGGGGACGCATTTTTCCGGTCTACAAGGAGGAGGTCGCCTCGGGGTCGAAGTTTTACCAACACCACGCTTGATCCTGGTTTGCCGTAAAAACAAGTTTCCAGGACAATCAACTTGATTGTCACATTATTTGCTTGAGATGATACGTATCCGTGTCTTTACGTGTCAGTACAAAGGTGAGGTATCCAAAGGTTAATCCTCCCGAGGGTTTGTGCTGGGGTGAGGTGCATAGCGGGACGGGGCTGAAACTTTGCTTCATATGTATATCTTCTGTGAAGTTCTGATAAACCTTATAAACTGGCTGATGAAGGTTTTGGCTTTCGAAATTCATTCGATCAATACATTCAAAAATTGATGGAAACAGATTTCAATGATTAGTCGAGACGGAACTTGCGAGGAAGAGGCACCGTTCATCGGTTAGCTGCGAGGTCACCAATTTCAACGTTGTTAATGACCAAACATTGGGCAACGTTGTTGGTAATTTTACAAGTAGGTGGTGGACAGATAATTGGTAAGTCATTGCCTGACTTTTATCGGACGACCAAGGAAACATGAACAAGAGCACTTCTTTTTTGGGCAGGTACAAGCTTGTATTACTCTCTCCTACCTTGCTAAAAAAATTGTAAACCATTGATGACGTAAAATATGCTAGATCGAGTAATAGTTCTCGAAATGGAGATCATCATCTGTTGAGAACTTTCGAAATGAGGCTACTATTTTCGGCCTTATCCGCACCGTTATCCGACTCCAAAAGCCCGGATAACGGATAGGCCAAAACCTACGGATAACGGCAAAACGGATAACCGGATACGTATAATCCGCTCATTCCTGGTGTCCACCTCAAAGATGTTCGGATGGTGCAGGACTACCCGCAAGAACACCTACTGTGACCTCCAACAAGCAGATCCTGGGTTGACAAATTAGAGAGGACTAAAGACAAAGTACGACTATGGAACGCAGTTATGCCTAACATGTTAGTCAGTGGTCTTCTAGTTGGAAATAATGATTTGGAGGAGGCTATGCGTTACGGAAATCCAACCAGCCTAAACTACAACCCTGTAAATGATTATATAGACACCGAGCCAGAGCCGCGCAAAGCGGCGCTTTGTCTCGGACCTGTGCGCCACGTTACTTCTTGGATAGGTAAACTCTGAAAAAAGTGGCCCGAGCCAGAGCGACGCTTCGCGGTGTTTTGTTTCGGACCTGTGCGCCACGTTACCTCTTTGATAGGTGAATTCGAAGAAAATCATTGTCATCCACACGAAGCGCAGATTCGCCGTGCTTCGCGGATGACAGTGATTCTCTGCGAATCTACTTCTTTGATTTCTTTCGTGGAAGGGATGGGGATAGGAATTCTTTGCTAATTTCGAATGGTTCGTCTTTAAGGTGACTCTATTAGTTGACGGTGGAGTTTTTTAAAATAGCTCTTCATCCTGAGTGAGCATTTTTCTCATTCTTGAAAAGGTGAAGTAGTCGTCCGATTTGCTCTTTTTATAGGTTTATTGAAAAGATATGGACATGAAACCATTTTCGGACCACTCTCTATTGGTCTTTACTGGTGTCTTGAGGGTAAAAATGTGCTGGGATAGTGTATCGCGGCTCCAAAAAGATTCCATTTTCCCTAGGTCCTAGGCCTTTGTTAGTATTGTTGTCATCCACACGGAGCGCAGCTTCTCATTTTACGCAGTATTCTCTAGGTCCTTTCCTGGGCATTCCAAAAAGTTTCACAAAAGAAATAGTGGTAAGGCCTTGTAATTGGTGGACGAACATCAAAAATTCCTATTCGAGCCCTTTTTAGATTAAAAGGCCTGTGCCTACTTTGTTAGTTTAGATTCTGCGCGAATGATGCTGCATGAGAAATGGTGCTTCCGGGGGGATGACTGGTAAGGCAATCAAGGAGATTAGAGCTGGTTGCGGTTAAGTTCTTCAACTCTTCTCACCTGGGTTCCAAACTTGCTTGCCGTTAAGGCTTTATAATTACAGGCGTGCAATCTCTTTGCTCTCGATTTTCATTCTCGATGAATTGCGAAATAATCTTTCCGATAAGAGTGTGGAACTTCCTCAATCTTCCCCTGTCCTTTTTCTACGAATCTCTACTCTTTCTTTTGCGAATGACAGTGATTTTCTGCGAATTCGCGCCGTCATTTTTTTCAGTGAGAGGTTTGGAATAAGAAATTTTGTCGGCTTTGTTGTGATCCCGCTACCCTTAAGCTTTGCCTTCCTACAGAGAACGTTTGAAAATCCTTGGGCTTAAGAGTCTGAAGTGCAGAGGAATAGTTAATGATTTAGTGTTTTGTTTCCCTATTACCAGGATGGAAGTCAAACTACGTGCAAGTAAGTACTGGAATTTCACACCATGTTACGGCAAAACTGGTACGTTTGCCTTACACCATCGCAGGATATAAGATCCCCAAATTTCAATGAAATGTTCCACTCTTTCTTTTATCGCACTTGTAGATGGCGAACCAAACTACCTGCATCTGTTGTTTCATCCAAAAACTCAGTCAGTTTTCGCAAAAAATTGTTAGACATCAACATTTTGGAACTTCTGAGAATTAGAGATGTATAGCTTCAGATATGGTCGGATGTTTTGGGCCACTCTAGCTCACTTGCGTACTCCTACTCGTCCATGGAACTTCTGCACACCTCCTTTTTTTATCCGCTAGTTTACATGATTGATGCAATTTTTTTCTTCTCGTATGTTTCCGATTCACACGTTTGATTGAGCGTTTTTATGTTCTGAATGGAGGATCTTCAGGGTATATCACGTATTTGAGCTTAGAATTGATACGAACTCTGATCCAACTGAATTATTCGGCACTTCTTTCCTACTGCCTAGCTTTCACTAGAAGGACATACGCCAACATTCCTTGAAACTGAGTCTGTTTTTGTTTGTCCATACGGTGCGGTCCTATCAGGGGAGTAAGTCTAGCCCAGATTGTTAGGGGTAGGGAATACCTAACATCCGAAAATCCTGGGTTAAGATTTTTTATGCAATGCTGCAATGCTCTCAGAAAGTGGTGTTCTCCCTAGCACCATTTACACCCAACAACTGACTGATAGGCTGCATGTATGGCTACCTAAAAACCTCCAGCATCTACTCTTTTAGGATCTTTTTAGTGCAAACTTGACAATGGATCATGAAAACAATCATTTTTTTCTCAGTGCCTCACTTTTTTTTTCCTAGAATGAACAATAACTTTACTGTGACAGAAGCCCAGCGAAGATCCTCCGTTACTTTCTTTTAAGCGTTTTATTTTTGTTCTTTGATGTGCACACCTTTGTGGTGTATCAAGTAAACAAATGAATAAATAAATAAATAAATAAATAAGTTGTCACCTTACGTGACTCTTTTTGTTAACTTGAATTTTTACTTCATAGCCCTTCTCTTCCTCTTCAGTGAATCATCTTTGTTCATTATTCCCCATGAAACCCTGAAGTAGTCTGAGGCAACGCTTTGCTCATTCTTCTCCTGAAACCCTGAAGTGGTCTAAGGCAATTCGAGCTTCTCGTGCTGACAGATCTCAGATCCCGTCTCTTTTGTGCTTGGAAAAATTCGGGACCTATTTTAATATGCTATACATCGGACTACAGCTTAGATTCTGCGCGAGTGACGCCGCATGATAAAATATGTTCCGGAAAAGATGATTGGTAGGGAAATCAAAAAGATCTGTGTGATTTCAGCCTCAATTCTTGATCTCTGCTTGTCAGCCGGCAATAGGAAGACATCCGGCTACAGACACACACTTTTGCACTAGTTTTCTAGCTCTGGCGCAGGGGAGCCAGCCGGCGACAGTTTCGCAATAGCTTCACCGTTTATTATATAGAGGGGAAGATGGATAGTGCGATCGATTTTCAGGTGGACTGAGGTGGGACCCAGATGTGATCGCTGGAAGGCGGAACGTAAGGGAAGAGTAGAATTTCGCAGGAGCCCTTCAACGGGTGTTTGGACTTCAGATCGAAACGTTGTAGCAGCAGTAGGAGCAGCCACTGCGCACACCGTCTAGGGTTCGATCCCCTCCAGATCCAGAGTTTTTGCAAAGTTGAAATATATGCTGTTGGCGAATATCGCTGTCAGAGCGTGAGTTCAGACTTATCCAAGCGATTTGCTTTAAATGTTTCGATTCCCTACGAGGCCAAAATTTTTGCACGACTTAAAATAATGTGCGCTTGTAGTGGACTCGAGATAATCGAACGCAGTGCACGAAATGACTTTGCATCGGGTTGCGGGACTGAATAGGACTAGGAGAATGTGCAAGAATTTTCACCTAAAATTTTGGCTTGCTCAGAAGCATGGTTGTAGATGGACATGAATAGCAGGAGATCCAGCCCATTGCTAGTTGGGAAGCCCATTTTTTCTCAGTTTCGAATAGTTGAAGGTTTGCGCTTTCAAGCTGTGTACCTCCTTTTTTTCCGCAATTTCTCCGTCGTAGTTCAACTCCGTCAATAAAAACATGTAATGACGGCCATTTTTACTTTTGAAACCTCATCTCCGTAGTTCCCGTGCTGGATCTTTTGTCTCAAATGGAGGCCTGTTGCGGTGTCGATTTTTTCTGTTTCAATTAGTCGGAGTTTTGAGGTCTTAGGCAGTATGATTCCCTATTCCGCAATTGTCATCCTTGTTGCTTCGATCTAGTCGGTGAAAACATGCAAAAAGGCCATTTTTATCAATTCTTGGGACTAGAGCGTTTTTACCCTCGGAGGCCGCATGCTTCCACGCCGTAACAATCGAAATACTAACTTTGACTGTAACGGCGTGACCATGCGAAGATTCGAAAATGGTGAAAATCGAAGAAGATCTCTCCGAAAATCCGAAGGAGAATGAAAATAACGAGAATATGTGTGTAAAGAAATCTATTTATATAAGAGGATATCTACCGAAGATGCGCCTGGACTTGAAGTTTCGATATTGCTGCGCTCACTAGAAAATCCCTTGGAGTGGAAGTAGTCGAGGTTCTTGCGGTAAAGCATCTCACCTCGAAATAAACAACAGAGATTAGTTTGTGGATACCTTCAGGCTTACCATGAAGAGCGACTGTGATCCTGATCCTGTTCCTGATGTCGCATTCTCTCATCATAGATGGAATAGTCGTGCAAACAGGTCTCCGAAAGAGAGAGTGGATCGTTCTCAGCATTTTTTCAATATTTGGACTCAAGGTTTCTTCACTTCCAGGAGAGATCAGCCGGAGTGCGGCTACGTGGTGACAGAGGAGGAATAATTCTATGCAAACATACGCGGAAATGGTATCAGCGTCGACTGGTATAGGATTTGGGGCATGCTATTTCCGGAGCATTCCTGCCGACCGGGAGTGAAGAATGCTATAACGGGCATTCTTTATGGTCCAGGCGAGGTAGTGCAGCAGTGCAGGAGACGTAGAGACAGCCATGGAGCATCCCCGTCGTAGCGTTCTCCATGACCGGTCGGCAGAATTTTCCAGGCAAAATAGTGCCACGATTGCTATGGGAATCGACGTAGAATTGCGAGCTGACTACGTCGACAACCGCCCATCTGGATAAGGGTTTGAATGGAAGCTGAAAAATGCTATAGAAGTACACAAATTGCCGATGTTAAGACTATTTGACAGAAAACAGTTGACACAGACATTACTTGAACTGCATATTGTTCGATAATGCAGACGTAGTTCTTATGCCAGACTGCTCATTTGAGAAGCATTCAATACTAGCTGCCGTACCCGGCTTTGTTCGGGTGTTTTACTGCCTTGGCTACATCACACTGCTGAGGCCAATTACTATCACCAATAAGTTCATTAAAACATTAAAACCTCCATAATCTTGGTGATCAGCATGTTAGCGGAGCCCAAGTGATCCTTCCCCATCGACTCGTGGGCGAAAAGATAATAAAGCTATTTTGGTGGCATTGAATCGATGCACTAGTACAAAGTAGTTGTCATACTAATATTCAGCATATCGAGGAACCCCAGGAGACATGTCTTCACAGCTCCATTGAGCAGAAGGGCGAAAAATCAATAAAATCAATAAATCAATATTTCGTGCGAAATGATTGCCACATTCGTACTCAGCGTATTGAGGGACCCCGGAAGACATGTCCCCACCGACCCCTGGACAAAAATAACGAAAAATCAATAAAATCGATATGATCGATAAATCAATCGATAATCCCAGGTGCAAAGTAGCCTGTAACTTCCGCCGGCCCGCGAAGGATGTGCATGCAAAATATGGTCCGGATCAGTTCATCCTCCGCGATTTCTATTCATTACATACATACATATTAGGTTGGTCCGAAAGTATTGCACCTAATTTCATACCTTTTTCAAAGAATGTTACGTTCACTGTGAATGAATTTCAATCAACAAAAGAACCACCATCATGATCCACGAGGTACGGCCAACGCTGCAGTAGATCATCAGTTACAGAAGTGAAGAGCTCTGTCAGCTGCGAGTCAAAGAAACTTGAAATCTCACTTTTCGGTTTGGTTCAATCATTTTTTCTTTTCTTTTTTCTTTTCTCGCACAGACAGCTTCAGGGCTCCGAGCAAGTGGCATTCAGACGGAGATAAGTCAGGAGAATAAGCAGAGTGTGATGGAACTTTCCCACCTAATTCTGCAATTTTTTGAAGGGTAAGCTTTGCCACGTGAGGTCGGGCGTTGTCATGAAGTGGAGCTACATGGTCAATTTTTCCCCGCTCCAGGCGACTTGCGTCTGCCAATTTCTGTAGTTGAGAAGAATAGACTTAGGCAGTCACAGTGACCCAGGTCTCAGCAGCTCTCGATACAGCATTCCCTCGGAATTCCACCAACAACACAGAAAAACCCTCTTTCGTGCACTTCTCCTTTCGGCCGTTTTGGAGATGGTTATCCACGCGCAAGTCAACTTTTCTCTCGTGTATGGTTAACATACAGCACCCAACTCTCATCTCCAGTGATGAGTTGGTGGAGAATGATCATCCTGTGTGGACGCAGCAGCAAAGACTGGCACGCACTCAGTTTGTGGGGGACCCAACCCGTCATCAGTTTTCTGTAACCCAGCGCTTCGAGATGTCTGGCGATTATTGTGCGGCCGCAGCCAGATGCATCCTACAGTTCACATGTAGTGGCACTTTGATTCAAAGTCAATGGAATTCCAGATCCCAAAAAATATCTTGGTGCAAAACTTTCGGACCAACCTAATACATACGCGCACATATATACAAACTTTCACTTCTATATATACAGATCTAACGTGTGGCGGGACGTACTGCGGACATGCCTCCTATTTTCCTGAACCTTCCGAAGTGTTTTTCCAAATTTTGCAGGCATGGAACCTCGCACTTCCACATTTATTTATCTATCTATTTCCACGGATCTCCCTCATACGAGGGATCCCAGCCGGTTAGTCGCGAGGCTACGTGGCGCATCCCCAGGTGGCGGATAGGGGTCTAATCGTGGACCAAACGCGGCCTTGTGCCTGCCCTGAAACACGGGTGATTCAGAGGATGGACTCCCTGTCTCTGCAGTGTCGGAACGATCTATACTCTCTGTCAGCGCGTGGGTATGCTCACGCATGCGTGCATGGGTGTGCTTGCATGTCCAGATTGTATCCTGGACATCTGTCCGACCAAAAGCCCATCTATATCTGCATCTGCATTTAAGTGACTGGAAGATACAAGGGAGACGGTTCGGAGTCGCCTTCAACAAATAAGCCCCATCGTCCACTCCCGGGAACCCCGTCTAACTTCCTGGTGAAATCACACTCCAGCCTCCCACGGGGGAATAGGGCCCAGCAAGCTATCTCCTGTGGGTTTACATTTTCGTCAAGCTCCACACAGCAGGAATAGAGAGTGTTCCCCCGATCTTGGAAGAGTCACTGGAACGGCAGCGCCAGTGAGGACGAGGTCCGAGGGGTTGTCTAGGCCGCCTAAAACCAGAAGGACTATGATGACGGTCTGTACCTTCGACGCACGCACGCTTGCATCGGTCCGTCGAGAATTTGATGATGCAGGTCAGGAAGATCAGGTACGACGTCATAGGACTGATAGAGACGAGGAGACACCGGCCACTGAACACCACCTTCGACACAGGAGAAGAACTGCTCCTTGGAACCTGCGACAGTAGAGGAGTTGGTGGAGTCGGTCTCCTCGTCAATACGAACTTGGTCATGAACATCGATTCATCCGAACAACTAACAACCCCAGTCGGACGTTTCCGACTGAGAAGATGTGGGTGAATGTCGGCCGTGACAATCTTCGTCGCTCCAACATCTAGCTACGACGAAGAGGAGATTGAGGCCTTCTCTATGGACTTGGAGTGGTTCTACAGGGAAGACCACACATTCTACAAGGTCATCGTTGGCGACTTCAACACCAAGATTGGTCCTAGGAGAACGACTGAGGAACTTCACATCGGTACCCACGGCCAGCAGTGGAACGAACAGGGAGAGAAGCTGAGTTCATCATGACGACGAGGACCATCCATGGTAACTCACAATTTCAAAAGCCAACCTCCCTTCGATGGACGTGGGAGTCACCCGCTGGAGAGTAACATAACGAAATTGACCACGTCATCGTCAATCGAAGGTACTACCTAACCGACGTCGGTATTGTACCGAAGTTCTACACCCGATCAGACCATCACCTCCTTCGTGCAAGATTCTTCTTCTCGCGAAAAGGAGAGAAAGCCGTGAAGTTCAAGAGGTGGAGTTTCAAACCCGTCATCAATTGGGGTCTCTTCACTTGGTTACCCGGTTTTTGGGAACATGCAGTTGTCGACAACATCGACGAGGAGTACGTTCGGCTTGTTCAGCATCTCCGCGACAGCGCAACGAGCGCCGAAGGTTCAAGAGCCATCGAGGGGCGGCTGTCTTACGAAACACTCGAGCTTATACGCTAGCGGGAAGCCGCGAGAGCCCCATTCAACTACCACCTAACCTCCGATCTCGCAAAGCGGTGCAGAGAAGCAATAAAAGAATACCTTAAGGAGAGACGAGCAGCAGTGTCGGCCGGAGCCGCAGAGGCAGGGAAAAGCATTCGTAGCGCCCGCCGAGGCTTTGTCAATCGCAAAACCAAGATGTCCGCCCGCCTCCGGTGCCCGGATGGAGCAATTTCTTCATCAAGACGGGTAGTGGAGAAGGTCACCTACGACTTCTACTCGGATCTCTTCGATAGCCACGTCTACCTCCCTCAATGTCATTTTGAGGAGGATGGGTATGTTGTCCCCTTCCGGTTTTCCCTTCCGAAGTCCGACATGCCATCAAGTCGGTAAAGAATCGTACAGCACCGGGTCCCGACAGGATTCGACCAGAACATCTGAAGAACCTACCGCCAGTTCTCATCAACACGTTGGCTAGGCTCTCGATCCTTGTCGGAATGCAAGGTACGCAACCAATGGAAGACCAGCAGGACCGTGCTGCTGTACAAGATGGGAGACCCGCAGGACGTAGGCAATTATCGCCCCATCTTCTTACTCTCCGTCGTCTGCAAGCTTTTCACGCGAGTGATCCTAAACAGAATCGAAAGGGCACTAGATGAGGGACAGCCTTGCGAGCAAGCAGGGTTCCGAAAAGAATTCAGTACGGTCGACCACATACACACCGTCACTAGACTCACCGAAGTATCGCAAGAGTATAAGATGCCCCTCTGTCTCACCTTTGTCGATCTGAAGAAAGCCTCCGACTTTGTTGAGAGAGAAGCGGTTTTGGAAGCCCTGGGCAACCAGGGCATAGCTACTCAATACATCAAAGTATTTCGTGAGCTCTACAGCAATTTCACGACAAGGATTTCTCCATTCTACGACGACGTCACCATCGACGTCAAGAGGGGGGTTCGGCAAGGCGATACCGTGACGTCAAAACTATTCAGCGCCAATCTCGAACATGTTATGCGGAAACTGAAATGGGATTGCATGGGAGTGCAAGCTGATAGCCGGCGACTTAACCATCTTCGCTTTGCTGACGACATCGTCCTTATAACGCCAAACATCAGCGAAGCGGAACGGATGCTGGTCGACTTCGATGACGCATGTGGGAAGAACTGAATCTGACGAAGACGGTGCTCATGAAAAACGGATGGGTCCCGGATGCCCCATTCTCGCTCAACGGAACGACCATGTCCGAATGCTCCAGCTACGTATACCTAGGTCGGGAAGTCAACATGATGAACGACCTCACTCCAGAGTTGGGCAGGAGGAAACGAGGGGCTTGAGGAGCTTACAATAGCATCGAAGACGAAGTGAAGAAGAAGAACACCAGGCTCCGTTCCCACCTCTTCAACCGTTCTCCCTGCCTTGACGTACGCCTCAGAAATCTGGGCGTTGCGCAGCAGGATGAGAATGCTGTCAGTGTCGTCGAACGCTCTATCGAGAGGGTGATGCTGGGAGTAACCCGCCTCACGTAAATGAGCGCTGGAATACGGAGTTCCACCCTGCGTCAACAGTCGAAGATGAGGGACGCTGCCACTTACGCCAAGTTGAGTAAGATCAGATGGGCCGGACACGTGATGCTTCTTAACGACAACCGTTGAACAAGAGCCGTCAGCGAATGGACTCCACGAAACGTTAGGCGCACAACAGGAAGACCACCGACCACCGGTCAGACTTCTTCACGAAGTCCTTCAAGGAAGGGTACAATGCTCTTCATGTCTCTCGAACAGACAGAATCCATTGGACGACTGTGACACGCGAGAGGGACAAATGGAAGTATTGCTGGCGCCCGCTGGGTATACCCGAAGATCGACGGGAGTCAAGGTGATCAAGGTGAAGGTGATCTATTCATTTTTTATGTGCATATGGGTGCGCTTCACAATGGTGAACCACGAACACAAAGAAGCGAATGAGAAGCTCTCCAGATACAGTAGGGGGAATCCAAAGATATTCCATGGTGCATCCCCGGTGCATGAGGTATGAATACCAGTACTTTCACAAAGAGAATTTCTGCTTAACAAAATCCATGAGGCGTCAGTGCAATTTGCTCAAAACTGCTCTCATGGGCAGAGCGGATGTCGAGACACCCATATATCCTTTGAATTTGAGTAATTCAATTTTTGTTGCTCAAGTCTGATGAAATCATATTAGGTTGTCCCACAATAAATGGCCGCAACCTAGTAATGAATTTTTGGAAGTTCATAAATCCATTATTTCAGAAGCTAGATAGACATACTTTGGACTATTATAAAGAGCAAGATCTGCTCTAACCCTCTCCTAAAAAGGATTCCTCAATTACCCTTTCTATGGTTTCTGCAGACGAAACTGTCCGGTAAGGCAAAACATGGTTTTTGTTTTCTCCCAATTTTTAGACCAGTTTTTCGCGCTAATAGGATAAAAACCAGATTTGGTGTTAGCTTTGCATTTGGCCAGGTAGTCGTGTTATAAGCGCTCAGAAGCTATGACTAGAGAAACACTTCCAGAACGGTACGAGTTCTCGAATTTGACCAGGTGATGGCCAGAAACGATAGCATAGTTCTGGAGGCGAGACGAGGATCCTGAAACAGTTCCTAAAAATGTTAGCAGCCAGGTTGGACGCAACTAAATCACTGATCGCCCTACCTTCTTGGCAGCCAAACATGGCAAAAAATGCGCAAAACGAATTTGTCAACAAAAGCATTGCCGGTCAGTGCTCAACTTGCGACACCAATTACTTTAATCCCTCTAATAAACACTGTTGTGAAATTTTCTGGAAAAATGGGCCTGCTTCAGCAATGAGTGGACGTTGTTTAATAGAAGGGAGTTTTGTTTTGTTTGTATCGCTGAGGGAGATGGGTATATTCAACAAACTTCGACATCCCAGAAAAAGGTAACTTTTCTAATGGATGAAATAGTGCTCGAGGTGTTCGACAGTAGCTAGACCAGTCCACGAGTAGAATTTACTAGATGCCTCGCCTATTACCATTTTTGGTCTGGCTTCGTGATTCGGTTGTAAATGCCTCAGTTGTGCTGAGCCGAAGAAGTGCATGTCCACTGGCGGGGCGGGCAAATCTACACAGGTTCACATCCTACCAAGAAAAATTTCACTGATTGAGACATTGGATTTCTTCTTGTAATATTGAGTTGGCCAGACCTTTGCCTAATAGACTATTCTTTTGAACTTGCGGTGAGTCCACTCCTCATCTAGAAAATTCATGTGAATGTGTACTGAAAATTGACCTTTTGCACTTCGTTAACTCCTGTGATTCAGGCTTTATTCCTTACATAAGTTTCACTATACTGCTAAAATGTGCAGGAAACGCTGATCACAATACTTTTCATTCAAGGGAAAATCTCAAGTTTGAGCTGAGTTACGCACCTTGGAATGCGCACCTCCAAAACGGCCATTACTTATGGGACAACCTAATAGTTCCGTTCTGTGTCGGTTCCCTGCACTATCCGTTTCTTCCTTGTCTCAATATTTGCTAGCAGAAAGTGAGAAACTGGCTTCATAAAACAGCAATGATGGACAATAGAAAAGTTAGAATCGGCAGCAGTGAACCAAATTATGGAGACGAGTTCGAGTGAAGAACCCTTTGTACACAGGAAAACCTTGATAAGAGCTGAGGGGCAATCTGAGACGGAAGCGAGTGATGGTTTATTATTGTGTTGGTGCAGTTCTGTTGTGAAAGTGCAGGCAGATATTGTCGCAGACGAAGAGCTAAGATTTCCAATTTCTTTGACTCCCAAGAGATGAAGGAAATTTTTGTTAGTCTGGTTTGAAAAAAGAGGTTGACCGGGAACATGAGACGTTGCAAAAAGCTGTCGAGTTTGAGTTTCTTGAGTCTATCGTGATAAGCAGGAAGTGGAAGGAATAAGGCAAACATCTGCAGGAGCAAACTTGTGAAGGTCCGCTGTACTGTCTTCAAGGCTCTTTGTTGTTTAACCGTAGAGGGGCTCCGAAGTTGTGAGCCATACTCGACACGGCAAAATACAAAGGTGGGACTTAGAGGACGAAGTTCTCATTCTAACGCGCATATGTGTGCCTGTCACATAAATACGATCAGATACAGTTAACGAATCTCTCACTCCAAGATGTTTCAGTTTGGAAAAGAGTTTCAGGTGCTTAACTTTGTCGAACGCCTTCGAAAGATCAAAATATATAATGTCAATCGAATGATCATCATTGAGCGCACAAGATCATTCGAAGACACGGTCTACTACTTGTGTTGTGATATGATGAGTTCATTCCGAATTATTTTTCCAAGTACATTCTCTTTGGGCAGATGAAGACTTTGGGTATAAAACCCTTGAAGAAGATCCACACAGTGGAACGCCGGAAGACAACAACAGGGTTTTAAGGCCCTGACCTAGGAATATGAGAGACGGTGGTTCAGTTCTTTATTGCAGATAGCGACGATACTAGCAACTGTTCTTTACGAGCTTCTAGAGGCGAGTACCTGGCCTCGATGGCCCCGCCCGTGCTTACAGCCGGGGTAGACGGGTCCATGAATGCCGGGGTCATCACGGCTGGCGTGATGACACCTTCGCGGGAGTAAGTGTGCTGCTTATAGGCCTGAAACACGAAATGTGAGTGACATCAGAATTCTAAAGAATAGCAGCCAGAATGACTTGGTTCCATGCAAGAGGAACTTCGGATGAAATGAGGAAGATACTAGATACAGTCCTTCTGCGCAATCGGCAGAAAATTTTCAAGCGTGCCGAGCCTGCGGCGCGTGCGCGGCACGGCCCGCTGGTAACAGCGGTCCGGTGTCCTCGATCAGCTGTTCGAGGACACCTTTCGTCAGGCATCGGCCCAGGTATGCGTTTTTCGTCCATTTTCTCTATTAATTGGAGTACTTTGGACTGTTGAGGCCTGTGGCCGATCGTCCCAGGCAGCCTCTTCTTTTCAGGAAAGAGGATCCTGGGACGTAGCGGCTGATACCGGGGCCTCTTATTGAGAAAAAACATGCGAGGAAAACAAGGAAAAAACGACGACCATGCGAACAGGGACGGAACGTCGAAGATTCCGAACAAAATAAAGGGCCCCGTTATCAGCCACCACGTCTCAGGGTCCTCTTTCCTACAAGGAAGAGGCTACCTGGGACAAGCAGATTTCTACAGGGCCAAAAACAAATGAAAAGACATTGAAAAGCAAAGAAAAACGATACCTGCAAGAAACGAGGCATGCGGGGCCGTCCGATCAATATCGGTCAGCCACAGGCCTCAACAGTCCAAAGTACTCCAATTAATAGAGAAAATGGACGAAAAACGCATACCTGGGCCGATGCCTGACGAAAGGTGTCCTCGAACAGCTGATCGAGGACACCGGACCGCTGTTACCAGCGGGCCGCGCCGCGCACGCGCCGCAGACTCGGCACGCTTGAAAATTTTCTACCGATTGCGCAGAAGGACTATAGTATCTTAGAAGGGGTTCGCACATGGAATCTGCAAATTTTCATAAACTGTTTGAGGAATACCTGTTCATCACCAGTGGCAAAATTGCCACTATTGATGAATAGGTATTCCTCAAATTTGAATTGAGTACGGAGAAAACCGCGCTTTTGAGGAAGGATCTCAACGAAACTTTCAAAATGAGACCGAATGTCACGAAAAGTTGCATGTTTAAACAGAACGACCTGGACAGTTGCGAGGCGGCGCTGTGGACAGGGTATTTTTTTCCAATGGCATTGGGCTGAAGGTGAAGTGACTCACGGTTTCCGCACAGAACGCCGCAAAGCGGCGCTTTAGAAAGGTTTCAGCCTTTCTCGAGGAAATGGAAAAACCTGGGAACCAAAAGCCCAAACTCAACAATAGGATGACCGCTATTGCCCAGTGATGTGGGCACTTGTGCCTTGTCGATGACTGTTGTTAGTTGCAAAATAGAATGTCCAGATTATGATTCCCTGTAGTGGGTTTCACTAGTTGGTCAAAAAAGTGGTTCATCGCAAAAATCTCAAACGTTTCGGATGGTTCGGTAGAAGGCGCATAATAGCCCTCCCATAGAAGGTCGGGATAGTCAAAGTCCTCAGTGAGAACACTTCTATGGTGTACCAATGAAGGGTTTATTGATCTATTGATTTTATCGATTTTTTCCATTTTCGCTCTGGGACGGACAAAGACATGTCTTCTGGGGTTCCTCAATACACTGAGTACGAATATAACAACCATTTTGCACTTTTTGCCCATTTTTTTTATTGATTTATTGATTTTTGGCTCTTCCCCCCAATGAAGCGCCGAGGACATGTCTCCTGGGGTTGCTAAAGGGTAAAATGGAGTGGGGGGGGGCACTTGCTTTGCTCAATACGCTGAATACGAATATGACAACCACTTTGTACGAATACATCGATTCAATGTCACCGAAACAGATTTGCTTATTTTTGCGCCCACAAGTCGATGGGAAAGGGTCACCTGGGCTTCGCTAACATGCTGATCATGATTTTAATGAATTTGTTGGTGATAGTAATTGGCCTCAGCAGCGTGATGTAGCCAATGTAGTAAAACATCCGAGCGAAGCCGGACACGGCAGCTAGTTAAATATAAAAGAATAACTTCGCCCATTACGACTCTATCTTTTCAGTTCATCCAGTAATCAAGGCAGCAATTTTTGAACAAACGATTATGATATATTGAAGTGGACCCTACAGATGCAGCAGATTAATAGCAGTTTATTCACACTTCTTAGTCTATTAACTGTAGCCATGCTAATATATACTTTTTTAGTCTTCATTACCACATCAAGCCAGTACACATCTAATCATGACATCAAACAAAAAACAACTCTATCAGTCATCTCAGTACAGCTTCTGATTAGCGCAACATATCTATAGACAATAGTTTTATTTTGAAAACCTGATGCCTAACTTAAATCAGGCATGTAGGCAGTGAAGCCTCGTCTGTACCATTTCATAAGCTTTTTTTTTGTTTTCTTAACGGAAGCATACAAACTTCTCTTCGAACTTCAGCTTGGCTGCAGTACGATATGTCCTCATTCGTCTGCATAGTCGAGGAAAATTAATGCTCAACCATACATTCACTATTCTGACTTCCTATCCACTATCGTATTCTTATACATGGAACTCATCTCTTTCATACTCATTGCAAGCCTGAGCACCATATATAACACCCATTTCATATATGTGCTTTGTTCTGGTCGGGTTTGCCCAACATGTTGGTTCCGCAGGGCTAGCCAGCATACCTGCGTGCCGAAGCTCCAACATGTTCTGTAAGCGAATTGCTGAAAGACACGTGGCTGGCTAGTGTGGGTATATCTGACACTTCCTTTTCATACAAAATACATCCTACCCCTATCAAGAATATTTGGTGCGCACTTTTGCTCACTTTGCTATGAATGTTAATCTATCCACACTATTCACTCCATGAATGATGCTCTACGCTCTAATCTAGGTTTAAAAAAAGGAAGTGAATGCCCGTGTCCAACCTTTGACAATTTCGAGACCTATCGCTACAATCAACCATTATGAAGGTTTATGTATTGTGTATTTAGCAATGATTATGAATTCTCTGTAATCTATGGCACACCAACTTTAGGTATATTCAATAAATAAGTAAATAAATTATGGAGTGATCGCGCTGATGAAGAATTGAAGGTTCCTCTTAGGAGACATTTCCACAATGAGATCACTCTCGGTACGAATGAAGTGCTAGACAGACGCGAAAAAGGTTAGTCCTCAATGTTCTGAAACTGTGCTCTCGTGCGACACCTATTGTGTTCGATTTTCTAATTGGTTGTTCAAAATCCAATTTATTTTAACTTAGGTTCACTAGTGGTTATCATCCATGTTCCACGTAATGCAAAAACACCATACCAAATGTAAATAGTGAGTATTCTAGTGTCTGTTCATTCTTAGGCAAAAACTTGATGTTAGTAGGGCGACATAAAATCCCATCATCATAACTCCGAGGCTGATTTATCTGTTTTCCTGAACTATACAGTGGTGAGGACTGACTGATGTGTTGACAACTTCAGAGACAACAGACAATGGAACATTCGGATGAACATCAGAATATTTGTATTAGTTGCAAAGTCATTCGTATTTTTGTTATGTCTGGATAATCTAATGGCTCTAATGCGCTCCCTTTCTTCTTTTGGGAAGGGGCGAATGAAAACCCCCAGAAAGATGACGTTCTCGGCATTGCAGGCCTTTCAAGGAGATTGTTCCCAAGAAGGGCGCATGTGGCGAATTGGCAAGAGGCGCGCTGCGCACGCACACTGTCGATGATTCAATCACGGCATCCAAACCATCCTTCCCTCCGAGTTCTGTAAATTGGTGCAAGAGGAGACTAGGAGGATTGACGTTGACTTCCTGTATCGCTGTATCGGTTGCCCATCTCAAGCCACTGTATAGGGCGCATACGTATCCAATGCCTCTACGATGCTCAGATGTACTTGACTCAGTGGCTTATCCCACAAACCGGATTGATTAATGCGGACCACTTTATCCTTTATCATTTGCTCCTAAGATACACGTATTAGGGGGAACAATTTCCAATAAGCGGAAGGACTTGGGGTTGCTTTGAACCGGGGAGATGCGCCCTGGTACGATCGGTGGATAGGAAACAATTCGGCACAAAGTAGCGATAGTTCGGCGACTCACGTTGACCTCCTCTTTTTTCATGGAACTAGGGAGATATTTTCAAAAACTATATTTTTTCTCTCAATACTTCATACTAGATGAGCAAGGACAAGAAAGGGATAAGGGAGAGTGAGAGAGAGGAGAGTTCTCTGGAAAGCTCAGAGAAGATACAGTTGAAGAATATAACTTCTAATCCTCAGAATCGCTCCTTGAATATTCTTCCTTTCCCTAGTCTAGTCATATTTGAATTCGGCGCGCGGCCCCTACGTACAGACCTTTTATTTCTGCTTGTATGCTTTCTCTCGAGTCATTGGCTCGAGGGGCTGGTATAAGCCACCTTTTCCGGCTTTGGCATGCGGTGCTAGATGTCTCCCGGTTCGATCCCCATGTATCGGGAAGGTGCGTCCCTGGTATGATAGATACGAAACAAGTCGGCACAAAGTAGCGATAATTCGGCGACTCACACTGAGCTTCTTTTTTTCACGGAACTAGAAGAATATTTTCAAAAACTTAATTTTTCCTCTTATTATCTCACACTAAATGAGCTAGGGCAAGAAAGGAATAAGGGATAGAGAGGGGGGGGGGGGGAGAGTTGAGAGTTATTGGACAGCCCAGAGAAGTTACAGCTGAAGACTAGAACCCTATGCAGTCCTTAGAATCGCTCCTTAAGTATCCTTCCTATTCCCGCCAGTCATGTTTGAATCCGGCACACGGAGCCCGTCCAGAGATCAATCAAGGGATCCCGCACGACGTACTCCTACCGCCAACGTGGTCATCCTGTAGACTGACACTGCAGCACATTTATCTATGACTTACCATGTCAAAGCGAGCTTCGCGGCACTTTGTCTCGGACCCGTATGCCACGTACTTTCGGGCCAGGTAAGAAAATCACTGTCATCTTCATGAAGCGCAGTTTTGTGGTCAAGGGCCATGCTACTTCGCAGTGATTTTCTGCGAAGTTGCATGGCCCTACTACTTGGGAGGTTAACCCTTGTCACGATCACAGTACTTAAGAAAGACTGTTGTCATGTCGGCCCCCAAATTCTTCCAGCTTCACTTCTGAACTTGATGTGCATTGAACCTTTTTAGTACCATGGTGTCACGTGTCTGCGTGCGCAGTCGAGCATTAACTTATAAAATCAAGCCGGGTTGAATTCTGCTGCAAAGGAACAAAAATGGCACTCCAAATTTGTTGTCTTGAACGACTGTAAATGCGGTTGTTATACGAGAGGGCGAAGTGAGGGGGGGGGGGGGCGAGGACGTAAGTTGCTGTACATTGTTTACTATTGTACATTGTTTACTAGCTTATCTCCCGGAATTTGAACTATATTTTTTTTCCGCGAGCTCACAAGGAAAGTGCAAGAGGCTAACCTCGGGGATCGAAACGAAACATCCATTTTTGGTAACATTGTCTAAGGCGATGTTAATGTATGCACATCATTTTTGCCCAATGGTCCAGATGCGCGCAGAAGAGCGCGCCAAAGACTTTTCGGCGTCATTCGTCTTCCACGCGCCCATGATGTTTAAAAAGGTCTTCTCGACTGAAACTTTGCATATGGGGGTTATTTGAGATGCTGAGTACGAATATCATATCCATTTTGTACCGTAACGCTATTTTCGTAGGGTCACGGTAGGTATACCACCTCATACTACCGTGCACCTACCGTAACCCTCCAAAGTGGCATGACGGTGCAAAATGGATACGATATTCATGTTCAGCACCTCAAATAACCCCTTATACAAAGTTTCAGTCAAAAATTTCTTTGAAGAGTTTGGGTACATGATGTACCAATTTTCTAGTGCCCTGTCAATGGAGTCCTGGTTTGGATTCATGGAACTTTGGTGACGCAATCCAGCGGTTGCCGTGATTAGCTGTTCTATGGAATATCTAACGTTTGTAGACGCATTTTTGAATAACCTGGTTCCGTCTGGTTACGCGATCATGAGTACTAGCTCCAAACATGGCAGCAGCGGTGAGCTGGCCGAGTGAGTAACGAATCGGACGAAGTTATTGCAGTAGTTCTTGCAGTAGTGCACGTATCTGATGTGTTTTAGTCATTAAAAATACTCGAAACAAGTTTAAAAGCCTCAAATTCAAAAATTCAAAAGAATTTGCGCCGATGGGATCCAAACCCCCCGCATCTGCTTGATAATCTGGCGCATTATCCACTCGGCCATCTCTCCACGACGCCATTCTTGGCCCATATTCTCATAATCAGATGAAACCAACTTATTCAAAAATGGGTCTTTATACACTCCATGGTCCCAGTAAAGATAACCAAGGTAAGCACTAACCAAGGTAAACACAGTTGTTAGTTGTTTTGAGTGGTCAAAGTTTCATAACTCCCAGCTCTACATGAAGTCCTATGGCAGCGAATATAGAAATCTTTGGCGCACCCTTCTGATCGCACTAGGACCATTGGGCAAAAATGATATGTATACATCAACATCATCTTAGACAATACTTCAGTAAGTGCATGTTTCGTTTCGATCCCCGGGGGTTAGCCTTGTGCCCTTCCTTCTCTCTCTTTTGTCAGTCCTATCCAAAAATATGGACTTCGACTACTCTTTTGCTACAATGCCTCCTCGGAAATTTACGTGGTAGTGAGTAAATTTAAACGCATTTTCAGAACAGATTTTCGGTACTGTCAAATGCACTGGTTTAAAGTTGCAAAAAATTGTTTTTGACGGGTGTCCTGGGTGGAATAAAACATTCGTTCACCTTGACTGGGCTGGGCAATCATACAGAATCAAATTTGGCTCATACTCAATGCTGTTTTTGAACTTCAGCCACCGTCGGTGACATTTTTATCCAGAATGGTCCATAATTTGAATGATGGGGAATTTTTCCTGTTCAGCCGCGAGAGAAAGTTCCACGGGAGAACGGCCCAAAAACCTTTTATTAATTTTCCCGGGACGCCCGCATGCAGAATGGTCCACAATCTAAATGCTAGCTAATTTTTCCTGCTCGGCAGCGAGAGAAATTTAAGGAGAAAAAATCCGGAAAATAGTTACGACCTCCTTCGAGCGGGTTTCAACCATTTTCCTCAAAAGAACGGACAAAAACTTTTCATTTATTTCCCGGGGACACCGATATGGGAAATGACCCAGGATTTAGATGCTAGCGAATTTTCGTGTTCGGCAGCGAGAGAAATTTGAGGAGAAAAAAATCCGGAAGATAGTTGCCTTCTTCGAGCTGGTTTCCAACTATTTTTCTCGAAAGAACAGCCTAAAAACTTCCTGCTGATTTTCTAGAGACACCGTCATGCAGAAATCTTGGTTATTCCCCTGTGCCGCAGCCATTCCACATCGCAATCGTGCTGGGACCACGCCATAGATCCATGGCAGCCTCCGCTGTTAACGTTCTCCATTTCAGTCACGGGTTGGGCGTGGTCGCGGGGGCGAGTTTGACCAATAGAAGCCCTGACACGTAGCCACACGTTCAAAGTACACAGGGAGGCTAGCGCTTTATTAAATAGGGGGAAGGGGGATTTCGTCATCCTGGGATAGGATGAGAAAGGAAACAGTTGTAGGTGATCGACACTGACTTACACTGAGCCGTGAAGAATAGAGATACATAGATGAAACATGTTTTCCTCTCAGGGTGTGCCGTGCTCAGACAAATTGTCGGAAGGACCGCAGCAGAAAGAGATCGCGCTCGTGTGGTTAAGAAGCGAGAGACGCAGAGACAAAAATTTTCGGAAGGACCGCAGCAGAATGTTTTCTGCTGCGGTCCTTCTCATGTACGGAGCTCAGTTCTGTTGCGACCAACAAAAATCCAGTGGTTTCGAACTTCAGATGGGAAATTGGCTTCATGGGTATATCGGACCGTAGAACCAGTGACCCTCAGCGAGGTTTATTTATTTATTTATGTTATACATCATGACAAGTCACAATGCAGCCCTTCGCAAGGAAGGTAAATTAAGGAGTTAAGTTAGTTAATTAATTAAGGTTGTCATTTTTGCGTGTGGTTACCGCCGCGTGGTCGTCCCACGGGAGTGGACTGGTTGCCAATGCAGTTCTGCGGGATTGGCGCGCACATCCCCGTCTCCAGTAGGAAAGACCGCGGTAGCTATTCGGAAGGACCGCAGCAGCTATTCGGAAGGACCGCAGCAGCTATTCGGAAGGGCCGCAGCAGCTATTCGGAAGGACCGCAGCAGCTATTCGGAAGGGCCGCAGCAGCTATTCGGAAGGACCGCAGCAGCTATTGGGAAGGGCCGCAGCAGCTATTCGGAAGGACCGCAGCAGCTATTCGGAAGAAATGCAGCAGGAAACGGGAAGGACCGCAGGTCACCTGTCGGTTCTTCCGGTTTTCTGCTGCGGTCCTTCCGAAAAATTGTCTGAGTGGATTACCTCCCAAGGTTAGGAAATGGAACCATGCGTGGAGGTTAGCAGATATAAACCCTAAACGTAATAGTTAAACAGTACCTCCAATGAGGAGAAGATCCTTTAAACATTCATAGGAGACAAAAACGATTAGACACTGACATTGAACACTAGAAGAATACCTAGCGACATAAAAAGGTACAAAGATAGAAAAAAAGTTCGAACAGTGGGATAACGGTGCATCCAACATTTTACTCAGTCATAGGTACTCGACGAGGTGTGACTGAAACCTAGACACTTTCCCGTACTTGGAAAGTTTTGGGCCTAGGCTATTCCACAAGGGCTGGACACTGCAAGTGAAGGAGTTTTCATAAGTTCTGGAATCGCTATTAATCGAAATCGAACTGGAAACGGATGTCCTTTAGTGAAGTGGATGAATGACGAGATTTCAAAGAAGTCTGTGATCTTGAGATCAAACTCGCCGGTAGCCAACTTGTACATGAAGGAAATGTCCACATTAAGTCTACGATCCCCAAGAGGAAGGGCTTCTAGAGCTTTGTGAGACGTAGAAGGTAAGTAATCCTGAACAATGCCCTTCTGGCAAAACATCTACAGTAGGCGTCGATGGTGGCGTGTTTTCCACGGCTCTGAGAAGCACGCGACACGGCAGCGTCGCTCGGTCGCTCGCGCTAAAATCCTCTCCGCAACAAACAAAAGCACAGCGTTTTCTTGATAGTGAGTTAGTTCGCTCGAGTTAACATTAAATATGATGAGAAACTATCAAGAAAACCTTAATTTGCCAATACAGTGCGGATTCCACCTTGAGCGGCGCTGCACATTTCTCATGTCCGTGGAGGAAGTAGCGCCATCGACGCTCACTGTATAGGTGAAGGATTTCTGCACATTTTTGATTCCATGCATCTGCAAAGTTCTGGCGGGAGACCGGACAGGAAAGCAATATTATAGCAAAGGTCTGACGCCTACTGCGAACACCTTAAAGACAGCACTCACGATAAAAAACGTCGTCGATTTTTTTTTTCATGAAACTCCACTCTGGAGGCTACTCGTGTGCGCATAATAAAGGAAAGCCCATCAAAAAAGGCTACGTTTACGAGAAATGCTATGCCGTATTCTGCCAATACATCTCCATTCGGACGACATCTATCGCCTGAGATGGGTGCGCCCGCCGAGATGCGCAGAGGATCACAGCTATTCGAAAATACTGATCGATCTGTATCAACTGAGAACACAGCCGTACACGATCAGAGAGAATAGGGGGTTGAGCATGACGGGGGCATTTGTACATGCGTACTAGTTTTATTACTCGAGTAACTGCAGGATTCGGAGTGATTCCTTTTGCAGTTACATCCCAATTGATGGCATCTTTAAAATGAGCACAAATACGAGGGAACTTTTTTCAGCGTGAGTGCTGCCTTTAAGCAGGATGGTTGAATCTCGCCCATATACATGAAGCTCCAAATGTCTGCAGTCAAGAAGGGCGTGTCTATGGCGCGGCTCCTTGATCAGACACAGACGCTCTTTATGCTGCCTCTGGCTTCTCTGACTCTGCAGACAACCGATGGCAGCATGCAGAGCGCCTGTTTCTCTACTCTGAAGTCCATTGGCGACCCATTTGGCGAGGTTTGTTTGGCAACCTAGGAAACGGGTTTGCAAACGAGCCAGGCAAACAAGCTCCGCCAAATGTCCTGCCAAACATGATGTCCCGCCAAATGGGTCGCCATACAAACCTTGCCAAATGGGTCGCCATACAAACCTTTCCAAATAGGTTGCCATACAAATCTTGCCAAATGGGTCGCCATGCAAAAATTGCGCTTTAACATCGTACGTGGGATTTCGCCACATACTCCCATTTCCTCTCAATGTGGAATTTCGCCACGTACTCCCATTTCCTCTCATTGTCAGGGGAGGCCTCCATAATTATCACAATGTCCGAGCTTTTCACATTCAATGGATCAGACCCAGAAAGTAGTTTGGGTAAAGTACCTCCTCAAGCAGTTGAACCGATGACGTCCATCGATTCCGCCCCCGGAAGCACGAAATACGTGGACATCGCCGTGGTTCAGCCGCCTGCGCACTGTCGTGCCATTACGGCGAGGAGCACGGAGATATCCTCATGCAAAAATCGGACTGTGATCCTGTCTAGCGGTGACCTCGGACTGACACCGCCACCCTCTTGATGTACGACTCCATTTGGAATACGTACCTCAAACTTGAGGTAATTGAACCGACTCATCGACTCGAAAGCCGATGCGTCGTATATGCCTGTCCAGGAAAAAGGGTCGTCAACATATTCTTCCGCAATCTATATTGCCAAACACCCGGGAAATAGGTCACCAACATCTTATCTTGCCATTTATCTTGCCAAACACCCGGAAAATAGGTCGTCAACATATTCTCTCGCATTTTGTCTTGCCAAACAGACTCTAGACCCATTCTCCCGTAAAATGTCTTGCCAAACAAGATTTTAACCCGTAAAATGTCTTGCCAAAGACATTCTCTCGCCAAACAGGTCGCCAATGGACTTCAGAGTACAGTCTATCCAAAACGACGGATCCTCTCAGCCGGCGGGAAACCTCGTGACAGCGCAACGACGCCGAATTGATCAGCTGATGAGATCAACGCCACCACACTCAATCGACAAAAGGTGGGTTTTTCTTTGTTTTTATCCACTTTTCTTTTTCTTTTTCTTCTTTTTGAATATAATATGGTTTCTTTTTTTTTCTTTTTGAATATATCACCACATACCAGGCCGCAGCTTGTCCGAGGCCATTTTGAAAGTTTCCTTTTTATTTGAATGTGTTTTTTTTTGTGGTTTTTACTATGGCCACAGAAAAAAACAACGAAAACACATCCAAATAAAAAAAAGAAACGTGCAAAACAGCCTGAGACAAGCGACGGCCTGATATATGTTGACATATTCAAAAAAAGGCACCACAACAATGGTTTAATACAAACAAACACACACCTTTTCGCCGATTGAGCTGGCGGCGTTGATCTCGACAGCTGATCTATTCGACGTACGCTGCCAAGAATGACGCGCCGCAATCGCGCTGCCACGTTTCCCGCCGGCTGAGGGGACTCGTCGTTTCGGATAGACTGTACCTAAGGCCGCGTCGTGGCCACGCCCCTCTGACTGCGGACATTTGGAGCTTCCTGTATGTAGTTGCTGAAGTCAAACGTTTCTGATTACGTTAGACCTGGAACTCGTATCATGGCAGTCTCCTTGTACAAGACTCCATTCAATCTGAAGGACACCTTAAAGGCAGTGCCTCACCTCATTTTTGATTCTGGGGTACTAACAGAACAGAATACCTACTTGACACGTTGAGTCCAATAAAGTACATGATCTCCTTCAAATAAAACTGCCAAAAACCCGTTTTTGAAGGACTAATGCAACTTGGCATGGACGAGTTTCTCGACAAGGAAACTGCCCGTCTTGCCATATACCTCACCTGACCTCATTGATCGCATAGGTGTTCTCATTGCCGAAAACTGTGTAACACAACCAAGTTCTCTCCCGGTGTACGAGTCTGGTAGTGACTGCCTTTGAGGGTGGTTTTTTCTAAATCTCATAATGAAGGTTGTTCTGTTGAAATATCCACCTCTCAGCGTTCGGATCATTCTGCTAAGGCGTTGAGGGCTGCTTACAGTACAGCAGAGTAGTAGATTTTGCTGTCATCGGCAAAAATCGAACAGAAGGAGCCAGAAAGCAGCGCTAGGAGTAGATTATTTATGTACATGAGAAAGAGCAATGGTCCGAGGCATGTCCCTTGAGGGGACACCACTGAGAGTAGGATAGGTTTGGTACCTATCTTTATAAATGATAACGGATTGAATTCTAATTGTTAAAAAGGGTTCGAGGAAATGATATAGGCGACCAGAAACGCCGAATGTTTGATAACGAGGAAATGGGATTGATATTGAATCAATCCAATACGAAAATTTGCTCATCAACTTCGCCATATTGGAATAGTTTTGAGCAGGCCTTTGCTTTTGATCTGCGCCTTAAGAATACCATGCTGTACCATTGTTATTGGTTCATTATCCAAAAAGAAATCCGTTATAGCATCCGAAAGTACACTGGCCTGTAAATTTGTACTTTATCTCTGGCGCTTTCTTTTTGGATAGGGCGCACCAACTTCCATCTCCATATACTTGGAACCTCACCTTCTAGGAAATATCTGTTGAACAACAGTTGGATGTGAAGCCGATAAACCCAACGCGGCATGCTTTAGCAACTAGTATGAAATGTTATCAGACCCAGTCAGAGGTGTTTTCGCTTGTTTTCTGCGAAACAATGGCGGTGTCTTTGGGTTGTTTTCTTGTAGAAACTCCTAGAGAAATCAGCAAAGAGATTAGCTTTATGTGAGCCTTGGCGGATTTTAATCCAAGTTGAGAGCGAGCTTAAAATAAAATATAAATGATAAAATTATAATAGAACTTAATAATAAACAGAACCTAATAATAAACCGTACGACTGATTTGCTGACACGCTCAGTAGCCCACATTGGAACAATACCGAATAATTCTGGGTAATGTAGAAGGAGTTTTGTGAGGGTCGCGGCGACAAAGTTGAGTATATTTTTAAATGAGGTAATGGGCGAATTTTTCATAACACTCATCAGCTGAAATGGCACAGTTCGAGGTGTTGCCGTAATCAATTTACGTCAAAGTTTGGACAGTACTTTAGTAGTCACCTTTTACAAAGTTACGCTGATGGCTGGCGTTTGATTGAGAGGGACTGGGAGGTGAGAATGATGTCTAACATTTTAAGATGATGAGATGATTTATTAATGAGTTGTAGGAATCTGCGAGCCTTCACGAACTGTAGAAAGTTTCTGGAGCTGATGGAACCAGAACCGGCGCGGTGATTCATGCCATTCCAATCAATGAGAGGAAAATTAAAATCTCCCATCAGAATAACAGAAGCCCAATTGGATGAAATTTCAGCAAGACAGTCCAACAGTTAAGTGGAAGATAAATCAGTGCATGATAAGCTCCTATGGGTAGGTTTTATGAGAGTTCGGCTACAACGATTACTAACTTTAATGGCTAAGGCTTGGCTAAATTCTGAAAATTACTTTATCGCGATGGCGGAGTGAGGTACAGAATTACGTACAAGAGCACAGCTCCGCCACCTGGACGATCCCATTCAATATCTAAAGATTCTTATGATCTTATGATGTTTGCCCTAATGACTACACTGGTGTCTGGAGTTCGCAAACTCTAGTTACCACAACAATTCATGAGCACTCCTCTCCCTCAAAACAAGAAGCTGTGAGCATAACTTTTTCGTTGGCTAGGTGAAGAACTAAGAGTAATCCTAACCTGACATGTAGACAACATCTTACTTTTGGAGTGAAAACATTTGAGTACCTCAATTTCTTCTTGAAGCCTAATCTTCTCGGCCATCTCGGTTTTGAGGCGTTCATCAAGCTTGTAGTTTTTCTTTATCAGGACATCCACGCTGGACATCTGTCGACTAGGTGTCCCAAAACTGCTTTCAGGTGACCAGTTTGGTGAGACCAGTGGATCTGTGTAGTGAATATGGCTGTATTGACTGTTTATTGATATAGTTATATGTCCGCTACAGTTTAACCGCAAAAAGTTCCCTGATCTGGATTACAGTAAAAGAAGAGAATATAGTTGAAGCCGGTTTACGATCTCGTCAGTGCAGGCCACGAAGGGTTCCCTGACTCGGACTACAGCCACTGATGGCGACTCGGACGATGCTCTCGGTTAAGACGAACCTAGATGTGAGCAACCAGGGCCTTTTATGCAAAAGATGTGGGCGTGGTTGCCCTAGATGTTCATATCTGTACAACAGATACCTACTTCAAAGTAACAGCTGCCAGAGGTGTCTATACAAGTGTTGTCATAAGCATGACCTGGCGGTTTACAAGTACCTATCGTAGAATACGGAATCTGTCATGACAGAACATATGTTGTAAAGGATGAGCATGGATCACCTAAAGGTCGATAGTTATTTGGAATAATAAATATCGTCAGCCACTCATCGTTATAGTCTGTTTCGCCAGCGATGATAGTTGAGTACTCGTGCACAGTGTCTGTTTTTCTCTGCACCCTCTCCAATCTCTGCGCACTTTCTCGCCCTCTTCTTCGGCGTCTCCTCTACTATCTTCCCCCATGGAACAGACTATAACCAAGAGATCGATTGTCTTGTCGAATGACTCATTGTAAAGCCCCACACAGAGTTTTGCCGCCGGGCGAGTCGCCCATGTCGAATCATACCGGGCTGCTACGCAGCGCGAGCTCGCCGCGGCAAAACTCGCCAGGGGGGTCACTCAGAGTATTTTGCCGCGGCGAGCTCGCCGCGAGCTCGCCCAGCGAGCGGCGACAAGGAATGCCTCGGACCATTTTTGTCGCGCGCGGCAAAACGCGCCGATGGTATTTTTCTTCGTAGTTTCGCTAATCTTTCAAACAAATTGCACTTCTCCAGTGACGAACATTTCGTTATGTTTGCTTATGTTTTTAGCGCTTCTCACTTGACGTTTTCGATGGGTGCCTACCCGTGAACTAGAACATTTGATGGGGTATCCTTCATGTTATTTTTTGTATTCCTGGTATTTTAGTCATTGATGACAACGATGTAGCGTAGTTAGTCCTAGAATGCCATCTGGAGGTGGTAGCCAGGAACAGTAGGGATTACGTTAATGAGGCACACGTTCCCTAAGTGGACACCAGGTTCAGAATAATAATTTATAGAATACACAGAAGAGGCATTCCTCGTTTGTATCGTTCAGTTCTAACAAGGAATTCTTCAGAAATTCAAAAGAAGTGGAACAATTACTGCGAATATAGAAAAGATGCCCTAGTGCTAAGCGACGCGCTATCGCCCGACTCTGAGTGTCCCTAACGTCGCTGAGCGGCAAAGGCTTGCCACGCCCCCTCTTGCCGCCCGGCGAGAACTCGCTCGGCGACAAAACTCTGAGTGGGGCTTAAGAGCTAGGTAAATCGACTTGAGAGCTTTCAATGGAGAGATCTTGAGGAAAATGAACAGCAAGAGAACTATGCGACTCTAATGGTGCTAAAAAGCTGATGCACTTTTTTTGGTGGCAATCACTGCCGCAAAATTTCTTGTTTCTAGAAACACCCCGTGTTGACAAAAACAGTGATCACTGGACCACCAGATCACATTGTTACCAAAACGGTAAGAAATGAGTGAAATAACTCATAACCTGATCTACTGGCTTTGAAGGTCAGAGAAATACCACCCAAGCCTCAAGTGTTTCAACGGAGGGAGACGTCGTAGTAGACAGAATTAGCTGGTAAGGATAGCAGGAGCCGTTAGAGTGGGAGTAGGAAGCCAGCCTAGAATCGGTCCTTCAATATGGCCGCAGGCGTCCGAATAAAGATACAAAGATACGTGGAGATCATCAAATCCTGCGCATTTCAGTAGGTCTCGACTATTACCATAGTGGTCATTTAACTAAAACTTCACTACAAATAGCCAAAACTTTTTTCGCTCCCATCATTTACGGTAGTGGCTTGACAGAGGCGAATCAGGTTCAATCTGCCAATTATAACCTGGCAGCGATGTGGAAGAACATCAAGTATCACACGCTGAAGAAAAGGTCTCTGAATACTCTAAAGAGTATCCGAGTGAAATCTCACGTGTTGGTTTATTTTTCTTTACTTGCATCAGAGGAAGACGCGAAAGAAGTCGTTAACAATTACTCAGTAGCCGTAAAAAGCCCATCCTCGCCACGCTCCGACAAGCATAAAAGATAAGACCAGTGGTCTCAATGATCAATATTCTTGTCGACCTCCACAATATCATCGGCGATTCGATGATCCGTGCATCTGAATATATAAAAGCGAAAGTTTGTGTGTTTGTTTGTTTGTATGCATGTTCGGAATAGAAATCGCGGAGGATTGCCCGATCCGAACCAAATTTTGCATGCAGGTCCGCCAAGGACCGGCGGAGGTTATAGGCTACCTATGCCCAGACTTTATCGATTAGCTGATAGATTATATCGATTTTATTGATTTTTCGCCATTTTTGTTTATAAGGTCGCGAGGACGTGTAGAATGAGGTTCTCCGATATGCTGAACACGAATATGACAACCATTTTGACCGACATTATCGATTTGTTGATTTCATTTGTTTTTCGCTATTTTTTCAATAGGCGGCGGCAAAGACATGTCTACTGGGGTATCTCAATGCGCTGAACACGAATATCACAACCATCTTTGGTAACGGTATCGGTTTTTTGATTTTATCAATTTTTCACAAGTTTTGCTCAGGGATCGGTGGGGGTATGCGCACTGGGGTTTTCCAATATGCTCGAGTATGACAAACGTTTTGAGCGGCGGTATCGATTTATTGATTTTATCGATCTTCGACAATTTTTGCTCAGGGATAGATGATAACATGCCCACTGGGGTTTTTGAATGTGCTGAACAGAAATACGACAATTATGCATAGAAACATTGAGTTATTCATTTGATCGAATATTTAGTCGAGATTCTGCTTAGGGACTGGTAGGGGCGCATTTACTGACATTCTCAAAGAAGTTGAACACAAATATGGCACGTATCTTCCATAAAGTTATTATCCAAACAACTTTTTTTTCCATTTTTCGCCAATAGATAGGCGAGAAAGAAGGACTTTCGGGTCCGTCAACATGCTCATCACCAAAGTGGCGAGCATCTTTAATGGATTTATCGATGGTAACAAATTCCTTCATCAGGTGTGAAGCAGCCGGGGTAGTAAAACATCCGTGCGAAGCCGGGCATACCGTCTAGTATTATTATATATCCACCCTCATAACTCTTAATGAACCTCGTGTGGTGGGGGCGAGACCAAGCTGCCCTGCACTATAGATTATACCACCAGTCAGAACGATGCCGTGATACTGCCGCTATAGTCCTCGATGACTGTAGCATTATGCGTCGCCGTCGCTGGCGACTGAGAGGCCGGTGCGCATCGAATGTATGCCGGCCGCCGATGTTGGCGACGGTGACGTCTGTGCCTATCGATCGCTCGCCAACATTAGCGATCGGCGGCCGCCGTCGTCGGCGTCGGTGGCCGCCAATATTGGCGACTATGGCGTTGATGCATATCGATCGTGAGCGGTCGCCAACATTGGCGGCCGCCGTCGCCGGCGATAGCGACGCAGGGTGCTATACTCCTCGGGCAGTAAAGTGCCTACCTAACCCGCACAAGGCACACTTTAATCACTTTTGTCTCCTTGCTCATTCTTCTAACAGTATGATAAAGATATACCACTGAACCATAGCATTCGTTGCACCATGCGGCAAATGGAGTGAGTGAGTAGATGGAGTCGAATGAATGAATCTGTGGAATGAATGAATGAATGAGTGAATGAATGAATGAATGAATGAATGAATTAATGAATGAATGACGAAGGTAGTACCACATACATTTTTGTGTCCTGTATAACTACCAATTGAATATTTTGCACCACTGATAAAGGGAATTTGCGTGCTATTATAGTCCAATTTTACGTGATTTCTTTACCTACATTGGTTTTTGCGAAGAAATAGCAGTCAACATGCAATCACAGTTATGTAAAGATACCAGCCTAGTCTGTTCTTGCGCAATATTTCGAATTTTGCTACAATTTTTGGCAATTCTTTCCAATATGTTTTGATTTCTAAGCGGCCAGACTATCCATTTCGAAATGATGACAAGCAGTTTCATCAGATGAGGCAGTTGAGCAAACAAAATGGTCGTGTGGTTATGCCGAAAAAAATAAATGTGTAGACCATCCTGCGGAGGCCCTCCACGTATTCGGCAAATTCACATGTGATAGTGTACTTCTAACGTGTTCTATATCTAGCAACTGGTTCATTTTTAAATATGTCAAGTGTGTGGAATTATAAGCTTAGCTAAGCTATTTGCGCCTTGTTAGGTTATTTTGAGACATCTGAATATTGGTGATTTCAGTTCAGAACTGAAAGATTATTCCAGATTTCGAATACGATGTGCACATATCTGTGTACTGTGTATCGACATCATCTTCTCGTGACTGCCATACATATAAGCGAGATGCTTGAATGAGACTTTCCAAGCAGGTTGTTAGCGCTCCGCACTCTCTCCGATGTCATTCTGATGGTGTAATTATTTATTTTGTGAGACACATTCGTGTTCGCTGAAGCTGATCGCTTTTTTTGCTAACTTTATATTTTTTGCGTTGCAGTAGTTTTCATACATTTTTTGGTGTGACATTCACAACCCAAAACATTAACATCATCAACAGCTCCATTTCACTGATATGACTTCTTCGGTTTTTAGAGACACTATGTTTTCCCGATTCTTCTTTCATATATGCCTAGCACTGCTGTTGTTGCAATCCAAAAGTCCTATTACTTGTGAAAGAAATGTAGAAAAACCCACTGCAGTCTTGCGCAGCCTCTTCTGACTATGCATAGTACGTTATCACGAATGACGAGGGCTATCGACGCCAACTATGAACGAGGTTTCTCGAAGCTACCATTTCTCTATCAAATTCGCACGTTGTTTGGAATAGAACGGTGCTGAACGCTACTTGAAGGCAAGGTCCGGTCAAAATCTTGCCCATCCAGGTCTTTTGCCCTCTAGAGTCCAAAGCATATGTGTAGCACGTATCTGAAATTTGAGACCCCGGTGTAAGCTCTTTCGCTAGATCAAGGACCAACGTTGGAGGACTACGATGGCCGTGGGAAAACGCGCTCCAACTGACGAAAGCTGCGCGCACGCATACTGAACAACGATGGACGCTCAGATGCATAGAATCTGATGAACACTTCGTGGAACCTTGCCCACCCCATCAAAAGGGCCACCGCTCCTTTGAATATGAATTTTTTCCTACGACGGCACAATAAACAGCATGTAGGGCGCGCCGTATAACGTCATTTGAAAGCACAGACGCCGCAAACCCGCAAACGCAGTACCGAAATTGTTCGATGGAAAGCTTTTGTTGTGGGACATTTTCAGGGATTTTTCTATAGTTTTCGTCAAAGACGTCGCCGTTTGCTACGAATCCAATGGAAATTCGAGAGATGGAATTCTGTCCGGACCTTGCCTTTAACTCTCGAAACCACTCTTGTTAGGAACGAATTCCGCTTATTTTCAGTACTGCTATTGGGTTACTCTGGGGTAACACATACACATCATGTCATAAAATGCAGACACATGAAGGAGATACGGTCTGCGAAAGACAATTAATCTCTGAAGAACTCGATAAAATAGACAGGAATTTGGGAAATGTGGACGCTACCACGCATATTGTCCCTCAGCGAAACGGTAGTCGCGGCGGCTACAGTGTGTAAGAATGAACTTCAGAAAGAAATGGACCTTGACTTTCGGGATAGGATTTCATTGGGTCAACCACGTAAACCAACGATAGTTATTGTGCTAGGCCCGTATAGACTACATAATGTATTTACATAGACAAAAACAGTTTCTGAAAGTTAGTTTGCTATCCTGGTCTCGCTTAGTTATGCACTCACAAATCCTGATCCTAAATCTATAATTCCAGAACCAAGTGAAGCTAAATAGAGAAGCTGTTTTTGGCAATTTGTGGCGTTTTTTTTTTGTTTGAGTACTTGAGTAGCGTCTCAAACGAACCGTTGTTGATTCGCTTTGGAAGCGCTCCACAAATCTCAACCCTCGGCTCTAAACTTGAGACCGGAGGATAACAGTGGTGGACCCGTGACATTTTCAGAGTGGGCAATAAGTTAGTAGAATGTCTATGTAGAATCTCTGCTTAAATATGACTGCACTCAGAGCAATCGTTTTGCCCCATATGCTTCTTCTTGAATAATAGAGGTACAAAATATTTTCCGATCAGTATAGGTGTTCCTGAAAACACTTTCTCCTCGAGCAGAAAAAAAAAAGAACGAACGACTACATGTGCACTATAAGCGGGAATTTGATGATTGTTTCTATTAGGTTTGCGTAGAGGTACCATCCAAAATTTCGGTTTCTTTTTGATTCCATCTTAGCTTTACCCAACAACTTATTCAATTAACTATGTGGTCCTCATTAGAACTAGGGTTATGGGTTAATTCTGAGGCAGGTCACAGTATCCCTTTCCCTATGTAGAACAACGTGCACAGAAAGTCAAGTTTCTTTTCATTCCCTTACTTTTATTATTACTTTATGAATATGAGTTTATGGTCGAGAGTTTGAATTCAAAAAATACAGTAGTTGTTTATTAGCGTTACTTATGAGATTCCTGCTATTCGTTTGCCCAGCTGACGAACATCTAGCTACTTTCCAATGTTCTCCAAGCCCTCCCGTCTGCCCCCGCCACTGATGGCAACACACTGTTAATGAAATTTAGTACTTAAAGGACTATTCATTGCTTTGCACTTGTTAAAGGTTTTTGTCTGTCTCTCTCCATGTCTCTTTTACAAAAGTAATTTCGAAAATTCGGCGGGGGGAGGAGGGGAAGGGGGGGGGGGAGAAGCACGTCCTGGCCCGATTACCGGCTCCACTCTTGTTGAAACACGAGCGGTCTGAAAAATTTGACCTTGAACTTAGGACGGCACAGTTGAGACTTGTCTTTAACCACACCCACCCACTTGATACTACACACGACGTTTTTGTCTGTACACGGTGAGAGTGGGTGGGTCACAGATGGAATAGTTCATACCAATCAAGTTCTGATGAAAAACATAGGTACCTTGTATTCGATTAACCCAAAACTTTTTTCTCTCCTATGTGATTCACTTGATATTTTACGTAGTTCACTCCAGCGCTAGACATCTAACTTGACTAGGCTGCTTTTTCACAATCAGCCTGTTAGGAAACTGGTCCAAGTTCGATACACGTGCAGTGGTTGATTAAGAAACAACAAATCTATTCGAATCGAAGTGCCATCACAGATTGCTTTCTCGTTCTCATCATCGTGAATTATGGAAGAAATATCACTCCCGTTTTTCTCGTGCAGTGCTGTACTTCAGTCGATCAACGAATGTTGCCTCTCAAAACCACCCTCAGCTCACACTAATCACTACGCACCTGGTAAATTGCTGCACATAGCGCTTTCTAAGCTCCTTTCTTAGCTCTCTTCCTTACCTTTTCCGCTGACTGGAATTCTACGGTCATTATTTAAGTCTTAGGAGTAGTTATTGCGACAGTGCAATTTCCCAAATTGGCATCTGGCAAGACCCAGGCAGGTTCCATGTTGCAACCTACGACCCTCTAGCGATTTTGTCGTGCGAGTAACAAGGTGCCAAATTCAGTCGTATACACACCCGTTGCTATGGCTTTTGCTATGGCTCCTTGCTTCATTTACTCGTATTTTCATGTGTATTGATTTGTTTTTGCCAAGCTGCATTTAGTATTCGCCCTCACGTATTCGATTGAGCTATACTTGCGATTAAGCGTTGTGTCATTCTGAAGTGCCATATGCAGTGTTTAAACTGCCTTCCGGCCGCCATTTTCTGAGCGCAAGGATTCTGCGATTTTATGCGCTGAACAGACGATTATTTCGTGTTGCTCCTAATATGCGGCAGTGATCCAGACTCGCTCCATGCATGTCCGCTGTTGTTGATTCCGTCGATGTTCTATCGACAGCGTTCAATTCCCACTGAAAACATCACATTTGGTGCACCCATGAGTCATTTCTGTCGTTCTGGCATAATCTCGTCTCTCTCCTAGGTTTTCAGCGTTGCAGTTTCTTCTATTCATCTGTTCCTTTGAACTGACGTATTGACACCGAATCTGCTTTTCGCACTAGCAAGTCCAACTCTGGTTACCGTTCTGTTGCGACTCATTACTTTTCGTTCCCTTTTGAGTTCCCTATGGCTCATGAGCGAGTTCGCAGCTTATCAATCATAGCATCTGCTTCGCTTCCCAAGCTGAGTGCTATCTACTCGCATACCAATCTTTCCTAAAAAAGACTGCGTGAATGCGGAAAGTGTCCTCAAAATAAAAATTTTTGCGCTGTGCCTCGTCGACTCGCTTAATTGCTCGATCCATACGGAAAAGTGATGGAAAAAGTAGATGCATAGGAACAGCTTGCTGCCATACCGCTGCCGAGTTCCTGAACGGATGATTTTTACCCGTTTCCTCACCCACTACATCTTGCTTAGAAAAGTCTGAGACACTTGAGGCTCTTCTGACCGAACAGGGGAAGCCGCTCTGTAAGAATGCAAGGATGCTTCGAGATAACTAGCATCGCTGCGTCGTTCAATCTGTTTTGAGAACTTTCCTTTACTCTGGCATGGTGAGTAAAAATAGCATTTAAAACGGTTTTTACGAGGGTTCGTCGCGATTTCCCGAGGTGATCAAAAGAACCGCTGATAAGAAAGAGCCTATGAGAGAAAACATGCGATAAATTTCCATAAGTAGTAAGCAATCGCAGCTGCACGAGGTATCGTTTTCTTAATTGAACTTAGCTAGTGCTATTTCTGGACAATCTATTGTCTAACACACAATTACAGGAAAAATGGACGTTATTTATCATCTGTCGTATCGACAGCTTCTTAGGAGAACACTCTGGACAAAAAGCTCGCCTACAACATTTCCGCTCGAACGATGGCTGAACTGTCAGAATTTGCCCTTTTCTGGAAAAGGGCCTGGAGCATGGGGCACGCATGGCGAGCACGTGTATTTTGCTCATGCTCTGGCGCGTTCCCTCTCCGACCAATATGTGTCTATGCTGCTGTTTACGCCGAATGCTGCATTTCAGTGTTTTCACCTCTTCCGAGACTCCTTTCCTGTTTCTGCCGACGGGACCTTCCTCATATCATCAGCTGCTCTTCATCTCGTTATTTCTGAGCTTTCTTACACTGTTTCCTCGTTCGCTCCAATTCAGAACAATAAAATGAAAGTACTCGGTACTTATCGCTGTCAAACGGGTAATAGTAAACTTAGTGAATATAGCCACGAAGAAGTTGGAAGTAGTGATACAAGCCGAATCAGTTTTTTTTTCAGCCTGTTATCTGTACTTTTCAGCAAAAGCAGCTTAAACGGGCGTGCATGCCGATTAGGTTGCATTGATGTTCGGAGTAGTTTCTGTGACGCGTACTATAATTCGCCTGCCATTAGTTTTACTTTCCGGGAGCGAGAATTTTGCCTTCCATGTTTGGGTTTCTTTTTTCGTAGAAGTTATTATTTATAGTTCGTCTTCGCAAGCGCCGCCGATTAATTGTGGCGTTTTGCACTTCCCTTCCTTTCACGCCGATGTGCTCGTAATGCATTGTGCTGGTGCTTAGCCAACCAATTTTCGAAGAGTTTGGTTGCAATCTTTGGTAATTTAAACAAAGCGATTTTTTTCTACTGCTGCCACGTTCCCAAAGCCTTTAGATGGGCACTTCCAGTGGCAAAATCGATGCAGCAGCCTACGTAATCGCGTTAGATTCTGGCGGATATTTCTAAGAAGAAAAACTTCTAGAGTTCCCAGGGTTCTCAGACTTTTAGCGATCAATAGCGGAGCATCCCACAATTTCCTCCGTCTCTTTGATGTTCTCAGTTATTTCAGCTGTTATATATGTTCTTCATTCTTCGTACATACGCTGACAACCACGCTTCAGAATTCGTTTAGGAAATGCCCCCTGTTGAGTGTGAGCGAAAACCTCACGCTTTCTACGGATGTTTTCAGTTATCCATCGGTGGACGCCAGCAGAAATGCAATTACCGCACACTATAAACTCACTGCTTGCATATTTGTGTACAATAGCAGAGAATATAGAAATTTTCGGAAAGATGACAATTTTCAGCGACAATCATAGCGCAGCATGGGCCTGGAAACCGGCTGGTGACTTTACTAGTATATTGCATCATTTTTGAAACTATTGATTTGCGAAGGCTTTAGGTGAGCCATGGAGGGGCGGCGTGAAAAGCGAAAGTAATCAATCAGCTGGATTTCACCTAATGCTCACTTCATTAAAAAAGGGGCAGTTCTCGTTTTCATCGGTAATCTGGTAACCTCGATAATTTCTCCATTAATAATCCATCCCAGTTAACCAAATCTAAAAACTGCACTATAAACGAAATATTCATCCTACGAGGCGCTAGAATGGCACAGCAGTGAACACCATAACGTTGTTGCTGTCAAATTGTCAGACTGTCAAATTTATTGTGTCATCACTGTCAAATTTATTGTCCGGTTTCCGTCACATCATGGCTACTACGAGCAGTTATGGCACGTCTGACTTCGAACATCGTCAAGGCGCCAACCATATTACTCACTAAGACAAACCCTCGCTTGTCGCGCGCGCCTGTTTAAGGTCTCCGCGAGAAGCGAGCCCTACTTCGCTCCGCCCGGAGCAGAAGGAAATAGTAGTTTCGAAGGTGCGGGTAGGTAAAGTCGCTCGCTTCTGCCGGAGCAGAATTCCGCTAGGCGCGGAGCAGACGAGGGACGATTTTCGAAGGACGCAGACGACAAAACGTGGGAACACATCTTCACCAGCAAGAAATACGAAGCAACATTGGTGGGACTCCGCCGGTTAGGTTCGATTGCTGAGGGCGTGGAGCAATTCTTTCCAACTGTTATCCCCCATGCAATGATGGAGAGGTCGTAGCGACCACTTTTGTAGAGGTGGTTATGCACCATCAGTACAGCTATATGGTGATCCTTTGTCGCTCAACTTCAACAACTGAGCATCATTCGGTGTTGACCGGTCGTGAAATCTCGCAAGGCGCGCGCAACAAGTTCGCTGGACGCGCGCCTATCTCGGTCGATGGGCGCGGCCGACAAAGTCGTCCTAATCTCGCTTCTGCCGGGGCCTCACCTGGGCAGCGAGATTGTCGCGCGAGCCCAGCGAGGGTTTATCTGAGTAAGGTCTCGAAGTTCGGGATGCTGTCGCGAGTTTGGTGAGTGGAACGTCGTAGCCAAAGGCTCACTTCATTACCATCTCCTTGGTCCTGGTACTGCAGTGTGTTAGATGTAGTCAAAACAGCAGCACAAAGCACAAATTTGCAAGCACAAATTTGCAAGCACAAATTTGGGCGTCCTACTGTTTTCATTCCCAAGAATGATATGGCAAGTCTCTGAAAATGACTTTCTAGAATGAACGGAAACTTTGGGTTATTTTAACCATAGAACAAGATTTTAATTGGATGTATGGAAGCGAGCTCATTTTCTCTTTTATAAAGAGAGTTTTTTTTCCATTGTGAGGGGTCAACACGGAGAGTCCGCTTCCAGATCCAGAAATTTGGAGCGTAATATCTTCTAGCATTGCTTTTTTTTTTGAAAAAAAAATATTCACTCTCCAATATGTGCAGTTGAAGTTGATAATTTTTGCAATTCCCTGTTGATGTTAGTTTCTTAGAGGAGGAGACGATGCTCTGTCTACGACCGCCACTTTTACATGCATAGTCTATTGGTCACACAATTTGTTTACAGAAACATATAATTTGTGGTGCAGGCGTTTCTCATATTCTTTCATACTCTAGTTATCACACTTGTTGTCTTTTTCCTATATCGTCATGCTCAAATTACACAATTTTTTGAACGTACGGTATCAGCACCACTTTGAAATGGTGTAACCTCAGAAGGACCACTAGACATGAAAATGTACTATTTTTACGGTTAATGCTGTCCAAATTTATATGCATTTTGGGCCATGAGAACATGTGATATCTAGCTTTTTTTTTAAAAACAACGCTTGCGCCAGCAGCTCTCGGTTTTACATTCTGTGTGTTCTCTGGCCCACCATCAGAAGAGAGAGGCGAGCATTTTTCCGGTGCAATTCCAATTAAGACTTCGAGCCGTATTTTTCTCGAAAACTCAATCATTGGCGTTTCCTGTTTCCGTTCATGTGAGGCACGTTGTACATATTAGGTTGGTGCAAAAATAATGCGCGTTTTCATGCCTTTGATTCCAAACCTCATAAATCCTTTCAGAATCAATCTTTTTCAAAAGCCTTGAATATATTGTAATCCGCAAATCTTTTGCAATAAGGTAGATGTTCTGCGACTGCCTCACAATTCTAACCTGGGCCTTCTAGGATCGACGAACTTCCGGTGGTCAATTTTGTATACCTTTAGTCTTCGAAAAAATTCCACAGAAGAAGTCTTTGAAATCCTCTAGGAAGTAGTATACGATAAGCGAGAAATTTGCTGATTATGATATATGAGGCAGAGCTTCCTAGCCCGATTGCTTCAGTCTGTAGGGGCTCTGGTGTGCGAGATATGGATGGACACTGCTGTGTAGGGGTCTAGAATCCATTATATTGAGCAACGCTGAGCTCACATAGTAAAATTTCCAGTTTATTTCATCTACATATTGGAAGTATTTCTCAGGTGAGAAAGATCAAATGGGCTGTAGTGAGCGATTTTTGCAGCAGGTCACCACAAAGTCGCCGTGACCTTATTTTGGGGTTGCTTCGGTTTCTGGAAGTGTTTCAATGCATCTTACTCGTCCAACTGTTGAGCAAGGCACTTCATTTTCTCGTAATGGGTTATACTGCACATTGTATCACCTAGCGACCACGTGTGTGGTCACAATTCTTTCACTACAGAGGCGCGAAGCAGACCTCTAAACCAGGACCAATCTCGTACTCGTTCAGTATGCGCGACATCTACTCGTCGAGCTTTTTTATCCTCTCATTCTAACTGAAGGGAGGGATGGTCAATTATCGGCAAGGTTCTGCGGAACCAAATATGTTGTTTCTATTGGGTGCTCTTCGATGATTGCCATCAGTTGGGGGTCGCAAACCCCAAAAAGACCTATGCGACATTGCTTACTTTCGAAGCAAGACAAACCACCTCTAAAAATCCGTGAGCAGATTCGCGGTGTGCGTTTGCACAAACTTCCTTAGCCTAAACTATGGTGGTATTCCGAGCGGTTCCTGCTGCGATGCCGCCGAGTTTTAGCTCGCTGAAGTGAGTTTGGCGAAAAATTTGTTTTTGCGTCCTTCGTTCCAGAAATTAAAACCCACCTAAAACGTTGATTTACTTCAAAATGCATGAGATATTTGAAAATGCCATAAAATTTGCTAGAAAACCATGTGAAACTTCTCATAGCGGTTACAAGAAATACCGGAAGTTTTCTGCACCGAAAATGAAGCAATGAAAAACCCAGTGACTATTTCCTTACCGCTTCTTCTTGAACGAATCGGTTCATATTTGCGCACAAAATGTAGGAAGAAGCAATAGCCGAAACACATCCAAAAACCATCCTGGTAAACATAAGAATAATTGAGCGGGATTGTTCAATAGTAGTGGGACCTCTCTCACATGTCTCCAACAGGGAATGACCACAGTAGCTTCCAGAAAATCCTAGTGCAGAAATTCAAAATGTCGGATTTGCAAAATCATTGGTTTGCTCGGCGCTTTATCGCGGTTCTGAAATGAGACAAACCTACATATATATGACAGTAAGGCCGAAGTAAGCCATTTCTGGACCATTCTGCATCGTTTTTCGAAATGGACATCTTGTACTACGTGATGTCTTGAATTCGAACAAAATTCGTTGTACAAAATAGTTTGCAAGAAATGCATTTTGCACCCCACACAAATCCGAAAAGCGCGTATGATCTTGTTAGAAATGAGGGTGTCTAACCTTTCTAGACCACCTATTACATATTGGAGGATTCTCGGAAGTTTCCAGGTGGGGCATTCACTACAAATCAACCACACCAATAGTGGAATATCTTCATCTGGAAGCAGCAGTGTGCTTGTTATATTCAGTTTTTATACGATGTCTCAACGCATTTGCCATAATTCGTATTATTCTGATGTTCCTCTCTCTTGTTTAGGAATTTCGAGCTGTTTCCTCTGCTAAACGCTATCGTTTTTCGGCTATGGTGCTAATCGGTTAATTCGCAGTCGTTCAGTAAAAGCAAACGACATTGCAGAGAACACATGAGTAACTGGAGCTGTGCCTTGAAGCACTTTTTCGCATGATATGATAGACCTTTCTAATGTATGGCAAAGTCCAATACAATGTTCAATACTACCATTCTCCCTATTTAGAATGCCCTTTCACACTCCGTTCCCATGGCCCGGAACTGCCTTCTAAACGTGAGATGCAGGGCTCTCTTAAGTACCAGTCAACATTCAATCCTGACTGATTCATGATCCGATATATGCAGTAGTAAAGCTTCAACCGAAAAATTGGCGTCGAGGTGGGAGTAAATTCCGAGCTTCCCTTGGAATTTCCAGCATGCGCTTAGATAGCACTGATCTCGTGCTAAGTCTGTCCTAGTCAATGCTGCGCCAAAATGTCCTTCTGAGGACATTTTGTTGTCGATTTTGTTCGTAAAAGTGCGCTCTAGCCACAAATGTTTTCTTTTCCCGCGAAATAGGGAGATGCATGGAATTCGGCACCATTCTGACTAAGTTTATGTACCGTCATGTGAATTTCTGGGTTTTGGAATCTCAATCGCCTTCAGGCTTTTGTAATGTAAGCAGACAAATGTTGTTCGTTGTACTTCCCAATATCCAAGTTTTTAAGTGAATTTTCTTCAATCCCTGCCGGTTACACACATACTTCACTTGAGTCCTTCAAAATTTTTTTGCTTATTTTATAACTGGACGGCATACCTCGCTATCTCACACTGATAGAGACAATCGTTAGTGCCGATAAATTCATTGCAAATGTCTATAATTTTGGTGGTAAATAGATCAGCAAGGCTGAACTAACCCTATTCCACCGACCTATGAGCAAAATGTTGGTAAAGTTATTTCAGTGACAAATTCATAGAAAGCAGTCGAAATATTCGTACTTAGGTGTTTAGCGTTTTCGACTGACCCAATAAGCACATTCTTACCCTGTTTCTTTCTAGAATCGAGAAAGAACAGAAGAAATTACTGAGTCGATATACTCGTGCAGAATAATTGTCATGCTCGTTTTCGGCGTCATGGAAAATCCCACTCTGATAATTATGCAGCACGAACGCAGCCTGGACGGAGTAATCGTTCGAGTAGAAACCCTAGCAACAACGGTTCTCAGTTGCTATCATCCTCCTCTCAATTGCTGCTCAAGCTGTCGTTCCTTTAGCAGCAATTGTTGAGGGAGGATGGAACGAATGAAGGAGCCCTCTATGCTTTCTTAGAAATTTATTTATTTATTACATGAGTATACTCATGTGGACAGATGTAGAACCAGACATATGCACGAGACATCAGTATTAGAATATTCGTGATAGAATTGGAAAAATTGAAATAAAGAAAAGGGGTGGTGGAACTTTGTGAATTATCTCAAGTAGACAAGTAGCGGTTAATCATAATGTTTCATGTTGATTTAATTTTGTTTTACTTACGTTGTTTTATTTATGTTTTAGAAATGTTGATTTGATTAATTTTCACGATCAAGAAAAAAATGCCATGCTGAGGACAAAAATAATTTTCTCTTTACATTCATCCATTATACAAACTCTCTAAAATCCGATTTATCTGGATCGCTACTTTTCCAAAAGTTTGAAGGAAAACTCGACGGTGGTGGAATTCTAGGGGTTCCCGTACCTTTATACGTTTATGTACTAGACGCCATACCCGGCTTCGCTCGGGTGTTTTACTACCTCGGCTTTCTCATGCTGATGAGGACAATTGCTATGATCAGTAAGCATATTCTTATTGGTTTTTTTCAGAAGCGGGAAGAGATCACAGGAAATTACTGAATCGATATATTCGTACAGAATAGTTGTCATATTCGTGTTCACCGTATAGGAAAATCCCAGTAGACATGTCTCCACCGACCCATGGGCGAAAATAGCCAAAGAACGATAAATCGATGTTTTTTTTTGCAAAACGGTTATCATATTCATCTTCAACGTAGTGGAAAACTACGGTAGACATGTCCCTGCCCGTCCCCGAACAAAAGTGGAAACAATCGACAAAATCAATCAATCGATACCTTCATGCAAAACGGTTATCATATTCGTGTTCAGCATATTGAGAAACCCCAGCACATATGCCCTCGCCGACCCCTGGGCAAGAATAACAAAAAATCAATAAAATCGATAAATCGATCCTTTGGCGCAAACGGTTGTCATATTCATGTTCAGCATACTGAGAAACCCCAGTAGACATGTCTCGACCTCCCCATGGGCAGGGATGTCAAATAATCGATAAAATCGATAAATCGATACTTGGGCGCAAAACGGTTATCATATTCGTGCTCAGCGTATTGAGAAACCCTAGTAGGCATGTTCTCGCCAGCCCCTGGGCGAAAATAGCGAAAAATCAATTAAATCGATAAATCAATCGATATTCTCTAGCAGGTTCTGCCTAAAAGCTCCGACGACCCTTGATGGGTAAGTGTGCAAAGTTTGGTCCCGATTGGTTAACCCTCCGCAATTTCTATAAGGAACATACAGATTGTCGTTGTCACCACGGAACAAACGTCTGCAGCAGCATGGCCACGGCGAAGGCCGCGGCGCAACACCGCCACGAGGCTGTTACGGGCGGCGTGGCGAGAATTTTGCCAGCTTGCCTGCTGATTTATCGATGCCGCTGCTTTTGTTCGTTTTTCTCAGGGTTTTTCGCATTTTTTTCTGTCTCGTTGATTTTTCATCCATTCCAGGCCAGAAAGGATGTTGAGCTAATATCACTTTATAGTGCAACCCATTTATGTTTATTTATGCATGTTTGCTGGTATCAAGTTACGATCCAAAGCACAAATACGCATAAGAAGTTCAATTCACCTTCATTCGACTTCATCCCACCGGAGGCAAGGTCTAAGCGATTGTCTTATTCACTTCTAACCCGTTAAAAATTGCATTCTCTATAAGAATGAACACAGCACTGAGAAATGGATTTGTTGTCCTATAAAGCATTTTCAACCAGAAAATTTCTGGTGCAGCTATGTCGATTATGTTGAATCCCTACGAATGCAAAAGAAAGAAATTTTAGAAATCACCAACACTGGCATTCTAATGCTATGTCAAATTTTGAAAACAATGACAAGACAAACTGTCATCCTCTCAACAAAGCGCCGTAAGAGGGCTAAAGCGGCTAGAGATACGCGGCGGCACTCATAGACACCGTAATCTCACAAAGAGCTGTAAAAAGTCAAAAAGTAAAAATTGTCATCGTTCTTTATTCCTTCTGGCCTGGAATAGATGAAAAATCAACTAGACAGGAAGGAAAATGTATTAGGTTGGTGCAAAAATAATGCGCGTTTTTCGCTGCTTCATATTCGGTGCAGAAAACTCCCGGTGTTTCTTATAATCGATATGAGAAGTTTCACATGGTTTTATAGCAAATTTCATGGCCTTTTCAAATATCTCCTGCATTTTGAGCTAAGTTCATGTTTTTGGTGAATTTTTAGTTGTGGAACGAAAGGCGCCTGAACAAGTTTTTTTTTTGCCAAACTCGTTTCAGCGAGCTGATACTCGACGGTATCGCAGCAGGAATCGCTCAGAATACCACCATAGTTTTGGCGAAGGGAGTGTGAGCGATTACATTCCGCCGAGCTGCTCCCGGATTTTTCGGCTTGGTGTGCCTTGCTTCGAAAGTAAGGAATGTCGCATAGGTCTTCCTGGGGTTTGCGACCCCCAACTGATGACAGTTATTAAACAGCACCCATGCAAAACAACATATTTGGTTTCGCAGAACATCGCCGGTAATTGTTGTCAGACCATCACTCCGTTCAGTAAAAATGGGAGGAAGAAAAAGCTGGACGAGTTGATGTCGCGCATACTGAACGAGTACCACATTGATCCTCGTTGAGAGGTGTGGTTCGCGCTCTTGTATTGAAAGGATCGCGACCAAACAGTCGGTCGCTTAGTAATTAAATATGAAGTATAGACCCTCTTCGACAAGATGAGTTGTCTTGCTCAACAGTTGGACTAGGAAGATGCACAGAAACACTCCCAGAAACCGAAGCAACACCGAAATAAGGTCACGGCGACTTTGTGGTGACCTGCTGCAAAAATCGTTCATTGCAGCTCATTCATTCTTCCTAGTCTGATAACTGCTTTCAAGACGTACGTAAATGAAATGAATTAACAGCTTCACTGTGTGACCCCAGCGTTGCTCAACAAAATGGATTCTTCATTCCTACACGGTACCGCCCAGGCACGCCCTTCACAACAGATTCTTCACAGATTGGAGCAACTGAGCTAGGAAGCTCGGACTCCTAGATCATAATCAGCAAGCTTCTCGCTCACCGATTACCACTTCCCCGAGAACCTGGACGACCTCTTCCGGGAGAATTTTCTCGAAGACTAAAGTGATACCAAGATTGCCCTCCGGAAGTTCGTCGATTCTAGAAGATCCTGTCAGAAATGCATGGTAGTCGGAGAATATTTTTCTTATTGCTAAAGATTTGCGGATTACAATAATTCCAAGCCTTTTGAAAAAGATCGATTTTGAAAGGAGTTATGAGGTTCGGAATCAAAGGCATGAAAACGCGCATTATTTTTGCACCAACCTAATAAAAAATCTGAAGAAAAACGGACAAAAACAGCGGAAATCCGGTCGTAATGAAGTAATCGATAAATCTGCCAGCTGCCAAAGAATAAAGGAGGTGGCGGAGGGACACTACCTGCTCCACATTATCTTTTTCCGCTCGGGACCGCCAACCTATGACAGATCCTGCACTTGTGGTGTCGCGTGCGGTGGCGTTGCGGTCCCAGTATCATTACGAAACCAGAGGGTGCGCTCATTAAACACTGCTAACACCAGTAAATACGTGAGCTGTTTCCGCTCTGAATACGGAAACCGCTGCAGCAAGGCTAAGATCCATGGGACGGTACCCAAACAAATCAGTGGCCGGTATTATTGGTTATGGTATACACTTCGTAATGCTAAGGGGGAAGAACGCCACGAAGAATAGGAGCGAGCGAGAGTGGGTAGGAATTAGAGCGGATAAAGTGGACTTCTTTGATACCCACGAGTACTACGCTATCGTTGCGTTTGAAACAGACTAAATGCCGAGATAGAAATGCACTAGACACGCACTCCACTTCCATCAGAAATCAAGGAGCGCCTCAATTCGCCTGTTTCCGGTGTGGAAAGGGTGATAACGCGTCTTCTACGGATATACGAAGCATTTTACGCAAAAATCCTCTTTGTCCTTTCTTCTATTTTCGCAATGAGTTCATCATGTTGAACCTGAAAAAGCATCAGCAGCACGCACGACTTCAGCAGCTTCGTTTATTGTTCGAATTAGTGGGAGACAGATCATGGAAACAACGTATCCGAGTGAGGGCAGATGCATTTTCTATTACCATCATTAACCCATTATGAGTAAACAACCCGTTTCCCACTGCCTGTCGCGCTAAAAGGCAAAGTTGCACCGCGGGCACACTAAACTGTCATAGGTTGACGGTCCTGAAGCGAAAAGGATACTGTGGGGCGAACCATGTCCTTCCGCTCTCTCCGCGGCTGTGGCTGGCAAGGCTGGCAAAATGCCCGCCACGCCGCCCGCAACAGCCTCGCGGCGGTGTTGCGCCGCGGCTGTGCGGTAGCCTCTGCTGCTGCAGACGTTTGTTCCGTGACAACGACTACACATACATGCAGGAAACTCCAAATGTACGCAGACAAGGATCGGGACCGCGGCGCGGCTCTCTTGGGCAGAGACACGGGCGCTTTGCATGCTGAGATACACACACACACACACACACACACACACACACACGCACAGACATTTTACTTCATATATACAGATTATAACATAAGTCCTTGAGCTTTCTTCAGTTGTGATTTTTTCCGCATCATTGCCATTTTCCCGTAAAATGCTCAATTCTCTCTGGAGGTGGTTTCCTTCCTCTACAATACTATTATCTTTTCGTTACCCAGGAATGCTGACTTACTTAATTTTTAGGCTTAACAAGAAAGACGCCAATTCGAGTAAAACCTCATCCTTGTATTCAGTAGGGACCAGAAAGCACCCGATACTGTTTGAAAGTGTAAGCTTTGTAGAGCGTAAACGCGGAAGAACATTATCAGTCTAATTCTTGGAGAACCAGTGCGGCGATGCTGGCAAGAGTGAGGTCCGACGTTGTCATGGGGTAAGACAGCTAGACCCTTGCGATTGGACCCTTTCACCAGAATTTCTTAATTTACGTAGTAGATTTAGTGAGCATGATGTCCATTTAGGGCACGCGGTTCCTCTGGAGCAATTCTTAGGTCTCCGTGAAAGAAATCTGTTCCGTCGAAGTGCTTGATGTCGTTGAGACCAAATATGTTTGAGCCTAAAAAATTTCTGATGAGCGGTCATTTCGAGCAAAACGGCCCTTTTATGCGTAACACAGGTCGCTTGACCAATTTTGATAGTCTTTCGAGCTCCAATTGCATGCCAGGCTAGGTAACTGTTGGTTGTGCTGTTTTTCATTGACTCATTACTCCACTTCGCAGTCTTGAAACTCGAGAATACTGAAGTTAATCAAAAACTATTAGTTGTTAGTAATATTCTTGTAAAGCGAGAATAACGCTCTCGAATCGTGTGTGACTAATCCCTAAAAGATAACAAGTTTATGGAGAAAACTGCATAAAAATGGCTGTGATGACTGTCACAGTCATGATCAAGGCTCCCAGTTTATTCTTGCTATCGTTATCGAAGATAAAATGATGTGGAAACTAGCGTTGGTCTCCTGTGGCGCCAAACACAAAAAAGGCATGGTTACGAATGTGCTCAAACCGTTTTTTTTTTCAATATCGCAAGCTATTTATTAGGCTGTCATGTGTACAAGTTTTATTTCTTCGAATTCCTAGATTTTATTAGGGGCGAAGGCTCGGTGACGGATGGGAGGAATGGATATAAAGGGAGATAACAGAGGCAACTCACCCATCGCGGTTAGGCACGGCCCACTCTTCAAGGTCATCTGGAGGCAACCTGGTGTGTTAGTCACGATGAGGAAAAAGTTGGTGGGCATTGTGTTTGCGAGTGGTTGAATCCAACCCTCTTCCCGACCTTCATTATGGTCTTGTACTTATTTGCGCGTGATTTCATCATACAATGCACATGCAAATTTGAACGTGAGTGGGTGACGAGTTGACACCGAAGTGCGGGAATTACCGCCATATTTTGTCTGATGGTGGCCCAAACCCGGCAATCTGGCTACGTTCAGGCGGTATTGTCAGCTACAAAGTACTGTTCGTGCAGTTCGCTCACGTTTTGAGCCACATCGCTCGCTTTTTGAAGGCAGCGAAGTGATATGATAAGGCAAGTGTCCAAAGTGAGTATTTTTGTCTACTGGCATTCCTACGTCTAATGCCTTAAATACAGTTAAGATCAAGCTACTCCGAAAATGTTGAGAATATTCTTGTAGAGGACGAAGAATGCTTCTGAATGCTTGTGGACGCTTGGTCGATCACCAGAAAAAAAGAAAATACAAACAAATCATGAAAAGCGCGGGAATTTATTTGACGATCCATTAAACGCGGAGCCCTCGATTTCCTCGAGGTCAGATGTTTTTTTGGGACGACCAGTTTTCTAATTTGGAAACGAGAAGAGGTTGGTTAATAACACTCATGTTGGCAAATGTAATGAGCGATCAGTCTAACGAGTCGCTTTTTTCATTTTCCATGCCCATGCCACTTTTCGCGGGTGAGAATTGGTTCTTGAGGGGTTACGAGTACACTGTGTAATATATAATCATGGTATACAATCAGCAAAAAGATTTAATAACAGCGGGTTTTCAGCGTACACACATTAGTGTCGATTTGCATGGGAATGGTCTCATTTTTGGTTTTGCCGATCGAATCTGGTTAGGATTAAATATCATAGACACTTTAAATGAAAACGCTAGAATAATTGATTTCCGCTAGCAAAGCTTCCTTAATATTCCTGAGCTACTCACAGCAAATGAGTGAGCTTCTCTCGTTGGGTTCCTTAACCCACTGACGACCACGCGCGTTTTTCCATGTCTGGCGCATGGGTCTACGTCCCGTTTCGACTGCGCGGTACCCGCCTGGTTTCGCGCAACTACGATAAAAAAAATACTAGGAATAAAATAGTTACCGACTGGTTTCGCGCAACTACGATAAAAATACTAGGAATAAAATAGTTAATCTCGGAGATTTTTATTGTTATTGCACTGAAAGGAGAGTATGGAGTCCCATTTTCCTCACTCTTATGCAGCAAGAAGCTAGTACAGGGTGTTTTTCCAGTATTATAAAGAAGTCTACCAAGACACTACACGTTGTTACGTTTCTATACCAACAAAAAAAGTTGTGGAAGATATAAGAAAGTGTTTGTGTGGTAAAAAATAGACTTTTGCGTGGAGTGTTCACCTTCGCTGCTCATGGAATGTGACTCAGTCAACCTCATTCCCAGAAAGACCCTCTCTACAGTAGGCGTTGATGAGGGTACGGTTTCCGCGGCCTGGAACTACGCGGAACGATCGGCGCTAGAATCCCCTCCGCGATGACAAACCATAGGGGTTTTTTGGTAGTTAGTTAGTTTTCTGGACATCTAACATCGAATATGATGAAAAACTACTAAGAAAATCTTTGAGGTGATTCTTACAGGTGAGCAAAAACTAGCAAAGGTTGCGAAACTCCTGTCCTTTTTCACTTTTTGAAGGAGTATAACAATTTTGTGACGATGCAATTTTTGTGTTTGCGAAAGAGCGGGCCAATGCGAAATTCCACTCCATTTTTACCGAGATGCTCACTGTAAAAGTATATCCGGTATGCTCATCACAGACATGGCGTGTGCTTGGCACGCTGAAGCCTTTCATCACGGTCACGGTATTCATAGTGTAGAAGATGTAGGCAGCCATTTCTCCTAGAATCCGCACAAACCGCACCTGCCTGTAGGTAGTTATCTTTTTCTTCGACCTTTATTTTGCATCGTGATGCGCTTCTGTGGGGTTATGGTACGCACACATACGGTACTGTTCACATTGCGGACCATCACATACATCCGTACATTGCATCAGCTTCGACCTTCAACTTTCCAAAAAATACACTCTTGTGTATCCGAAAAAATTCAAATTCAATGCGATTCATATTCGCTAGCCACATTTGAGATAACACTCCTCCGTAAAAATTCGGCGTATTTGTGGAATAAAATTGTACATTTTGTATGCCCACAGTGGTCCTATAAAATCAAATCATCCGAGTGGGCAAATATTAATCGCATCTGGGCCGAAATACATTCATCTACAGTAGGCCTGTAGCGATACTACCCCTCTGCGCTTCGGTACAAAGTGGATGTCATATTCCTAGTCTGCATGAAGGAAGTCTTCTGGGCCCATATCCGATGCAATTAGCCTTGGAAGCAAAGTGCAGAGGATATGTGTATATCCGTTCCCATCGGTCGTTACCCTCTATGCTATCTAACATACGTAATTTATTTGTCCATGTGTTAGCTCATCCGTGTAAATTCAGTGTGCCAGAAGAAAACATGAATTGAAATTAACCGGGTAAACATATCCTGCAGTGAAACGAGTGGACACACATCAGCACGGATAACTTCTATTAAATCGAAGAATATCAAAATAACACTAGCACGGGGAAAATTCCCCTAATGAAAGAGTGGGAAAAACAGATGCGACCGACCACATCGTCGTTTAGGCCGTCACATCTTAAAAGCGGAAATATTGAATTGTTGCTAGTTCTAACATATGCACTCAACGGGCGCACAGGCGGGTCTTATTCCCACTGCGTTATTAATTTTCAACTCTGAGTCAGAAGAGAAGAGGAACTCAACATTTCCTTCCTCGCCTTACTTGTGCTCCCTTTATGTGATACAGCACTCTTGTGCACATACATAGGTATGTTTGGACAATTCACTTTTACTTATCAGAGCTGAATATAACTCATTCGTCGTTCTGAATACTTGTGTGTAATAGCATGTACTGAAATACATTTGGGGTGGGGGGTTTACTGTGTTCTAATCTTTGGAGGAGAATTGTCTGACTTTGCCTCGTTCTTTCCTCTTCATGACCAACGTCTTTCTCGTGTATTACCCCATAATGCGGATCGAAATGTTGAATTCTGAAATGCTTGATTGCCTTCGTTTCTATAACGAAACGCCGCCAAACTCTGGTGCCTTTCATTTTTATCTCCTAGGAGCAGCTCCTCGTGCTCGAGCCTCCTCGTCAACAAGCTACCCTCGCCTCGACTGGCTCCGACAGCGATCAATTCCTTGTACGAGCACTCGTTGCTCGCGTTATGATTGGGCCATTTCTGCACGGATTCAGCTGAAATTGGACTCAATGTATGAATTCTAGCATTGGATTGAAGCGTAGACATGTGTTTGACTAGGATAACAAAAATCTGCATCATTCAACATTATTTTAAAGGAAGTTTTACTTTCTCAAGACAACTAACCGTCTTCTTCAGGACACACGGGGCGCAATGTGTTTGTCAGATCTGCACTTGCGGGTGAGTGCATTTCTCAACCATCTACTTCAAGTGAAACCACTGTAGTAGCTTAATTAATTCTTTATTTGAATAAATAAGAAAAGAATACTCGATCGAGATGGCTATTCATAGTAAGCTGCACGCACTCATATACACTTTGCAATGCTCATCCAAAATTTCAAATTCCTGTCTAGAAACTGCTCGTTATGAGTTGTAGTCCACGAAATAATACACGGATTCCGTGCGCTGATAGAGCCGCGGCCGCATAATCTCGGCCAGGACCTCCCGATGCTTTCACTTGCTTTCTACTGCATTGGTAGGAGGAGACCTTCCTTAACTGTACATCGCGTTTTTTCGTGCTTCGAAGCTTGCCTCAGCAAACCTACCGTTTCTCAATAGCAGTAACTGCAGCATAGGACGCCAGCGCACCTCTACCCATCGATGTACCCGTATCCTGGCGTTTTCTAAATCAGTGGGTAATGACGGGCCCCTTCTCCATCGGCGAACTCTTAGTCTGGCGTTTTCCGCAGTACTGGACCACGGTTAATCAATCCTCCAACGGTTGGTCCGTAACCCTTCGCTTTCCGCGATGCTTGGGGCCAGTACACCTCTGTTCCATCGCTGAGCCCGTATTGTGGCTTTTTCCATGTTTAGGTCCCCTCCCCCACTGAGGGACCCGTACTCTTCGTAAATCTCGAGGGCGTGTTTATTGTGTCGCGTTCATTCGGTGTATGTGAGTGTGCCATCCTTCTTGAGAAAAACGGATTCCGTGGTTGCAGGTTCGCGTCGGGACCTGGGCATGCTCTCTGTGGAATGCAACAAGGGGGGGGGGGTGGAGGGAGGGGGGTTCTCGGCCGTGAACTGCAAGCCATGGAGAGTGGCACGGTGTCTCTCCATGCAGGAAGAAGGGCAGTAGGTCTGGCTCTCATGAGCCATTGAGGTCCTCTTCGAAAAGATAATAGATTGGTAATCCTGCTCCGTACATTGTACAGCCTGAGAGCCTTGTAAACACTGTCGCACAAGGTTTGCCCCCCAACATTGGCCACTGTCTATCGTTTCGTCGAATGATGGAAGGATATAGGCACGCAAGCGGGCTTTCATGTACGTCTCTCCGTGCGATATGGATTTCTTTCAAATAGAGAATTATTCATCTCTATTATCTTTACTTTCCCATAGTCTCCCGGGTCCCATAGCACAGAAAAGAATGCCTTCTGAGCTCCATTTTCTTGGCAGCACGTTGGTGAAGCCAATGCAGTAGTTCGAGATGTCTTCAGCATCCATTACTTTGCTGGGCAAAGCTCCACTTAACAAGTTGAGAGTAGCCGAGGGTGGACCACGAAATTTCTGCGGCATGCTCATCCTTGCTGACAGTACAAAATCCAGTAAGTTAGGAACGGGACCCTCATCAAGGATGTGGGCGTTGAGTAAATCTTGTAATCCTTCTTTTGTTACGCCCAAGCACTTCTCAGAAGACTAGGTTCACAGACTGGTATTGCTGTACTTATGGAGTCCATCATCATCATCATCATCATCATCATCATCATCATCATCATCATCATCATCATCATCATCATCATCCATCATCCATCATCCATCATCCATCATCCATCATCCATCATCCATCATCCATCATCCATCATCCATCATCCATCATCCATCATCCATCATCCATCATCCATCATCCATCATCCATCATCCATCATCCATCATCCATCATCCATCATCCATCATCCATCATCCATCATCCATCATCCATCATCCATCATCCATCATCCATCATCCATCATCCATCATCCATCATCCATCATCCATCATCCATCATCCATCATCCATCATCCATCATCCATCATCCATCATCCATCATCCATCATCCATCATCCATCATCCATCATCCATCATCCATCATCCATCATCCATCATCCATCATCCATCATCCATCATCCATCATCCATCATCCATCATCCATCATCCATCATCCATCATCCATCATCCATCATCCATCATCCATCATCCATCATCCATCATCCATCATCCATCATCCATCATCCATCATCCATCATCCATCATCCATCATCCATCATCCATCATCCATCATCCATCATCCATCATCCATCATCCATCATCCATCATCCATCATCCATCATCCATCATCCATCATCCATCATCCATCATCCATCATCCATCATCCATCATCCATCATCCATCATCCATCATCCATCATCCATCATCCATCATCCATCATCCATCATCCATCATCCATCATCCATCATCCATCATCCATCATCCATCATCCATCATCCATCATCCATCATCCATCATCCATCATCCATCATCCATCATCATCATCAAATTCTTTGGCGTTTGTCCCGTTGGCGGGGTCCGCTTTTCTGATCTTCTGACGCCATTTAGCTCTATCGTGAGCCTGGTCTGGGTGGGCGCCCACATGCTTCAGATCCGCATGCAGTGTGGAGTCATCTATGTGTACCATTGCGGACAACGAATTTTGACGATCTCAGTGAAATGAATGCTTCAAAAAAAAAAAACGGCGGAATTTTGCTTCAGCAGTTCTGATACATTTATGCCCTAAGCAGTGTACTTGAAGTTGATTGTCACCAACTTCTCAAGTCCATTCAATTTCAGGCGGCATAAATGCCCACACTACAAGAATGCCAGCAGCCTTTCCTTTGGCGAAGATCGGAGCATGCAATTTCCGAGCACGGTACGCTCTGCTTAATTCCGCTACGGATTTCCATCTTATTCTTTCTTCTGATTGAAAACCAAAACTTTATTATTCAAAGGCAAATGCACGATTATTGCCTTTCAACTGTCGTTCATTGCGGTATAGAGGGATTATGCAGAGAAAAACAGATTGAAGGGAAGGGTGACGCATAACTGCCTCTGCATATATCATCTTGAACTGTTTTTTAGACGATGGTTTCTGTCAGTCTACTTCAACAAAAGATCAGCCGCTTAGAAGTGCTTGCGAATGCTAATAAACAAAATTACACTCCTGGCAGCGTCTTCTCAAAAAATTCGTATAATTCGCAGAAATCGCATATCTTGTGAGATTTTCTTATAACATCATTTAAAATTGTTTTCTTGGAAAGAAGACATACCATGCAATTCCACATGCCATTCTCTACCTAAGTGAATGAACTGCTCCACAAGTGGTTGTTTCGGGTCTTTGCAATCGCTGTGTCATTTTCCCGGCTACTTCCCCTTTGGCAGTCTATGATATGACCAATTAGCGCTTAATTTGCATGAAAAAACTGAACTTTTTAGGAGGAAACTTTCAATGGCCGGTATTGCTAGAATCTTACAAGTGAGTTCACGAACATCATTTTAATGCTCCATTCGGCGTTATAACCCCAGAAAATTCTTTCACACAGTAATAAACCACAAATCGCTATTTACAACGACTCCCTACTTGCAAGACCAGAAATGAAGCACTTTATGTTCAGTATTATATCCTTCCTCAACGGATCTCGCTCACACGAGAGATCCCAGGCGGTTAGTCGCGAGGCGTGGTGCGTCCCCAGGTGGCGGATACGGGACTAATCGTGGAGCAAACGCGCCCTTGTGTCTGCCCTGAGACTCGGGTGGATTCAGGGGATGAACTGCCTGTCTCTGCAGTGTCGGAACGATCTATACCTTCCGTAAGCGCGTAGGTATGTTCATGCATGCGTGCGTTGGTGTGCTTGCGTGTCAGCAGATTGTATCCTGCACATCTATCCGACCAAAAGCCCTGCATTCAAGTGACTGGGAGGTACAAGGGAGGCGGTTTGGAGTCGCCTCCAACAAATAAGCTCCACCGTCCACTCTCGCGAAGCCCGGCTAAATTCCCGGTGAAATCGCACTCCAGCCTCCCACGGGGGAATAGAGCCCAGCAACCTATCTCCTGTGGATTCAAAATTTCTTCAAGCTACACACAGCAATAATAGAGAGTGTTCCCCTGATTTCGAAAGAATCACTGGTACGGCAGCGCCAGTAAGGACGAGGTCTGAGGGGTTATCTAGGCTGCCTAAAACCAGAAGCACTTTGACGGCAGTCTGTACCTTCAACGCACGCACGCTTGCATCGGAGGCTCCCATCGAGGATTTGATGATGCAGGCCAGGGAGATCAGGTACGACGTCATCGGACTGAACGAGACAAGGAGACACCAGCCACCGAACGCCACCTTCGACACAGGAGAAGAACTGTTCCTTGGAACCTGCAACAGTAGAGGAGTTGGTGGACTCGGTGTCCTCGTCAACACGAGCTTGGTCATGAACATCGATTCATTCGAACAACTAACAACCCCAATCGGACATTTGCGATTGAGAAGATGTGGGTGAATGTCGGCCGGGCAATCTTCGTCGCCTACGCACCAACATCCTGCGTCGCCTACGCACCAACATCCAGCATCACAGCGAAGAGGAGATTGGGGCCTTCTATATGGACTTGGAGAAGTTCTACAGGGAAGATCACACTTTCTGTAAGGTTATCGTTGGCGACTTCAACGCCGAGGTCTGCTCTAGGAGAACGCCTGAAGAACTTCACATCGGTACCCACGGCCTACAGTGGAACGAACAGGGAGAGAGGCTGTCTGAGTTTATCATGACGACTAAGACCATCCAAATTAACTCACAATTTCAAAAGTCAACCTCTCTTCGATGGACGTGGGATTCAGCCGGTGGAGAGTAACATAATGAAATTGACCACGTCATCGTCAATCGAAGGTACTACCTGACCGACGTCGGTATTGTACCGAAGTTCTACACCCGATCGGACCATCACCTCCTTCGTGCAAGATTCTTCTCCTCACGAAAAGGAGAGAAAGCCGTGAAGTTCAAGAGGTGGAGTCCCAAACCCGTCATCAATTGGGGTCTCTTCACTTCATTAGCCGGCTTTTGGGAAGATGCGGTTGTCGACAACATCGACGAGGAGTACGTTCGGCTTGTTCAGCATCTCCGGGACAGGGCAAAGAAAGCCGAGGGTTCAAGGGCCACCAAGAGACGCCTGTCCTACGAGACTCCCGAGCTGATACGCCAGTGTGGAGCCGCGAGACCCGCAGGCAACTGCCAGCTAACGTCCGAGCTCGCAAAACGGTGCAGAGAAGCGATAAAAGAAGACCTCTAGGAGAGACGAGCAGCAGAAGCCGCAGAGGCAGGGAAAAGCATCTGCAACGCCCGCCGAGACTTTGCCAACCGTAAGGCCAAGATGGCCGTCCTCCGGCGCCCCTACGAAACAATTTCTTCCTCGAGACGGGTGGTGGAGAAGGTCATCTACGACTTCTACTTGGATCTGTTCGATAGCCACGTCCACCTCCCTCAATGTCATCTTAAGGAGGAGTATGTTGTCCCCTTCCGGTTCTCCCTTCCGAAGTCCGACATGCCATCAAGTCGTTGAAGAATCGTACAGCACCGGATCCCAACAGGATTTCACCAGAACATCTAAGGAACCTATCGCAAGTTCTCGTCAACACGGTGGCTAGGCTCTTCACGCGATCCCTTTCGGAATGCAAGGTACCCAACCAATGGAATACCAGCAGGACCGTGCTGCTGTACAAGAAGGGAACAGCCATGCGAGCAAGCAGGGTTTCGAAAAGAATTCAGTACGATCGACCACATACCCACCGTCACTAGATTCATCGAAGTAGTGCGAGAGTACAAAATGCCCCTCGTTCTCACGTTCATCGATCTGAAGGAAGCCTTCGACTCCGTTGAGACAGAAGCGGTCCTGGAAGCTCTGAGGAACCAGGGCATTCCTACTCAACACATTAAGATATTTCGTGATTTCGTGAACTCAATGACCGGCGACTTAATATCTTCGTTCCGCTGACGACATCGTCCTTATAACGCAAAACATCAGCGAAGCGGAACGCATGCTGGCCGACTTCGATGACGCATGTGGGAAGATCGGTCTCCAACTGAATCTGACGAAAACGATGTTCATGAGAAACGGATGGGTCCCGGATGCCTCATTCTCGCTCAGTGGAACGACCATATCCGAAAGCTCCAGCAACGTATATCTAGGTCGGGAAGTCAACATGATGAACGACCTCGCTCCAGAGCTGGGCAGGAGGAAGCGAGGGGCTTGAGGAGCTTACAAGAGCATCGAGGACGTAGTGAAGAAGACGAAGAACACCGGGCTCCATGCTCACCTCTTCAACACAACAGTTCTCCCTGCTTTGACGTACGTCTCAGAAACCTGGGCGCTGCGCACGCAGGGTGAGAACGCGGTCAGCGAACGCTCTATCGAGAGGGTGATGCTAGGAACAACCTGCCTCACGCAAGTGAGGGCAAGAATAGAGTTCCACCCTGCGTCAACAGTCAAAGATCAGGGATGCTGCTGTTTACACCAAGTTGAATAAGATCAGATGGGGCGGACATATGATGCGTCCTAAAGACAACAATTGGACAAGAGCCGTCAGCGACTGGATTCCACGGAACGTTAAGCGCACAACAGGACGACCACGAACCCGATGGTCAGACTTCTTCACGAAGTCCTTCAAGGAAAGATACAATGCTCTTCGTGTTCCTCGAACAGAGAGAATCCATTGGACGACTCTGGCACGCGAAAGGGACAAATGGAAGGATTGCTGGCGCCCGCTCGGTATACCCGAAGATCGACGGGAGGCAAGGTGATCAAGGTGATTATATCCGTCGGTTTCCCTTACTTGGGGATTATTAACTCCAAAAAAAATTACGTTGAACACGTGCTGATTTTTGAACTTGTGAACGAGAGAAAGATCTCAAAGCCTGTTTGAGAGGAGCTCTACCATTTTTACTAAGAAAGGAAGAAGAGACGAGCGATGGGAGCTGCCGAAGTATGGCATCGTGGCCAGTTAAGTGTCAAGCACTGCTGCCAATGGAAATCAGATGTAGTTGAAGCATTATTGCACTAATATGAAATAAAAAATGAAAAAAAGAATCAAACTGTTGAATTACACTCCAAGTAAATGGGCCTTCGGTTCTTGATTTGCTCTCAGCGGTATGATCGTGAGGGAATTGCTGGCAGCATTGTGAGTAAAGTGTCTCGAGAAGTGGGCAAGGCAACAACCCAGATCCTAACGTGCGAACAGAGCTAGGAATCATGATCGCGTAACCAAGTGGCTAACAAACCAATTCTTGCGTCCTGCGTGTCCTGGCATTACGTAATCTAAGTGGGTCTCAATCACACTGACTTTAGTTGGTTTGGTTGGTAACCGTTTCATGATTCCCACTCAGGGTAACTCAGCCACACTCATTATTAGCTAAACCAACAGTCGATGGAAGGATTAAGTCATGATGGTCTTTGAAATTTATCAAAGGATGAGGCTCAAGACAACTCTTTTCACTTGTGTCTTAATTTCAAATTCGACTTCCGAGTTTTTAATCAGGATTTGGAAATTTCAGTTTCACCTCATTTTCACTGAAAACACTGGTTAAATTATCAACACTCTATTCCTCAATGGCTCCTATCGCTTAGCGCTTTCTCCCTTCTGGGTGCAATTATAGGAACTCCTCTCATACTGACTTTGAAATTATTTTTTTTACAATTTGAAAAACCAGCTCGCATTTATTTTTTTGAAGAATGTACTATATAATTAAAAAAAGAGTGTGATTTTGAATACAAATCACTCGATTTCTGGTCTCACCAGTAAGAAATCATTAAAAATTGACAATTCGCTGTCCATTGGCACGTGAATGAAAATCTTCAAATTTCCACATCGAGTGAGATATTAAAGTGGTGCTTGTGAACTCATCTGCAAGATTCTAGCAATGGCGGCCGTAGAAGAGTTCTTCAAAAAGTTTGGTATTGAGGTGCAAATTAAGCGCTCATTGGTTGTATGATGAACTGCAACAGGGAAGTAGGCGGGAAAAATGAATTCACGCAGACTGCAGAGTAAGGAGACGACTTTTTGTGAAGCACTTAAGGCGGATAGGTAGAGAATGGCTTACGGAATTGTAAGGTACATCTTTTTTCCGATAAAAACTATTTTCAAATACGTTATATGAAAATTTCGAAAATTATGCGATTTCCCGCGAGTTCTCGGTTTTTTTTTTGAAAGACGAGGCTGCCAGCGTAATTGCTGCGGTAGAAAAATTGCTTAGTAGGCGATAAAAAAAAACTTTGAAGGCAGCACTCTTACAATCAAGCCGTACGAGCGCTGTGCCATGATCGCCCGAGCACTCGCCGCAGGCGCGGGTAAATCAACCGGCCACGATGCTATACTTCGGCAGCTCCCATCGCTCGTCTCTTCTTCCTTTCTTAGTAAAAATGGTAGAGCTCCTCTCAAACAGGCTTTGAGATCTTTCTCTCGTTCACAAGTTCAAAAATCAGCACGTGTTCAACGTAATTTTTTCGGAGTTAGTAATCACCAAGTAAGAGAAACCGCTGGATATAATCACCTTGATCACCTTGACTCCCGTCGATCTTCGGGTATACCGAGCGAGCGCCAGCAATCCTTCCATTTGTCCCTTTCGCGTGCCAGAGTCGTCCAATGGATTCTGTCTGTTCGAGGAACACGAAGAGCATTGTATCTTTCCTTGAAGGACTTCGTGAAGAAGTCTGACCATCGGGTCGGTGGTCGTCCTGTTGTGCGCTTAACCTTCCGTGGAATCCAGTCGCTGACGGCTCTTGTCCAATTGTTGTCGTTAGGACGCATCATATGTCCGGCCCATCTGATCTTATTCAACTTGATGTAAACGGCAGCGTCCCTGATCTTCGACTGTTGAGGCAGGGTGGAACTCTATTCTTGCCCTCACTTGCGTGAGGCAGGTTGTTCCTAGCATCACCCTCTCGATAGAGCGTTCGACGACGCTGACCGCGTTCTCACCCTGCGTGCGCAGCCGCCGGCCGTCAACTTGCACTCCCATGCAATCCCATTCTAGTCTCCGCATGATGTCCTCAAGAGTGGCGCTAAATAGTTTTGGCGACACGTTGTCGCCTTGCTGAACCCCTCTTTGACGTCGATGGTGATGTCGTCATAGAATGGAGCAATCCTGGTTGTGAAGTTGCTGTAGAGTTCACGAAATCACGAAATATCTTAATGTGTTGAGTAGGAATGCCCTGGTTCCTCAGAGCTTCCAGGACCGCTTCTGTCTCAACGGAGTCGAAGGCTTCCTTCAGATCGATGAACGTGAGAACGAGGGGCATTTTGTACTCTCGCACTACTTCGATGAATCTAGTGACGGTGGGTATGTGGTCGATCGTACTGAATTCTTTTCGAAACCCTGCTTGCTCGCATGGCTGTTCCCTTCTTGTACAGCAGCACGGTCCTGCTGGTATTCCATTGGTTGGGTACCTTGCATTCCGAAAGGGATCGCGTGAAGAGCCTAGCCACCGTGTTGACGAGAACTTGCGATAGGTTCCTTAGATGTTCTGGTGAAATCCTGTTGGGATCCGGTGCTGTACGATTCTTCAACGACTTGATGGCATGTCGGACTTCGGAAGGGAGAACCGGAAGGGGACAACATACTCCTCCTTAAGATGACATTGAGGGAGGTGGACGTGGCTATCGAACAGATCCAAGTAGAAGTCGTAGATGACCTTCTCCACCACCCGTCTCGAGGAAGAAATTGTTTCGTAGGGGCGCCGGAGGACGGACATCTTGGCCTTACGGTTGGCAAAGTCTCGGCGGGCGTTGCAGATGCTTTCCCCTGCCTCTGCGGCTTCTGCTGCTCGTCTCTCCTAGAGGTCTTCTTTTATCGCTTCTCTGCACCGTTTTGCGAGCTCGGACGTTAGCTGGCAGTTGGCTTTCTCTCCTTTTCGTGAGGAGAAGAATCTTGCACGAAGGAGGTGATGGTGCGATCGGGTGTAGAACTTCGGTACAATAACGACGTCGGTCAGGTAGTACCTTCGATTGACGATGACGTGGTCAATTTCGTTATGTTACTCTCCACCGGCTGACTCCCACGTCCATCGAAGAGAGGTTGACTTTTGAAATTGTGAGTTACTTTGGATGGTCTTCGTCGTCATGATGAACTCAGACTGCCTCTCTCCCTGTTCGTTTCACTGTAGGCCCCGTGGGTACAGATGTGAAGTTCTTCAGGCGTTCTCCTAGAGCCGACCTTGCCGTTGAAGTCGCCAACGTTGCCCTTATAGAAAGTGTGATCTTCCCTATATGACTTCTCCAAGTCCATATAGAAGGCCTCAGTCTCTTCTTCGTCGTAGCATATATAATGTCGATGATGCAGTAATAGTTCAAAGCGCTTACTGTGAGTCCGCAACCGAATTCAAGCTCACTCAGTTCGCTTTTGCAGAAATAGAGCACAATATCCCACTCCTCTGACGTTTGCTGAAGATGAGAACTCTGCGTGCCATATTTTATCTAATTCGAGACTGATTAGGTGTTATCCTTCTATGCTATACTCCACAACACTATACCTTTCACTGCCAGTAACAACCCCTTCACCATGATTCTGTTCTCCACCAAAGTAAAAATGCAAATCTTGAAACCCATGAAGTGCACCAAGTGGTGGTCATGTGTACGGCTAGCATATCTAGTACGGTTGGGCATTCAGCAAGCTCCAGTACAATCCCCATTTTGCTGCTGAAGGTGAAACATCATGCAAAACAAGACAGCTCTAAACTGTGCCGTAGGTGCTACCCAGAGCAGCTAACACTGCCAAAGGAGGTCAATTTCAAGTTGCTGGTAACTGAGCTCTGGAGGTATCAGGATTCACTCACTAAAATTTGGTTGGATATCCGTCCATCGCCTAGGAAAGTTCGTTTTTGGTGAAAATTCCCCCATTGGAAGTTGCATAGTATTTGAATGTGAAGTCATGCGATGTCACGGATCTTGACCCATTTGAGTAGAACATTTTTTCTTGTGAAAATTAGCGAACCTGAGGATATAGCTCCATATATCACCGGCAAGTGATTGCATTATTTGCCGAAATTAAAAATTTTAAGCTTCACATAGGAAGAAGTTATGAACAAAAGTTTAAACGAGGGCCGTTTGAAGTTTCACCACCAAATAGTTAGTCATTCTCAAAAACTTCCATGCACTTCTGTTTGCAGGTCCTTCGAAATTCAAAAGGCATGAAACATTAAAATAAATCAAAAAGGCCTACGTACTCATCATGTCATCGGGTCCGAAAAAGTCGAAAAGTCGATTTATTGATGATTTCGATGTGGAAAAAATCAAATCAGGCCATTGTTTAGTCCAAGTATAGACTAAGGATGAGTCTATTCCCCTTGGGAACAAACCGCATTTCGGTGCTGCTTTCAAACGTATTGTTCTACAGTGATAGAAACGCTTAGTACGGCTTTTAACTCTCAGCAAAGCAATAATTAGAAACGCTTTGTTGGAAACATAACTTGAATGCGCCAGCCGCATCCCAGTGCTTCCCTACTTCCTCGGAAATGGGTCATCGGACTTTCCATGAAAAATCCTCTTAAATAAATAATGGTACATATATATAAAAATCATGGTAGTGCAACAAAATTTCCTAGAGCGCAGGCGAAGGGGGAATAGCACGTGATCGCATGCTTTAGCCGTGAGGCTCAATTATAGACTGCTTCTCGCGTGGATGCGCAGCTGACGGGGCATTCGGCCGATGTTTCGTCATAGGCGCATAGACGTGGTGGAGGTCGGGTGCATTCGGGATTTCGCGGTGGGACCAGCGGCTATCGGTCTCGAGCCCTCCGGGCGAGACAGTGTTTACAACGATTTGAAGATGCGTAGCAGCAATGTACGGAGCAGAGTCGCCCCTCTGTTGGAGCTTCGTCTATAACTGCACTGAATCTTGGAACGCTGGACGTCAATCACTTCGAAAAGATAGGATTCACTCGGTTTCTCTGTAGGATATGCTCCCTGCGCACCTCTCACTGTTGAGGTACTGTGGGGATTATGCAGCTTGAGGATTCGTCTGTTTTTATGAAGGGCAGTACAATCAAATGCACAGGATCAACATTTCCTCACTTTCTTCCATTTTTTTTCCAAGATTTGCGAAGAGTGGTGGTGCAGTGATGACGAACTGATGTGCCGGGGCCTCGTAGTTCAGAACAAAATCAGGATGGGTGTCCACCGATCGAGAAACGGTGGCCCAATAGTGGAGAAAACGGCAGGATACGGGTCCACCGATGGAGACTGGGTCCGCAGGAGCCCATCAGTGGGGAAATTCCAGGGAAAGAGTCCACGGATGGGGATTGGGTCCGCCGTGGCCCAACAGTGGGAAAACGGCAGGATATCAATGGAGAATGAGTCCGCAGGGGCCCAATATTGGGGAAAGCGCTCACACTCGGGTCCCACCGATGGATTGGGTCTTCCCTGACCCAAAAGTGAGGAAAGCGCCTGGATACGAGTTCATGGATAGAGAATGAGTCCGCATGATTCCCATTAGTGGGGAAAACGCCAGCATACGGATCCACGGATGGAGAATGGGTCCGCCGTGGCCCAATATTGGAGAAAACATCAAGATGCACTTCTACCGATGGAGTAGGGGCACGCTACGCACTCATTTTTTTCTCAGTCGACCACCTCTTCTTCCTCCCTGTATATTAAAGCAGAAGCTCATCAGATGGACTATCTCAGCAGTGTGAAGCTTGAATCATTTCAGGTGATTATTCACACGGCATTGGTTACACTATGTTGTTCACAAGTACTAAACCATGTGGAGGATACCTCTGCGCGGAGTTGAAGGTGGCTCGTAACGGGTCCATAGGCATGTAAGAAATGTGACAAGAAGTAGGTAGTATCATTGCATCGGAAATTAGCTTTACATGTAGGTGCGTAATTAAGAATTTGCAAGCAAGGCTAGGATCGCGAGAAGACTCGAGGCCTGACCAGGCGGCCAGGTCTGTAGAATATACGCAACTCATAAGAAGGATTTTGTATTTGAGCTCAGTTAATGATTAGTTTTGCTTATTTGCTAATTTTCTAAGCATTCCGCATGTGTGAAGCTTTTGCACATACCTCGAGTGGCTGCCCGCTGCCCCACCCCACTTTCTAGCGTCCCGAAGGGGCGCTAGTTTAAGAAAAATTTGGTTAAAATTAAGGATTGGTTCAACTTCAAGACATTATTTTCTGTTATTACCTTCAATATGTATTTCTGAATATTTAAATTCAGTCAATACCCTCAAATGAATGACGTCTTTGAGAACCCAGACATGAACCTGAATTCTTCTTTAGCAGAAACGTCACATTTTTCTCCCGCCTATTGTCCTACCATTCTCTTTTTCGCAATCATCGCTGAAAAACACGTGCAGATTTGATTATCTCTTTCTCAATTTGAGGCTAAAACAGGCCTGTCTGTAAAATTTTTCAAAACATGGTTCTCAGTATGCACTACAGTGCGTATCATAAATATAGACAACCATGCACTACAGTGCGTATCATAAATATAGACAACACCTCCAAAATGATGAAGTTTCAGTTTCAGGCGGACTCTTGCTAATGACATTCATCACTAATCAACTCAGCGTGCCCGAAAACCCTAGTTTACAAATCTTCACACATGAACATTGCTAAAAAAGCTATAATCGACAGTTGGACCTCATTTAGACCGTATCATAATTATCTATTTATTTATTTATTATATACATCGTGGAGAGTCACAATGCAACCCTTCGCAAAGAAGGTATATAAAAAAGGACCACAGAAGGGTTATCAGAGGAATGAAAGAGTAATAAAATCATAGATTAAAATTGCGGTGTGCGTGAGGCTACCAACCGTGTCGACCCACTCTCTGCTGCTCCCACTAACAGAGCGGGTTACAGTATAGGGGCTTTCATACATTTGCCGCGGCGGCGCCGCCGCCGCCGCGGCAAAAGTGGGTGCGCGGCAAAAGGTGCCACCGAGCGGCATGCCGCGCTTTCCTACTGTTGCGAACACCAGTAAGCACTCGATATGCGCTTTTCATACCATGAGTACTCGTTTTACTAGTTTTTTTTTACTAGTTTTCTATATCTAACCTTAAAAAACAATTAAAGTTGAATTGACGCGGTATAAGCGATAAAATGGGCATCTACCGAAGGCCGCGACAAACGTCGCCCAGTGACAGAATATCCCCTCGACCATTCTTTGCCGCTTGTCGCTGGGCGACGTCGCCGGACTGCGCCGCGGCAAAAAAGTAAACAAGCTCTTGTCGCGGCGACGTCGCCGCGGCAAATGTATGAAAGCCACTTATGCCTGAAGGTCTCTTAAGGCAGCACTCACGGAAATTTTCACTTCTGAAATGAGTCGCTCACCATGTAGCCGGCCGCTGGACAACCGCAACAGTAAGTTGAACACCTTGAATGGCCGCCTACCTGCGAAGATACTGTCATGGACACATCTGCTGCTCTGGACATTAGGGTTCCGTCACGCCCGCCGTTGACAGGGTGGGCGCATGTGGTTCAGCGGGGGCTTGTTTATGAAACTCGTACCATTCGCAGGGTTCTGTGGCGTAACCCATCACGGAACACTCGTCCGCGCAGTGGACACACATGAAATACCGCCATCATTTTCTGTGTTTTTTTTTGCGTGTTTCACGCTACTTAATCGTTGTCAATGAGTTCATCGTCTCTAAAAACCCCGATATACCGCGAAATCTTCAACCCAAAATTTTCCGTGAGTGCTACCTTTAAACCTGACCACTCCAATGATGGTCCAAGTGAGACGATATCGTAGGCCTCGCATCTGTAGATTCCTTGCAGCCCATCTGATCAGAACACCTTTCTTGCTTCACACAGCGCTTCATAAGAACAGGGCCAAATAATCGGATCAGAGTTTCAAGACCCTCCAAAAACCTTTCTATGGCTCAACGACAAGCGATAATCATGTACATGAGCATATTTCTGTAACATTTCGTTCAAATTTGCTACGTAATGAAGCAGTTATTATTATTATTATTATTATCATCATTATTATTATTATTATTATTATTATTATTATTATTATTATTATTATTATTATTATTATTATTATTATTAATTATTGACAGTTATCATAGACGCACTTCCGACAAGAAACATTAATATCACATTCCACGGCCGAAAATTCCCGTCTTAGTGTTGCGGTTAGTAGTGGCAAGTATCCACTATACTACCAGCAAATGCCGCATGAATCGAAACTTTTGAGAGCTGACACGGTACAGCTACCCTTTGTGCATGCCGCAGGCCTCAGAAGGTGTGAAATAACTGGCCAATTTTGCCTCCTTTCAAAGTTTATCGGTGGGATTGTGAACGATCGTACCAGTGCATGTGCGCTCTTCATTGCCAACTTTTACTGAGGGATTAACGTGGACACCAGTATTGTTCTTCAGGAAGAACAAAGTTTAGCTGACGGTTTTTGCTGGTAACAGCCAAACAGTGTACATAAATCATGTCATGGTTGTTTCTAGACTTCATTAGAGTGAAAATGATGGCGAATTAGAAAGCACCTTTTAAACAGAAGCCGCCATAAACACAAGGAGGATGTTCAGAAAATCCACCCTCTGAGGTGCTTCACCTGCCTGAGGAAATCTCCAGCAGTGGCTGTGCCGGCTCGGGTCATCTAATATGACAATTTTTCTGCGATCAAAAACCTCCTAAACACTAAATTGTCTGCTTCGAGACCCAGTGAAATTATAATATAGGACCGACTACTTGACTTCCATTTCCTTTCCAGGAAACTGAAGCCATTCATCTTGATGAAACAAGATAATACTAACAAGGGAAGTGCAAGCAGCTAACGCCGGGAATCCCAGCGAGCCACCCATTTTCAGAAGCCTTGTCTAAGGTGATTATAATGCATACATATTATTTTTGCCCAATGGTCAGGATGGGCCCAGGAGAGCGCGTCCAAGATTTTTCTTCTTCGCTGCCATAGGGGTCCATTTAACAGGCGATTTATGCAATGTTGACGGCTCATACTTACTGAGATTACTGTAATTAGCTGTCTCATGGACTGTAGAGTGTTTGGAGACACAACTGTGAACGACCCTGCTCCGCTGTGTATGCGATCACGAGCAATTGCCACAGGCATGCCAGCCGTGGCGGAGTGGCCGAGTGGGTAGCGTGTCGGATTGTCAGCCAGAGGGTCGAGGGTTTGGATCCCGTCCGCGGAATCCACCCTGCATTCTTGAATTTGAGGCTTTTAAACTTGTTTACAGTATTTCTAATGACTAAAACACATCAGATATGTGCGCCATTACAAGAATTACTGCAGGAACTTCGTCCGATTCGTTACTCACTCGGCCACCTCATCGCGGCTGCCATGATTGGAGCAAGGACTCATGGTCGCGTAACCAGGCGGAACCAGGTTATTCAAAAATGCGTCTGCAAACGTTCGATGATCCATGGGACAGCTAATCACGCTAACCACTGCTGGATTGTGTGGCCAAAGTTCCATGAATCCAAGCCAGGACTCCATTGACAGCGCACTAGAAAATTGGTATTATTCAACCATCATGAACCCAAACTCTTCAAAAAAAATTTTTTGACTGAAATATTGCATATGGGGGTTATTTGAGGTGCTGAATACGAATATCATATCCATTTTGTACCGTAAGGCTATTTTTGTAGGGTTACGGTAGGTGCACGGTAGTATGGGGTGGTGCACTTGCCGTAACCCTACAAAAATAGCGTTACGGTACAAAATGGATATGATATTCGTATTCAGCACCTCAAATAACCCCCGTATGCAAAGTTTCAGTCCAGAAGACCATTTCAAAGATCTAGGGCGTGTGGGAGATGAATGACGCCGAAAAGTCTTTGGCGCGCTCTCCTGCGCGCATCAGGACCATTGGGCAAAAATGATGTACATACATTAACATAGCCTCTAGACAATGTTACCAAAAATGGGTGTTTCGTTTCGATCCCCGGGTTAGCCTCTTGCACTTCCCTTGTAAGGGTATGTCAGAGGTGGTAGTGCACTGCCTCTATGTTGCATTCTTTCCCACTATGGACCGTAATTCCTGAAAATAAAGTCAACAGAATGGCTGCGACACCCTAGGATGTCGTACAGCCATTCACCTTTTCCCATGCCATTTCATTTGAAACAGCTGCTTCATTCACCATATGAGTTTTTTCTTAGAGTTTCGAGTTAGGATCTTTTACAAATTCCTCAATAAAGCTAGGAAAATAGCGATTTTGATTGGTTATCCTACACTCGCTTGAGACCTGCAGCGTGCACAAAGGTGACCTGCATCCACTGAGCTCCCAAGTGGTGCGATTCATGTGGCATTTGGTGGTAATATAGTGAATACTTGCCACTACTAACTGCAATATTAAAACGGGAATTTCCTGCCGAGGAATACGGTATTTATGTTTCTTGTCGGAGGTTCGTCTATAATTAGGATGCGGTCTTGATGATGTCCTGCTGTCGATTATAGCTTTTTCAGCAATGTTCATGAGTGAAGATTCGTAAACTAGGGTTTTCGGGAGCGCTGAGTTGATTGGTGATGAAAGCCATTGCCAAAAGTCCGCCTAAAACTGAAATTTCGCTTTTTTGAGGGTGCGTCTATATTTATGATACGCATTGTATCAGGTGTATGTATGCAATGGTTAACTACTCTAGTGGTGTCGCCATCGTCAAAATCTTTCGTTTTCTTATTCCGTAATGCGATTGTTGCAGGCATCAACAAGTGCGTATTGTACGACTAAGGGCACTAATGCTGGAGACGATCGCTTCTATAACCTGTCATATGAAGCGAGAAATCGTCACCTCACAAGTTTGGCGCTGAAGCAACGGAACCAAACATCTCAGGTTGGGGATTTAATAAGTGATTCCAAATCTCTGATTATATTGTGTTGTTCAGATTTTCCATAGTGATGCTAGTAATGACGCCTTCCTTAGAAACAGAGTTTCTGAACGTCAGCAACGAAACCTCCCTAAAGGTTGGTGAACTATGTAATTCTCAGTTTAAATAGCAGGTTAACACGTTCGCGAAAGAGCCAATTTTGAGCGTAGTGACTCCTTAGAAACTGGGTTCAGGTCCCGTGTGCGACCGGTCGAGCACGTGCTAGTAGCAATTTTTCCGTCCCATATGAAACGCTACTTTTTTTTCATGAGAATTGCCGTTTTGGCCGTACTTGTCGGTAGTTTTTTCCATGTTTGTGGTATAATGATTGAATACTGCTGTGATTTTTTTTCAAAATTTTGTTCTATCTGTCACACTTTGAAATACCTAATGAAAAACTTAGTGAAAACCTCCGCTTTACTGCTGCTTGAATAGAACACCATTAGCGCATTAGTGAAATGAAATTAGCTAATATGAAAGTTTCACGAAGATATGACATTAAATGGGCGTGCTCGATCAATCGTGCTGAAAAAATTTTTGATGTCTATCGTCACAAGAGACGAAGATGCATTGCCACATTTGTTGTTACGATGGTGTAGATTGAGTACAGTACAATAGATCACAGTTTGTTAGGGCTTCGAATATTCAGGAATGAAAAAATCCATTGAATAACATTCTTGTTGCTCTTGAATCGAACACCGCGAGAATAGGTAAATATCTCATGAAAGCACCTAATAATCTGCACTGGATGGAGTAACATTCAAGAATGATCATGAATTAATTGTGAAGAAGTGGAACGACAGCGTACTGCACATTATTTTGAAGTGCATGCTATAGAAATCTTTTCTCACATTCATGTTCTTTGTATTTTTGTTAGATAGATGTGGGCCACGCGTAGCGTAGTGGCAAGAGTTCCGAGAGTAAAGCTGTCTTTCGCACCGTGAAGAGTTCAAACACTGGTCGACGAAGCCATCCATTTCTCCGGGGTTGCTATATTGTGCCAACATGTGTTGCCAAATTTGAAGAGCAGTTCCGCGACGCTCATGGTAGCTAGCTGTGAACTTTACACCTGTATTGAACATCAAATGTGATTTTAAAAATATCAACAAAAACCCTGAGCTGCCACTGCAGTGGCGGTTCCAGCGCGGGCGACATGCTCGATGTGTCCGCGGAAACCCAGCTTATTGTATTTGTCACCTTTCGGCTGTGAGTCGTATGCGATTCAAATCAACAATATGCTTAAGTCTTAAGACTGCGATATGGAGAATCGCGTCTATGAAAAACAGCACTATTGACGCCTGACTCTCCTACCATTCAGTCGAAGCTGGAAAGACCATAAAACCCCTCCTATAAGTTCCGCTAAGTAATGCTATGCTGTGTTTTAAATTCTTCTCAAATGTACTATATGGATGGAGTAATTCACCTGAGAAATCCACTGGAAACTCCAATCGCATTGGTTTAAAAATCCTGGCAACGATTGAGCACGTCTGGCCCTACCTTGCCAACATCATCAAAGCTGCACTGCAAGAGCTTGGTAGATGATGTTCCTCGACTTTTATATTCTACCGAGCGTGGACGTTCGCTCAGCATTGGATGCCTTCTAGTTCCTACTGAATGTAAAGAGAAAGGACTAAAATAAATAAAGTGCAGTAGTATAAATCACCCGTAAAACTTGAACCCACCTATCGGCAGGTGCGAAGACGTCATGGTGTAATACCAGTCATGGAAGGCTAGTTTTGAAAATGAAAGCTACTCTTTCCCACATATCATTCTTCTGTTGAGTGATAATTCCACAACGGATAAGAGACATGACTAAGAACAATCTAAGGACCTCTTTTGCGAGAGTAAATTGTACCAGATGCGGGCATTTAAGGTACGTTCGCATATGTGATGAGGGATAGGCTCAGTTTCAGCTCTGCATTTCATACGCGGATTAGCCGCAAGCATTTGCCTCGCGATCACTCGCGGCAGGAGTGCTGTATCTTCATTCAAGGTTTACATACCAAGTAGACTGGTGTTCATTGAAGATCCTCAGCAAATGGATGCGTGCGTCTGGCGGAAGTTTGACAGATTTATGTTCGGCGGCTAGTTGTGCTAATTCAGGTGATAAGAGTTTGTTGATTAATTCAAACGGATAGGAGAGTGATCCATCCAAAAGCAATGGAATGGAAAGGGAGAATGAAGAAAAATAGCGTAGGATTACGTAGATCATGTATACAGGGAGGAAAACAGAAATGGATAACGGCGCAACCCTCACGTAGGAGTGGACCCGTCCCGGTATTATTGCACTTTTGCTTATTTACTCCACCACACCAAACCCGTTCCTCAGCTTTTATATGATCTCATAATCACCATCATTGACCAATTCTAGGATTTCGCGACACATCGAGATTCACTCATACATTGAGACACGCTCACTTGCTGATATACAGAGTAAGTGCTTCATTGTGAGTGATGAGATTTATATTTTGAAGAGGCGCGCATGGCGCAGTGGTAAGATGCCAGCTGTTCGCTCGCACAGCTGATGGTTCGATCGCGCCCACAGCCAACCGTGCCATGCAACCCTTCGGGAGCAGTAAAGGAGTCTATGAGGACGAAGCACTGTCTTCGTTTATCGGATGGCTCTCGTATAATGCACGCACGTATGTGGTAGTTGGTGGTCACTGTCGTCATGCAACGACGCGACTCCCGTCCCATGTTGCTTATATTTTTCCCATTGAAAATCATGCGGTGGATCGAGTTCGTTTCGACCTACAGCTATAAGTTAAATTATGTTCATGGATGTTGCGGTTCAATCTCTACGGACGTTTCCGGTACTCACAGTCACAGTCTTGCTTTTTGGTGTGTTATTCAATTGTTTGACCAAGTTTTTACAATGGCGTCCTTTCGACAGCACCAGTCTAATAATTAGTACCTGCAAGCAGAGACCAGTGTTTTCAATTCGATTGTCTACAAAAAGATGTCTGTTATGATCCCACTGCCAGTGGTTTGTTTGCCCCTAAGCAGACCTATTTGCTCCAGATTTTTTAAAGAAATTCTGAAGCTGCGAAAAATTCTGAATTCTCTAGAGAAGTTTGGAGAATCGCTTACGAAAATCTCCAGATTTTCTCCAAACTCCCAAAAAGTCCTCGCTTCAGCAGAATTCTGGTACTTTTCTGAGGAATTCTACTTGAAATGTCTGAACTCGCGGCTTTCTCCAGAAATTTCAAGAATTCTTCTGGAAACGTCAAGACCCCTGACTTCTTGAGATAATCTCTCGGATTCTTCTTGAAAGTTTGCACCTGAGTACATACACAAACTTTCACTTTTATATATACAGATTTTGGTATGAATCCTGCGAAAAGGCAATTCTGTAGGTACCCACTTCACAAGTATAAAAATGAACTACTTTAACAAAGAGTGATCTGCGCAATGTGTTGTTATTTTCATTCTCTTTTCTCTTTCTCTATAACACATTCACTTCAGAGCTATTTCACGAACATTCATAGAAACTACAGGTATGTTAAGTTATGTAGTGGACCAAGAAGCTAAATAATGTAGATTTTTGCGCTGCTATCGAATTCATATATATTCCAGCGGCATCGACTGTTTGATCGATATCCTGCAACCATGAATTGTACGATGAGAATAATACATTGACTGCCGCTATACTCCTCGAGGAGTATAGCGGTTTCGGTCGCCGCTGTCGTCGACACTGGCGACCGACGGTCGCCGTTGTCGACGACACGCCGTCGGCGATACCGATCGACGGCAGCGGCGGGTCGCGGCGACAGAAGTGAGTTTTTCATTTTTGAACTGTTCCTTTATAATTTTCTGTGGTTGTTAGTTGTTCCCAATCAAATCTACGTTTCAGATGAGGCATACAGTGCAGAATGGAGCAGTCGACTAGAGTGGGCAACCTCCAACCTCGGTGAAATGGGATATCTATCAGGAATCGTGAAAGGAAGGTATGAGTGTTCAGGAACAGTGGTGTATTATTAGTTTTTCGAACTGTGTTTGTGTTTCGATTTACCATGTTCGGTTTTTTTTCATTTTTTGAGTTTGGATCAATTTTTTTCTTTGATAGACCCTCCCAGGGTGCACCACCTGGTGGTCATTGACCACCAGGACTTAGTAGCGTCCTGCAGATTCAGGGGGCTTAGCACCAATGTCCGGGGCGTAGCCGACCGCTAATCGTCTACTGGTGTTAGACACAAGCAGATTTCAGAGATGCACGTCTGAAGGATCATCAAAATCGCGGCTGAAGATCACTGTCATTCAACCAATTGCTACATCCCTACCCTGCACTCTGGTGCGCTCCAATGATAACAAGGTGTTGCTCAACCTGTAGGAGACGTATCATGTTGGAATTTTGACTGTGGATGCGCACTACACCAACAAGTATCTCCCCGAAGTGGCACACTTCGTTTTTGAGAAGCCGTCTTCGTTTTTGGAAAAAACCGTCATTAATGGTCAAAAAGTGGCTTTTGACCATTTTTTGACCATTAATGACGGTTTTTTTCAAAAACGAAGACGGTTTCTCAGAAACGAAAGATGCCACTTTGGGGGAGAGTTGATACCACCTAGGCGCTTTTCTTGGAGTTGACAGCGTATCGGAACACTTCCTCAAACGAGAGAAATTTCCTGGGAAAGTTCCAGGTTTGAGAGAAAAAAACCGTCATTAATGAAAGAAACCACGCTCCGATGACAATTTCCTGTATTTGACAGGTCATATAACAAGTTTCAACGAGTTCTAGCGGGATCAAGCAGTTCCGTACTGAGATCGGTTTTTCGAAGATTTTAGCTTGAATTTTAGGCTGTCTTCGCTAAATGGTACGCATTTCTTGCTGAAACATCATTCGTCGTCTGACTAACGCTTATTTAAGTCACTTTTTAGTGCTATCTGCTTTTCCTGAAAGAACCCTGGCGTGTATTTACTTAGTAGCCCATTTCGGAATCCGACTGGACTTAGTACTCCCTAACCGACACTGACCACCTAGTGCTGCGCCCTGGACCCTCCTTACCCTACTGATGGGCCTGGGGGGAGTCCTTCATGTTTGCCGTCGAAACAAAAATAAAACAAAACGTTGTGTTTTGCCTCCTAACCCTAGACACAACGCAAACAAGATGAAAAAGAATTATTCAGGAAAGGGTAAGAGAGCCTTTTCTTAGACTTATGAAATGCTACAGTTACGAATGACAGTCAGGTGCCAGTGTCTTTGCCGTAGACCAATACTATCATCAAAGAAAAAAATTAATTCAGACCAAGAAATGAAAAAAAAACTGAGCATGGTAACCTGAAATACAAACACAGTTTAAAAAACTAATTATAAACCATTGTTCCCTAGCCACTCATACCTTCCTTTCGCGGTTTCTGATAGATATCCCTATTTTTCGGAGGTAGGCCACTCCAGTTGACTGCCCCGTTCGGCACTGTAAGCCTCACCTGAAGCATAGATTTGATTGAGAACAACTAACAACTACAGAAAATGAAAAAAAAAACAGTTCAAAAACGAAAAACTCACGTCTGTCGCCGCGACGGTCGCCGCTGTCGTCAATCGGGATTGACGACAGCGGCTACCGTCGCTAGCTACGCCCCGCCCACGATCAATACGCACGACGGCCACTGTCGCCGCGACGCCGGGACCGGAACCGCTATACTCCTCGAGGAGTATAGCGGCAGTCATTCCGCCCTACTACAGCGCGATGAAGAACTCTTTGGAAGAGCAAAGACCTGAGGGAAAAATTCTATGTAATCCTAGGTATCAGATCATAGGGGATTTTACCATCCAAGAACTGACTTGTCAACGTCAGTGATCCTCATGTTTGTAATAGGTGACATCCTTACAGATTTTCTAATGCCTCTAGATATACCTGCCACAACACTGTAGAGCACTGACCTTGCTGCCTGACTTTTAATTAGGAGCAATTTTCGGTCGTTTTCAAATAGGGGAACTCAAAAATCAAATATCTGACTACCGAATAGCACGCTTAAAGGCAGCACTCACCGGAATTCTTACTCCTGGAGTGAGTTGTTTACCGTCTAACTGGTTACTAGAGAATCACAACAATAGGTAGGACACTTGGAATTGCCATCTGCCTGAGAACATGTTGCGGTGAACGCGGTTGCCACAGTAGACGCGGCCGTGTTTGCGCTCGCGCAAACTCCCAAATTCGGTCGCTTGCGCGTTCCTGGCTGACGTTTGCGTGGCAAGACCTACGGACGTTAAAAGGCACACAGTTATGCGCATGTAGGACAGCACACCGCTCTTGTGGTTTTTCCGCTCGTTGCAAGGTGTTTCATCACCAAATATTAGTCCTAGGCCTATTAAAATCCTGGAAAATGGCGAGATCTCCGGAACGAACATTCCCGCATGTGCTTCCTTTAAGCTCTGAAGAACATGCCTAACAACGCATTCTCACAAGAGCAAGTTCAAAAAAATATTTTAGAGGTTGGACACAACAGAACGGCAAGTTCGCAGGTGGTAAACGACAAGGAAACGAAGGTAAGGCGAAGCATTGTTGTAGTGTAGGACATAAAAGTCGAAAGATCGCATCAATTACGTGCGAAACAATTCCCGTAATGTAAACGATCATTAGGAGGAATTAGTCCACAGAGTTACACATGACATTTGGAATGGCGTGTGTGTACTATAAGAAGCAGTGCTACTTAAAACGTTTGGTTACATCATTACGCAGGTAGAATGTTTAGACAGCGATCGCAGAATTTGGTGGAGCAAAAGGGACTGATGCGAAGTCAGGAAAATCTGGACATCGGCAAAATGTGCGATCATCAGCGAGCAATGGCACAGTGGGAAAGCAAAGAAATTCAGGTTTTAGATATCAAGAACAAAACGGTTACCATGATACAAGCAAAGAAAGGATTGAAAAAGTCCAGAAGCGGAGAACACAGAGGACAATTACAGAAGAAAATAATAACAAAACTGCTGAAGTTGGCATGGCTCCCACAATTGAGGAGAAAGGTGGGGAGAAATACCACAGCTGCACAAAGAAAAAAGATATCCAATACGATTGGAATGGTCATCAAGACATACACATCCATAAAGCTGATGAACAAACGCCAGGAAGGACAGGAGGCACTTATGACAGGGGAGAACACAGTGGAGAGAAGAAAATGGGATGGCGTGAACAGAAAACCTTCAAATCAATCCTTGCCAACACCGGTAGACAAGAACATGTTGAAAAAAAAGAAGAAAACATCGACAATAAGCGAGTGCTGAGCACCAGACGATACGACAACAAAAAAGACGGTATGTTCCAGATTTTGAAGATGGATGGGATGCTGAGCAGAGGTTCGCAATCCAAAGAAGAAAATATACCGAATAAAAGACAGCGATACGACTCCAAGCGCCCGAAGGATTCCGAAAATCTGAAGGGTGACGAATCGTTTATGGACAAGACGATGAACCAGCAAGAATATGTTACCGTCAAAGGTGAACGCTACGACACCAAGCGTCCGAAGGATTCCGAAATTCTCAAGGGTGACGGATCGTTTATGGACAAGACGATGAACCAGCAAGAATATGTTACCGTCAAAGGTGAACGCTACGACACCAAGCGTCCGAAGGATTCCGAAATCCTCAAGGGTGACGGATCGTTTATGGACAAGACGATGAACCAGCAAGAATATGTTACCGTCAAAGGTGAACGCTGCGACACCAAGCGTCCGAAGGATTCCGAAATTCTCAAGGGTGACGGATCGTTTATGGACAAGACGATGAACCAGCAAGAATATGTTACCGTCAAAGGTGAACGCTACGACACCAAGCGTCCGAAGGATTCCGAAATTCTCAAAGGTGACGGATCGTTTATGGACAAGACGATGAACCAGCAAGAATATGTTACCGTCAAAGGTGAACGCTACGACACCAAGCGTCCGAAGGATTCCGAAATTCTCAAGGGTGACGGATCGTTTATGGACAAGACGATGAACCAGCAAGAATATGTTACCGTCAAAGGTGAACGCTACGACACCAAGCGTCCGAAGGATTCCGAAATTCTCAAGGGTGACGGATCGTTTGTGGACAAGACGATGAACCAGCAAGAATATGTTACCGTCAAAGGTGAACGCTACGACACCAAGCGTCCGAAGGATTCCGAAATTCTCAAGGGTGACGGATCGTTTATGGACAAGACGATGAACCAGCAAGAATATGTTACCGTCAAAGGTGAACGCTACGACACCAAGCGTCCGAAGGATTCCGAAATTCTCAAGGGTGACGGATCGTTTATGGACAAGACGATGAACCAGCAAGAATATGTTACCGTCAAAGGTGAACGCTACGACACCAAGCGTCCGAAGGATTCCGAAATTCTCAAGGGTGACGGATCGTTTATGGACAAGACGATGAACCAGCAAGAATATGTTACCGTCAAAGGTGAACGCTACGACACCAAGCGTCCGAAGGATTCCGAAATTCTCAAGGGTGACGGATCGTTTATGGACAAGACGATGAACCAGCAAGAATATGTTACCGTCAAAGGTGAACGCTACGACACCAAGCGTCCGAAGGATTCCGAAATTCTCAAGGGTGACGGATCGTTTATGGACAAGACGATGAACCAGCAAGAATATGTTACCGTCAAAGGTGAACGCTGCGACACCAAGCGTCCGAAGGATTCCGAAATTCTCAAGGGTGACGGATCGTTTGTGGACAAGACGATGAACCAGCAAGAATATGTTACCGTCAAAGGTGAACGCTACGACACCAAGCGTCCGAAGGATTCCGAAATTCTCAAAGGTGACGGATCGTTTATGGACAAGACGATGAACCAGCAAGAATATGTTACCGTCAAAGGTGAACGCTACGACACCAAGCGTCCGAAGGATTCCGAAATTCTCAAGGGTGACGGATCGTTTATGGACAAGACGATGAACCAGCAAGAATATGTTACCGTCAAAGGTGAACGCTACGACACCAAGCGTCCGAAGGATTCCGAAATTCTCAAGGGTGACGGATCGTTTATGGACAAGACGATGAACCAGCAAGAATATGTTACCGTCAAAGGTGAACGCTACGACACCAAGCGTCCGAAGGATTCCGAAATCCTCAAGGGTGACGGATCGTTTATGGACAAGACGATGAACCAGCAAGAATATGTTACCGTCAAAGGTGAACGCTGCGACACCAAGCGTCCGAAGGATTCCGAAATTCTCAAGGGTGACGGATCGTTTATGGACAAGACGATGAACCAGCAAGAATATGTTACCGTCAAAGGTGAACGCTACGACACCAAGCGTCCGAAGGATTCCGAAATTCTCAAGGGTGACGGATCGTTTATGGACAAGACGATGAACCAGCAAGAATATGTTACCGTCAAAGGTGAACGCTACGACACCAAGCGTCCGAAGGATTCCGAAATTCTCAAGGGTGACGGATCGTTTATGGACAAGACGATGAACCAGCAAGAATATGTTACCGTCAAAGGTGAACGCTACGACACCAAGCGTCCGAAGGATTCCGAAATTCTCAAGGGTGACGGATCGTTTGTGGACAAGACGATGAACCGGCAAGAATATGTTACCGTCAAAGGTGAACGCTACGACACGAAGCGTCCGAAGGATTCCGAAATTCTCCGAAGGGAAATTCTCAAGGGTGACGGATCGTTTATGGACAAGACGATGAACCAGCAAGAATATGTTACCGTCAAAGGTGAACGCTACGACACCAAGCGTCCGAAGGATTCCGAAATTCTCAAGGGTGACGGATCGTTTATGGACAAGACGATGAACCAGCAAGAATATGTTACCGTCAAAGGTGAACGCTACGACACCAAGCGTCCGAAGGATTCCGAAATTCTCAAGGGTGACGGATCGTTTATGGACAAGACGATGAACCAGCAAGAATATGTTACCGTCAAAGGTGAACGCTACGACACCAAGCGTCCGAAGGATTCCGAAATTCTCAAGGGTGACGGATCGTTCACGGACAAGACGATGAACCAGCAAGAATATGTTACCGTCAAAGGTGAACGCTGCGACACCAAGCGTCCGAAGGACTCCGAAATTCTCAAGGGTGACGGATCGTTTATGGACAAGACGATGAACCAGCAAGAATATGTTACCGTCAAAGGTGAACGCTACGACACCAAGCGTCCGAAGGATTCCGAAATTCTCAAGGGTGACGGATCGTTTATGGACAAGACGATGAACCAGCAAGAATATGTTACCGTCAAAGGTGAACGCTACGACACCAAGCGTCCGAAGGATTCCGAAATTCTCAAGGGTGACGGATCGTTTGTGGACAAGACGATGAACCAGCAAGAATATGTTACCGTCAAAGGTGAACGCTACGACACCAAGCGTCCGAAGGATTCCGAAATTCTCAAGGGTGACGGATCGTTTGTGGACAAGACGATGAACCAGCAAGAATATGTTACCGTCAAAGGTGAACGCTGCGACACCAAGCGTCCGAAGGATTCCGAAATTCTCAAGGGTGACGGATCGTTTATGGACAAGACGATGAACCAGCAAGAATATGTTACCGTCAAAGGTGAACGCTGCGACACCAAGCGTCCGAAGGACTCCGAAATTCTCAAGGGTGACGGATCGTTTATGGACAAGACGATGAACCAGCAAGAATATGTTACCGTCAAAGGTGAACGCTACGACACCAAGCGTCCGAAGGATTCCGAAATTCTCAAGGGTGACGGATCGTTTATGGACAAGACGATGAACCAGCAAGAATATGTTACCGTCAAAGGTGAACGCTACGACACCAAGCGTCCGAAGGATTCCGAAATTCTCAAGGGTGACGGATCGTTTATGGACAAGACGATGAACCAGCAAGAATATGTCACCGTCAAAGGTGAACGCTGCGACACCAAGCGTCCGAAGGATTCCGAAATTCTCAAGGGTGACGGATCGTTTATGGACAAGACGATGAACCAGCAAGAATATGTTACCGTCAAAGGTGAACGCTACGACACCAAGCGTCCGAAGGATTCCGAAATTCTCAAGGGTGACGGATCGTTTATGGACAAGACGATGAACCAGCAAGAATATGTTACCGTCAAAGGTGAACGCTACGACACCAAGCGTCCGAAGGATTCCGAAATTCTCAAGGGTGACGGATCGTTTGTGGACAAGACGATGAACCAGCAAGAATATGTTACCGTCAAAGGTGAACGCTACGACACCAAGCGTCCGAAGGATTCCGAAATTCTCAAGGGTGACGGATCGTTTATGGACAAGACGATGAACCAGCAAGAATATGTTACCGTCAAAGGTGAACGCTACGACACCAAGCGTCCGAAGGATTCCGAAATTCTCAAGGGTGACGGATCGTTTATGGACAAGACGATGAACCAGCAAGAATATGTTACCGTCAAAGGTGAACGCTACGACACCAAGCGTCCGAAGGACTCCGAAATTCTCAAGGGTGACGGATCGTTTATGGACAAGACGATGAACCAGCAAGAATATGTTACCGTCAAAGGTGAACGCTACGACACCAAGCGTCCGAAGGATTCCGAAATTCTCAAGGGTGACGGATCGTTTATGGACAAGACGATGAACCAGCAAGAATATGTTACCGTCAAAGGTGAACGCTGCGACACCAAGCGTCCGAAGGATTCCGAAATTCTCAAGGGTGACGGATCGTTTATGGACAAGACGATGAACCAGCAAGAATATGTTACCGTCAAAGGTGAACGCTACGACACCAAGCGTCCGAAGGATTCCGAAATTCTCAAGGGTGACGGATCGTTTATGGACAAGACGATGAACCAGCAAGAATATGTTACCGTCAAAGGTGAACGCTACGACACCAAGCGTCCGAAGGATTCCGAAATTCTCAAGGGTGACGGATCGTTTATGGACAAGACGATGAACCAGCAAGAATATGTTACCGTCAAAGGTGAACGCTACGACACCAAGCGTCCGAAGGATTCCGAAATTCTCAAGGGTGACGGATCGTTTATGGACAAGACGATGAACCAGCAAGAATATGTTACCGTCAAAGGTGAACGCTGCGACACCAAGCGTCCGAAGGATTCCGAAATTCTCAAGGGTGACGGATCGTTTATGGACAAGACGATGAACCAGCAAGAATATGTTACCGTCAAAGGTGAACGCTACGACACCAAGCGTCCGAAGGATTCCGAAATTCTCAAGGGTGACGGATCGTTTATGGACAAGACGATGAACCAGCAAGAATATGTTACCGTCAAAGGTGAACGCTACGACACCAAGCGTCCGAAGGATTCCGAAATTCTCAAGGGTGACGGATCGTTTATGGACAAGACGATGAACCAGCAAGAATATGTTACCGTCAAAGGTGAACGCTACGACACCAAGCGTCCGAAGGATTCCGAAATTCTCAAGGGTGACGGATCGTTTATGGACAAGACGATGAACCAGCAAGAATATGTTACCGTCAAAGGTGAACGCTACGACACCAAGCGTCCGAAGGATTCCGAAATTCTCAAGGGTGACGGATCGTTTATGGACAAGACGATGAACCAGCAAGAATATGTTACCGTCAAAGGTGAACGCTACGACACCAAGCGTCCGAAGGATTCCGAAATTCTCAAGGGTGACGGATCGTTTATGGACAAGACGATGAACCAGCAAGAATATGTTACCGTCAAAGGTGAACGCTGCGACACCAAGCGTCCGAAGGATTCCGAAATTCTCAAGGGTGACGGATCGTTTATGGACAAGACGATGAACCAGCAAGAATATGTTACCGTCAAAGGTGAACGCTACGACACCAAGCGTCCGAAGGATTCCGAAATTCTCAAGGGTGACGGATCGTTTATGGACAAGACGATGAACCAGCAAGAATATGTTACCGTCAAAGGTGAACGCTACGACACCAAGCGTCCGAAGGATTCCGAAATTCTCAAGGGTGACGGATCGTTTATGGACAAGACGATGAACCAGCAAGAATATGTTGCCGTCAAAGGTGAACGCTGCGACACCAAGCGTCCGAAGGATTCCGAAATTCTCAAGGGTGACGGATCGTTTGTGGACAAGACGATGAACCAGCAAGAATATGTTACCGTCAAAGGTGAACGCTACGACACCAAGCGTCCGAAGGATTCCGAATTTCTCAAAGGTGACGGATCGTTTATGGACAAGACGATGAACCAGCAAGAATATGTTACCGTCAAAGGTGAACGCTACGACACCAAGCGTCCGAAGGATTCCGAAATTCTCAAGGGTGACGGATCGTTTGTGGACAAGACGATGAACCAGCAAGAATATGTTACCGTCAAAGGTGAACGCTGCGACACCAAGCGTCCGAAGGATTCCGAAATTCTCAAGGGTGACGGATCGTTTGTGGACAAGACGATGAACCAGCAAGAATATGTTACCGTCAAAGGTGAACGCTACGACACCAAGCGTCCGAAGGATTCCGAAATTCTCAAGGGTGACGGATCGTTTATGGACAAGACGATGAACCAGCAAGAATATGTTACCGTCAAAGGTGAACGCTGCGACACCAAGCGTCCGAAGGATTCCGAAATTCTCAAGGGTGACGGATCGTTTGTGGACGAGACGATGAACCAGCAAGAATATGTTACCGTCAAAGGTGAACGCTACGACACCAAGCGTCCGAGGGATTCCGAAATTCTCAAGGGTGACGGATCGTTTATGGACAAGACGATGAACCAGCAAGAATATGTTACCGTCAAAGGTGAACGCTACGACACCAAGCGTCCGAAGGATTCCGAAATTCTCAAGGGTGACGGATCGTTTATGGACAAGACGATGAACCAGCAAGAATATGTCACCGTCAAAGGTGAATGCTGCGACACCAAGCGTCCGAAGGATTCCGAAATTCTCAAGGGTGACGGATCGTTTGTGGACAAGACGATGAACCAGCAAGAATATGTTACCGTCAAAGGTGAACGCTACGACACCAAGCGTCCGAAGGATTCCGAAATTCTCAAGGGTGACGGATCGTTTATGGACAAGACGATGAACCAGCAAGAATATGTTACCGTCAAAGGTGAACGCTGCGACACCAAGCGTCCGAAGGATTCCGAAATTCTCAAGGGTGACGGATTGTTTGTGGACAAGACGATGAACCAGCAAGAATATGTTACCGTCAAAGGTGAACGCTACGAGATCAAGCGTCCGAAGGATTCCGAAATTCTCAAGGGTGACGGATCGTTTATGGACAAGACGATGCACCAGCAAGAATATGTTACCGTCAAAGGTGAACGCTACGACACCAAGCGTCCGAAGGATTCCGAAATTCTCAAGGGTGACGGATCGTTTATGGACAAGACGATGAACCAGCAAGAATATGTTGCCGTCAAAGGTGAACGCTACGAGATCAAGCGTCCGAAGGATTCCGAAATTCTCAAGGGTGACGGATCGTTTATGGACAAGACGATGAACCAGCAAGAATATGTCACCGTCAAAGGTGAATGCTGCGACACCAAGCGTCCGAAGGATTCCGAAATTCTCAAGGGTGACGGATCGTTTATGGACAAGACGATGAACCAGCAAGAATATGTCACCGTCAAAGGTGAACGCTGCGACACCAAGCGTCCGAAGGATTCCGAAATTCTCAAGGGTGACGGATCGTTTGTGGACAAGACGATGAACCAGCAAGAATATGTTACCGTCAAAGGTGAACGCTACGACACCAGGCGTCCGAAGGATTCCGAAATTCTCAAGGGTGACGGATCGTTTATGGACAAGACGATGAACCAGCAAGAATATGTCACCGTCAAAGGTGAACGCTGCGACACCAAGCGTCCGAAGGATTCCGAAATTCTCAAGGGTGACGGATCGTTTGTGGACAAGACGATGAACCAGCAAGAATATGTTACCGTCAAAGGTGAACGCTACGACACCAGGCGTCCGAAGGATTCCGAAATTCTCAAGGGTGACGGATCGTTTATGGACAAGACGATGAACCAGCAAGAATATGTCACCGTCAAAGGTGAACGCTACGTCATCAAGCGTCCAAAGGATTCCGAAATTCTCAAGGGTGACGGATCGTTTATGGACAAGACGATGAACCAGCAAGAATATGTTACCGTCAAAGGTGAACGCTACGACACCAAGCGTCCGAAGGATTCCGAAATTCTCAAGGGTGACGGATCGTTTATGGACAAGACGATGAACCAGCAAGAATATGTTACCGTCAAAGGTGAACGCTGCGACACCAAGCGTCCGAAGGATTCCGAAATTCTCAAGGGTGACGGATCGTTTATGGACAAGATGATGAACCAGCAAGAATATTTTGCCGTCAAAGGTGAACGCTACGACATCAAGCGTCCAAAGGATTCCGAAATTCTCAAGGGTGACGGATCGTTTATTGACAAGACGATGAACCAGCAAGAATATGTTGCCGTCAAAGGTGAACGCTACGAGATCAAGCGTCCGAAGGATTCCGAAATTCTCAAGGGTGACGGATCGTTTATGGACAAGACGATGAACCAGCAAGAATATGTCACCGTCAAAGGTGAATGCTGCGACACCAAGCGTCCGAAGGATTCCGAAATTCTCAAGGGTGACGGATCGTTTATGGACAAGACGATGAACCAGCAAGAATATGTCACCGTCAAAGGTGAACGCTGCGACACCAAGCGTCCGAAGGATTCCGAAATTCTCAAGGGTGACGGATCGTTTATGGACAAGACGATGAACCAGCAAGAATATGTTACCGTCAAAGGTGAACGCTACGACACCAAGCGTCCGAAGGATTCCGAAATTCTCAAGGGTGACGGATCGTTTATGGACAAGACGATGAACCAGCAAGAATATGTTACCGTCAAAGGTGAACGCTGCGACACCAAGCGTCCGAAGGATTCCGAAATTCTCAAGGGTGACGGATCGTTTATGGACAAGATGATGAACCAGCAAGAATATTTTGCCGTCAAAGGTGAACGCTACGACATCAAGCGTCCAAAGGATTCCGAAATTCTCAAGGGTGACGGATCGTTTATGGACAAGACGATGAACCAGCAAGAATATGTTGCCGTCAAAGGTGAACGCTACGAGATCAAGCGTCCGAAGGATTCCGAAATTCTCAAGGGTGACGGATCGTTTATGGACAAGACGATGAACCAGCAAGAATATGTCACCGTCAAAGGTGAATGCTGCGACACCAAGCGTCCGAAGGATTCCGAAATTCTCAAGGGTGACGGATCGTTTATGGACAAGACGATGAACCAGCAAGAATATGTCACCGTCAAAGGTGAACGCTGCGACACCAAGCGTCCGAAGGATTCCGAAATTCTCAAAGGTGACGGATCGTTTATGGACAAGACGATGAACCAGCAAGAATATGTTACCGTCAAAGGTGAACGCTACGACACCAAGCGTCCGAAGGATTCCGAAATTCTCAAGGGTGACGGATCGTTTATGGACAAGACGATGAACCAGCAAGAATATGTTACCGTCAAAGGTGAACGCTACGACACCAAGCGTCCGAAGGATTCCGAAATTCTCAAGGGTGACGGATCGTTTTTGGACAAGACGATGAACCAGCAAGAATATGTTACCGTCAAAGGTGAACGCTACGACATCAAGCGTCCGAAGGATTCGGATATCCTGAAGGGCGATGGATTATTTGTGGACAAGACTGTGAACCATCAAGAATATGTGATCGTGAAAGGAGAACGTTATGACATTAAGCGTCCGAAGGACTCCTCGGAGCTGTTTCCTAGTAGCAGTACATTCCATGGCCGCTCCATGTATCAACGTGATTATGCTTGTTTCGGTCGCAATTCTGCAAGAGTTGGTTTTTTTTCGTCTTCTGTGTTTCTCGTTAGCCTCTCATTCTTTAGGCAAAGAGCTTCGAATCGTTCCTGCCTGTCAATGGACATAGTTCTCGTTCCCTCGAGAAACTTTGTGATTGCCTTGCGATCTCAAGAAAGAATGGTGAGCTAACGTTTCTTGTCTTTTTTCGAGTTTTCGCTTTTCGGTGCAACTTCGCTCCCTTGATTTTAATGTTACATTTAATTGCATGTTTGTTATTCTTGCATAGTATTATTGTGTGAAGGAACGTTGACATAAATTTCCGCTTGTTTTTTCCACTCTACTTTTCTAGGCTTGTTTCCATTTTCAAGCTATCTTACATATTATTCTCTGGCCCAAAATATATGCGTTTCTTTGAAGAGATAGGAAACAGGACCAACGGGTAGATCGATTTCAAGGCGAGTAATAGCAGTAGAATGTTTTCCAGCTGATATCCTTCTCTGCCATTGTCGCGCTAAGATTTTGTAAACCTCGACCTGATAATGCCGAAAGCTCACGGTGGCACTGGGATTGGCGGGCTGCTGTGCAGACCCCGAAAAGGTATCGCTGGATAAGTTTTGGGGTGTTTTTCGGTGCCTAAGCTCTCAGACGGAGATAGCCCTAGTTCTTCAGTTCCTCAAAAACTGGGTTCTGAAACTTCGCTAACGTTTTCATAACCTGATCAGCTGCAGACTTTTTGGCAGAGAAAAATTGAAAATTGTTTGAATGATGTTATAGTACCAAGAACCTCGTTATGAGTACATGTTCGTGCCTTTATGCACGTCACATGTTGTTGTCTGTACACTCTGTTTCTTACTCCTTGGTTGATCAGGTGGACGTTGTGATAAGAAAAATGAAAAGCGCGGACGCAAAAACTTTTTCATCATTAAGGAAGGATATGGGGCCAAACAAGAATGCTTAGAATTTTTTTTTTGTTTAAAACCGATTTTTCCTTAACTTTTAGGTGTCTTGAATCCGGACTTCTGTGCTTTCGTATTGGTGGTTTTTGTTGAAAATATCTAGAAGTTGAACAAGCGCAGAGTATTTACTACGAACATCTGTTGTAGATATTTTGTCTGACATATTTTTTTTCCACATATCGTGTGAAAGCAGCGCTGATTTGGATAACATAATACACTTCGCTCACTTTCTCAAAAACAGCATTACACACATTTTTGAGAAGAACATTGTACCAGTTAATGGCAGAAAGAGGAGAATTAGCTGCAGTCGGAACAAATAGTTCAACATTTTGAATTTTGTTTTACAATTCCGCTTAAAGGCAGCGTTCACGGAAATTCTTAACTGAGATGAGTCACTTCTCATGCAGCAGGCCGCTGGACAATCGCAACAGTATGTTGAGCACCTTGAATGGCCGCGTACCTGCGAAGATACTGCCATCGACATATCTGCCGGTGTGGACATAATGGTTTGGTAGCGCGAGCTAACGCCGTTGGCGGGGTGTGCACATGTGGTTTAGCGGAGGCTGGTTTATTGAATTCGTATCATTCGCAGGGTTTCGTGGCTGGACCCATCACGGAATACTCGTCTGCGCTGTGGGCACGCATGAAATACCGCCATCGTTTTCTGTGTTTTTTTTTTTCGCGTTTTTCACGCTACTTCATCTTTGTCGATGAGTTCATCGTCCCAAAAAACCCCGGTATACCGCGAAAACTTCAACCCAAAAATCTCTGTGAGTGCTGCCTTTAACTTCGTTTCAATCCTATGAATCCAACCCTTTTAAAGAAGTCGAAGTGCTGGTTTCTGTGATTATTTCCGTCGTTCCAACTTATCATTCTACGTTCGGGCTGGCTAAACTCGGGAGTAAACGTATGGAAATCATTGTTATTCCACGCTTTGAGAATGGCAGTGATTTTCTTCGGATTTATTAGGTAGGTGCAAAAGAGCGCACATCTTTCGGAACCACATAATTTTATTTGGATCAAATCTGGTCATGGTAGCTTTTCTGTATAGGGCTTGGAGAAAACATCAAATTGGTGAGCATTTCGTCTAGCTGCTTGCTTCGTGATTGGAAAACAGGCTCAGAGTTTCGTTTGTGTGGCTCCGTAGAGATTCAACAGAATAGTTAGCTTATGGAAGCTCTGAAGACGGCGATTTGCCAAAGCGAGAGCAATATTAAACCAGTTACCAGTCTCTCTTGGAGCTCACAAAACCAACCAAATTATTGTGCAAATATGCCGAGGCTTATTGAGAGTCGGAATTACCACTCGCTTTAATAGTTAATATTTCTGATCTGCCCTTTTTTCTTTGCCCCTCAGAAACTTATTTTCTCGTTACAGTAGAAGATATGTCCAATGCAGTGTAACAGTGTTTTTCGTGCTCAAGTTGATGCAATGGCAAATAATGTGGCGGCTTTTAGTTGTGGGAGGACGTTGGCTCTCTTTTTGTGTATTAGGCACACAAATACGAATAAGTCGCAGTCTTTATTCGCTCGACTTGCACTCAGTGGTGCAGTGGTAGATATGATGCAACAATGGGCGTGGTTATGTTCAGCAGCTGGGCACGGCCCATAAACGAAGTTGCGAGGTCAGGAATGATGGCCCTTGTTTGGTCAATATAATATTGGATATTTATTTATTTATTTATTTATTTATTTTAATACACACCAAGGTGTGCCATAAATTGAGGTGAAACAAGGAAGATGCAAATAACCCAGAACCAAATTTGAAAGAAAAAAAAAACATGAACATGGACATTTCGCAATTGAGTAGGTTAAAAACTAACGAACTGGGAGATGAGGGTATTCTTGGATTTTTCGAAAATAGCGAAGTTTATCATTTTGTGATTGCATCGGGACCGACAGACTGCTCTGCAATTTGCGAAATTTTGAACATCAGGACGCGCTAATCCTTTGGTGTGAATTCTACAGTAGATTTATGATCAGCTTCTACTTAGTAGCGTGCGCTCATTCGCTAGAAGGCAAAAGTCCTTTGAGATAATCACGACCCAAGAACGCAACTGGAAACTCATTCTGGGGCGGTCGTGATAACGACTCTTTGATCTGGTACGAACCCCAGGCGTAAGCTTGGATGGATGCTCGCCGGGCCCAATCACCTCTAACACGAATAAGCTCAGAAACACCATAGAAGCTGGACTCATTTGGTAGTCATAAGTATTATACCGGAAAGAATTTTCTTTTCTCGCTAGAATCTATGACTAACGGCAAGAGCGCAGGTGCAGTTGACTACACCGGGTACTGTAAAAAAAGCACGATACATGTTATTAAAAAATATTGAGAACTAGGTCCGAATCCAAGACAACCCATCATTCCGAGGAGGAGAAGATAAAAATAGAGTGTTGTTAGTTAACGCAGAGGTTCAAACAAAAAAAATGCTTCTTAGTTACTAGCTAAATCTGCTCTCAGTTAAAATAATCTAAACACTGCCATAAGGTCAGATACCGAGATAGAGCTGGAAACATGACCGCGGAAAACAGAAACGTCGGGAGGGATGATGCATCCATGACCGACAGGACATACGACGAAGATGAAACAGGCGGGAATGTCCAAGCAAAAAAGAGACCTGAATTTAGATATCTTTTATTCTGAGAACATCAAGTACATTGATTTTGGATAATTTTCTGCGCAAAATTTTGGAATTTCTGGAAGTGACTAAAGATTCGGGTAAATGGCTCAGCCATCTGCATGTCCGAAAGAAAAATGAGTTGAAAAGTGCAGTGGAATGATGAGTTCTAAATTTGCGAGAGTGGATGTTAAACGTACCTCTGCGACCATGAGAAGGTCTGAAAATCCAGCACTTGCTCGCGCGAAGCTTAACTTCCATCCGAATAATACGGAATGAGAATAATAAGTCATTTACCACCCTTTTATACTTTAACTTTTTAGATTTAGGATTTTCAGGCGTTCTTTATAAGGTGGCAATTCCATAGGATAGAATGGATTTGGGAAACATCTATAGAACAGAATTTTGGTGAAGATACGTTGTACTCTCTCCAGCTTCAAAATGTGCTTTCGAAGATGCGGGCTCCAAACAGGGGAGCAGTATTCTAGGTGGGGTAGTACGTACATTTTGTAAAGTCGCAGCAAAACATTTGGATCCTTACTATGAGTGCTGCGAAGGAGGACAAATAAGGTACGCAAAGCTTTTTTGTTATAGCGTCAACATGGTTATTGAAGTTTAGGGCTTCATCAAGGTAAACTCCCAAATCCTTTGTCTCCCTAACCGCTTCGAGAAAAACACTACCAAACCGAAAAGGCTCTTGTTGACCAACGCCGAGATGCAACTGTCTTAGCGAGATTTATTGGCAAATTCCATTCCTCAGACCACATCATCATTTTTTCAACAGATCTGCACAGTGCCTGGTAAGAATGGTGTACACAAGGAAAAGGAGGGGGGGAAATACCCCTCCCTGAGGTACACCTCTTGGGCAAACATGGCGTTCCGAGTAACTGCTTCCCACTTTTACCGTCATATGACGCTCATGCAAGAAAGACTCAATCCAGGAAAGTAACTGTCCGCGTACTCCATATTGTTCTAGTTTATAAAAGAGTTTTTTATGATTGACTTTATCAAAAGCTTTATACAAGTCGAAAAAAAATTATGTCGACTTCTTTGCCGTCGTTGAGAACAGTGAGCCAGTCAAAAATGCAATCAGAAATCAGCGTAGTGGTAGATGCTCCCGATAGGAAACCGTGCTGATCAGGCGGGAGGACGTGATGGGCAACTAACCAATCGTATAATTTGTCTCGTATTACATATTCCATGATTTTACTCGGTGTAGGCGTCAAGCTAATTGGGCGAAAATTTGATACTATTGGGGAGTTTGTTTTCTTAGGAATGGCTGTGACAAGTGCTTCCTTCCAAATAGGAAGCACCTCACCTAGCAGAAGAGACACATTGAATATGAGACAAAGAGGGTAATGGAGTGCAGAAGCACACTTTTGAAAGATTACCTGTGGAATGCCATCATAGGTTGTGGATGAGGAAGGTTTCAATTTCTACATAAAGTTGAGCACCTCTATTGGATGAATGACTACCTCAGGGAAATCTTCCTTCACTCTCTGCAGAACAAGTGGAAGAGTGGGCGTGGAACTCATTTCAACCTGGGGACTCCTGTGGAAGACGTTGGCAAAAAATTTCCCTAAAGCTATTGCTTTGTCAGAGTCACTCCAATAATGGCATCCATTTTCGTCAACTAAAACAGATAGCTTGGGACGGCTTCTCATTTCACTGCGAAGGTAGCTGAGAAATTGTCTAGGCTCTTGTTTGATCAATCGACGCTCTTTATTTGCTTGGAATTTTCTAACATGGTAGTCGATATCAGAGCAAGTTTTCTTGTACAGGGGGTGCATTGATGGTCTTGATGAAGTTGAGAAAATACGATTCTTTTGCTAAATAAGATTTCTTATATGGCGAGGATACTTGATTTGGCTCGACTCATGATATCGGAATGGAACGTGTTCAGCTAGCTTAGTGTAGAGAACAACGCAAAATCTGTAGTACATTTCGGAGGCAGAGGTGTAATTGTTGAAAATTTCAAACCAATCAACGTCACGAAAAGAGCTTCTGAGATCATCATAATTTATTCTATTGAAATCGGGCGTCAGAAGAAAAGGTTTGTCTTCGAAGTACGTGGTAACATCAAATTTAATTATATTGTCATCAGAACTTCCGAAGGGAGGGAGTACATTAACATCGTCAACGAAATCGGAAGAGGAAAGCACTAAGTCAAGCACAGCATCATCACGTGTTGGTTCTCGTACATTTTGCATGAGGCCACAAGCTGAAAATGCTGTTTCGCAACGTTTTGTGGCATTGGTCATTGTTCTAGTTCCAAAAATTTTATTTCCGAGATTGAAATCTCCTGAAACTACTGTTCGTGGTCGATCAGCACAAAGCTCAAAGATATGGCTTATCAATCTGTCATCGTCGGTGCTCGAGGTATTCGGGGGTCTGTAGATTAACAGAAACCTAGTGATATTTTGAGAGGCCAGATTTGAAATGTCCAAACATAATAAATCAGGCAGCATCTCGTGGGAAGAGGCTACTGTTCGAACGTGGTAGCTATCCTTAACGATGTAACATACACCCCCACCCCTTTGGAAATCTCGATCACATCTGTATATTTAGTAGGGTAAATCGGTTACCAACTCGGCATCTAGAATGTTCGAGTTCAACCACGTCTCGGTGATGCCGACTATATCAGGGCAATCTATGCAAATAAAAGAATCGAGCAGATGTAGCTTGTTAACAATGCTTCTAGCATTGAAAAGGAAGCAGCGAAAACTGGACGGACGACCGCGCGAGTCTCCTGGTTTCCCTGGGAGTCCTTCACCGGCAAGTCAGAGATATGCCTCAGCTTGCCTTAGTAAACCACCCATTCGCGGATTTGTTTTGCCCTTATTCTTTTCGCGGGCTAGCTGTCGGAGCTCATATTCACGGGTCCTTTCCACAAGTGTCAAACTCTTCCTCACGTAGACGTTAGAGAGACCGGCGCGACGCAGGAGATGGGCATTCAATAATGCCGTCGCCCAATGAGATCTAGAAGGGAGAAGGACTTTCACCAAACGACATTTGGATTCATCATATCTCCCCATGCGATAGATCTCAGAAGGGCGACACTCCACCTCAAGAACGTCTAGTACGCTGGTCACTCTATCCTCAAGATCAGCTTGCCTTCTCGAGGGAGGGAGATCACAAGGGCTCTCCTCAATGCCAGAGATGACAATGCTGCGAGAGCGCTTGTCTTCCTCGATTTACTCAGCTACAACTTGAGGTAACTTAAATTGAAGAGCGTTTATCAACTGCTCCATGACTGGATCTGCATTTCGTTCCAGCATAGAGGAGATGATCTCGCTAACTGTCAACTAGTTAAAGTTAAATGAGTCGATCCGAGGTAAGACTGCAGTGATTTCTAAGGCAGAGGGAATGCTAGCCCGTGTATTGGCACTATTAGTGGTTGCAGTTTTCCTTTTTGGGCGAACTGATTTGATAGGCATGACAGTAAAAGGCAAGTGAGATCAAACTAAAGCAAAATCGATTCACCGCCCAAGAAAATACAACGGCAGGAGAAAAACTTATGTAAAGAAATTTCGGTTTCGAAATTTCTTTCCATAAGTTTTTCTCCTGCCAGTGTATTTTCTTTCTTATAGGTGGATCGGAGTGAGGTAAGTGTGAAGATGATAGGATGTATGCAAGGAAAGTATGTGAGGAGCACAAATATTGAGATTTGATAGAAAAAGGCACAATTTGGAGGAACACGAAAGACACAGCTGCCTACCAAGAGCGGTGAGCCAAAATGATGTATATGTACGGTAAACAATGTTGAAAGCTCGTGGCGCTTTTAGCGGCACACAAAATGTGGCGGATGGTGGCGCCCTAGACTCTTGGACTTTATATCGTCCGTATGCACAGTAGATATGGTTGTTCAGTGAAATATATTTATCATACTGTAGATGAGATTATGAGCAATGCGAGGAGAGTGAGTAAAGTGTGCCTTATACGGCTTACAGCATCATTCTGACTAGCAAGAAGTATCTCTAGCATGAGACGGGTCACCCCGCCCCCTCCACAGGAGGTACAGTATCAGCGATGTACATGAATACTACAAGGATCATCGATTCGTCGATGATACTGCGGCGGCCGACAACAATATTTGTAATAGTGATCACAGGACCTGATTTTCTTCTTGACCATGGCTTGGCAGTTGTTGAATTCTTCGTGTAGAGAGCGCAGTACGGCTCGATAGCGTGGGAGGCGACGACGGCTTGGCGATGTTGGAGGAGTACGGCGAATGGATGAGGTCGAAGGCGGCTTGACGTTGAGTTTGGGACGGCGGCGGCAAGAGTTGACGGCAGACGGCTGGACTTGTGACGAATGTAGCCTTTTCGAAAGCTACTGGGTGATCATTTGCGATATGTGTCGCATGTTCCTTCAATGGAAGAGAAGAAACTGTGAAGCCGTAGGAGTGGTAAGCTTCACTTGTGCACGCAGAAGAGTACTTTGATACCTTTTCAGCTCTCCGGTGCTCATTCTGTGTTGTTCGTAATCTACGAGGTTAGAACCTTTCTGGACCGCGTGATACTCAGTATCCTCCCACACAGCTGTCAGGTTATAATTGACAGATTCAACCTGTCTTGTTTCGGTCAACCCACTACCGTGAATAACTGAGCCGAAAACGGTTTTGACTATGTGCAACCCAGATGGGGTTTTAGTTAAATGGTCAGTAACTAGGTCGTGGTAATAGTCGAGCACCACCAATACACGTTGAATTTGATGCTCTCCACTTATTTTTGTATTTGCCAAATAAAACTCTTCGGCCTTTAGAAAGGCGACGTCAACCTGATCAAGTTTCACGGATGGAAATCCACTTGTAATGACTGGTAGAGTTTCTACGGTCATTTTGATGTCTTCTCCGAATGCCGTACCGATTTTGAGATGAACAGTGTGGCTTTTGAACGTTTCCCTATGTCCACCACCTCCTGATATTGTGCACATTTTTGTCGTTTTTTTTGGTAGACCAAACTATTCTACAAGTTCCTCCTCAACGACTGTTTTTTGTGCACCGGAGTCGAAAAGGAATAGCACTTTTTCGAATTGTTCCCTCCTTGCATTCCATAAGCTGCCCTCGGCTGTCATCAACACAGTTTGTCTATTTGTGACCTTAGGCAGAGGAAGGTTTAATCCCGGCATTGTTTCTGCGCACATCTGTACTATCAGTGAGCTAGTTTTCGTGCGACTGGGTTGGTTATTGTTTGTCCGCTGATCGCATATTTGCGAGTCCCTCATGTTTGGCCTATTTGACGCTTGCCGTTCGCTCTCTACCGTAATTATCTGGTGCCTCCTTTTTGAAGCATAAGCTACTATGATGTTTCTGGCCGCAAGATGAGCAGTCTTGCTTACGGCAGACGAAGCTGTTATGGTTTGTTGAGAAACACTTCCAACAGCGATTTTGTTCTCTGAGTGTTTTTCAGCGCATGCTTTGATCGGTGACGGTGCGACATCGGACTGCTGAATGATTGCCCTTGTGGCAAAATATGCATTTCTCACCGTAATTGGGTCGGTAGTTGGCGTGCATCGCTCTTGATTGTGTGACCCTGCCGTTGTTTTTCTGGCCTAATCTTTTCTTAGCGGATGCATTTGCGGCTATTTCTTTCATGAGAAGTGCCATTGGGTTGCATCTGTTTTGTTTTGAGTATGATGCCTGCGAAACTGACGGTAATGGCACGTAGTTTCTATTTTGCTCAGTATTATTGCCAATATTTTGGACGTTTTTTGAATCGTCCCTAAACGAATCATCTAGGTTTCGAGCCCTAGGTCTCATGTATCGAAGAAAAATCTCCATGTTTCTGCGAGTGTTCTTAGATTCGTTGAGCTTAGCGGTCAACATAACGATGAGGTTGTTTGCACCAGCTGTAGCTGTTTGTAGCTGAGAGTCTTCTTCAATTTGTTGAATTTCTGCCAGAATCTCTCTTTTCTCTGAGTTATCCTTGCTGTTTTTGTGCTCATCCCGTATCTCTCTGTACAGTTTCTGGAGGTCCTCTTTTGCCGCAGGCTACTCTCCAACAAAACGATGGTAGTGCGACATTTTTCATAGTTCTCGTCGTCTACTTCAAAATATTCTAAATTTTTTGTGTACTCTATATGACGAATCACAATTGTTCTTAGCAATTTCGCACTAAGAATAATAGGCATTCTGTGAAAGTGAAGTGCCATGGTTTTTTTGGCTCCTTCTAAAACTTCCCTTGAGATATATTCTCAGATGCGCAGCTGTTGGTTCTGCGACTGATTCGCACAGGCGTAATCAGCTGTCCCAATTAGGCTGGGAAGAATCGATATCGATTCGCGATCTTTAATTGGATGGGTGATTTGGGACTCTTGAGCTCCTAGGTTATACTTTGTCGTTAACCTGTTGCGCAGTAGTTGGAAGCAAGGCGCGGATTTTAAGGGCTCTTGGTCCCAAGGTCAGGCTTAGATGCTAACCTCTTGTGCAGTTGCAGAGCAAGGCACGAATTTTTAGGGCTCTTGGTCCCAAGGATAGGCTTATTAGATGCTAACCTCTTACGGCTATGGGTGGGCCGCGAAATTGCTCAAGTGTGAGCGAGTCTCTTCTCCAGGCTTTGACGCGGGAGGAATGGCTTTATTTTAGCCGATGCACCAGAAAATGTGGTGGATGGTGGCGCCTTAGACTCTTGGACTTTATATCGTCCGTATGCACAATAGATATGGTGGTTCAGTGGAATATATTTATCATAGCAATGCGAGGAGAGTGAGTAAAGTGTGCCTTATACGGCTTACAGCATCATTCTGACTAGCAAGAAGTATCTCTAGCATGAGACGGGTCAGCCCCGCCCCCTCCACAGGAGGTACGGTATCAGCGATGTACATGAATACTACAAGGATCATCGATTCGTCGATGATAAATGAATCACATGGGGGAAACATATTGCATAGTCTTAATATTGATGATGGTGAAATTGATGGTTGCTCTTCAGCTCCACTTTCCACGGTGTACATCTCAGTTTAAACTAGTCCATCTAATTTCGGGGTAATTTGAGGTGAGGTTGAACTACTCCACCTAAACTTGAGGTATTTCTCCCCAATAAAAACTGTCATGATCAGCAGTTTCAGCAGATTTATGCCACAGCATAGAAGTTGTAGAAAGAAGGAAACCAAAACCAGGGAGGGTCTGACGTGGACACTATCAGGTTGTTGCGAAATTAATTGCCGTTTCGGGGCATGCAGAAATAAATTTTTCTTTTCTGCCAAATTTGAGCAACTGCAGCCCAACTAATGTGACTTTCTCGTAGTGCTTTTCCCCCTCTTTCAAATGCTGCGCGAATATTCTGGCTAGCTCTTTCCTGAGGGTTTTTATGAAGTCGCCAACATATCATGAGCCGACGCGATTTTCAGGTGATTATGGTCAATGACTTCAAACTTGATCACACTTCGACGATAGCATGAGGTATGCTTGCATTTGTTTAGGCTCGGAATCGCCTCCCCACCCCAATGGGCAGTGAGCTATTGGATCAGATCCCCAAACCAACCATGGTCATGACCACAAGTTGTTCTTTGACGATCGAGCGTTGAGGACATTCATGGAACCTAAACCGGGTCCAAACAGTTGGGAGTTTGAGGGCACGGATAGGGGCTCACTATACTACAGTCCCAAAACATTTGACTTCAATCGACATGACAAGAAAGGTGCGGAAGTAAACACCCCACGATCTGACAGATGACCAGCGTCTCTCCCGCCGTGACATCTTTTCTAACTCAATTTCTGGAAGCACAACTACCCACTACCCATTTTTCGGCCGCGTAATAGCCATAGATGGACCTAGATTCCTGTTCGATAAGAGAAAGTGTGAATTTGTACCGGTAGACATTTTCTACCATTTCTAAGTTTTTCTAAACCAGATCTTCAGACTTGGGAGGCTGTGTTGGGATTTTGGTGGATGCTGTAAAAGTGTGATTCACTGCAGCCTTCTGCAACCTGCTCAAACATTGACAGCAGTATTGTAATTTTGAGTAGATGTCCGCAAATCTACTGTAGATGTGGTCGGCAGGGGTGAACAAACGCTGGTTTTCCTCTCCTCCAAGATATCGTTAAGCCTCACATTCCAAAACTCACCCGGCAAAAACTGATAGAGTAAGGCATCGAGGTTCTTACTCGTTGACCTTATTCCTCAGAACATTATCCTACAGTATATCCTTTTTCCGATTTCTAGATGCAATCCTGCCACAGCAGTACATTGCTGATCTGACGCATGCTGAAATCGCCCTCCAAAAGTTTGCTAATCCTTGTGATCTCAGTTTTTGTTGTAGGGGCATGCAATCCTGCTGAATTGTCGGGGAGGATCTGCCGAATTGGATGGTTGCTAAAGCGACCAAAAAGGTTGTGTCTGAGCCGAGTTACAACACTTTGAACTGATGCGTCCATTTCGGCAATTAATTTCGCAACAATCTAATATTTTGAGTTTTTTTAGTACTAGTCAAAAAAGAGAATTCACTTATCACGGAAGGGCGATATGGGAGAGAATGTATATGAATAGGGTGGTAGAAGGAAAATTATTTAATGTTGATCACGCTCAGTATTGTTGTGTGCACGACAGGAAGATGTCTATTCCGTTTTGACTTATAAAGGAACGACTCTTCTACAATCTAACTATAAAATATAATATGATCATTTGATTGTGGAATGAATAAGCAATTCTGGATTCCTTCTTCTTAACAACTCTTCTAGATGTAATTATAAAAATATAGCATAATATGACTATACATATTTCGTGTAATCAAAGAAATTTTGGTCAAGTTAACCTACCCTCACGTGCATTCATATCTCCCGCCCGCTTGGAAAGAGCCGGGTCGAGCCTCAGTTCCTCAGTGGTGTGGTCGCGTCGAGCATAGGAATGGACGAAATTGCGTGTAAGGCTTTGGCGACCTGTTCTCATGTGAGTAATAAGGGTGTCCCTCAAAGCTTGGTTCGATAAAGAAATTTTTATGATTTTTATGACCTATACCCATGCCACGGGGCTTCCTCATACGAAAATCGATGACAACTAATCTTGCCCTCCGTAAACCCTCGGATGAGTTTTCATTCCCTGAAGTGTAAATGGCCTCCTTTGAAATCTCACAGTCAAAGCGGCGGGTTTTGTTCTCAGCGATTTGCTCCCCATTCCCTACCAGGGTGGTCATCCTGAGTTTTCCATCGATTCGACTACTATCTGCCCTAACTTTAACCGGTGTGGAATACAGAACGAGAGTACGTGGTCAAGTGTCTCAGTGAGCAAGCGCTGCAAACACGCGGAATAATTGTCGAGACGTCCAATTAACTTACTAGCCCATTATCTCTTGAGTCGCGTCGATGAAGTTCAGCTTCTTGGCGGCACCTTTTCGCCATTATAAGCAGGATCAGTAGTGAGGAATACAGCTAGGAATTTAGCAGCGAAGAGAAATGCTGGACGTAGCCGGTCGAAACACCAGTTGAGACGAGGCACATAGTTATATGATAGGGCAAAAAGCAGCAGTGAAGATGTTCCACGTTTTTTTGAATCATGTATCAGTAATAATGAAAGTAGCAGGGATAAGAGCAGACCATAAAAGTATCATGAAAAATATCACCGGATTTCTTGAAACAGAAGCAGATCGAAGTGAAAACAAGCCCACGTGGAGAGTTTCTGTTGTGTACAATGAATGAAGTTTTCTATTAGCTAAACCGCATCCCACACCTGGATTGAAAACCTTAAAACAGATCCTGATAAGTAGCTTCTGCCCGATCATGTAGCTTTTTGCTAGGCCATGTATCTCTTTGGCCACAGCGGTTTTCCTGGTCAAGCAGCGGTTCTCCCGATTAGGCCCCGCCACCGGACGTGCTCGGGCAAACAACTCCAAACCATTAAGCGGCCAGCTACACGGTAATTGACTCCCTGCAGAAGTGAGAACTTCCGTGAGTGCTGAATTTGAATAATGGGCACACTTAATACATACGACGATAGTGGGACCCATGGGTGTGTCCCATATTGGCGGCTTCCAGGGACCAAATGATCTACCACTGGGTCCCACGTCAAAAAAGGGGATCCCGAGATTAGAATTGCCTAAAACTTTGCATAGATGGACTATTTCACTCGCTGAATTCCAAACTGATCACCATTTTGTACCGTATAATAAATTTTGCGGCTTAAGGTAGGCATACTGTATCACCTATCATAAAAAAAATCAGATGATATTTAAGTTAAAAACGTTTATAACAGACTTGTTTTATGCGTCTTGTGGAATCTATGCAAAACTGTTTTATATCTCCATGTTTTTGATATGTAATAAGATTATTAAAATTCGTTGAGGAATTATCAATATTTTTGCTTTTTCGTTTATTTATTAAATGTGCTTGTTGTCATTTATTGATCAATTGTCGGCAATAACGATAATATTACATTATTATTATACATTGAAAAAATTATATCAATGCACCATTATACTTACTAATACCAACATTGCTGTTCTATTTATTATTTATTATTTAGTAATTTAGAATCTTTTAATAATAATATTAATACCGTGGAAGAAATGAATAAAAATTTTACTTTGATCCCACGTGGCACTGCTCGTCGCTAGACGTCGGTTGTGGTCAGTGATAAAGACAGTGTCTCACCTCGTTTTGCATACTGTGAAGATCACCACTCTCAACATACTTATCCCAACAATGTACATCAAGATTCAAAAATGACGAAAACCCCGAAAAAGAACGGTCGACTAAGTTAACCGTGCAAAATTAGTGCTCGCACAGGTGACAAAGCCACGGCCGGCCATGTAATTTTGAAAGAAGTTATTTCTGTTCTTCGTGGTCATGAGAACAATCTTTCCATCCTGACGGTGATAAGAGCTAACCACTTGAGCTGAAAAGGGTTGCTCAACTTTGCTGTCAACCGCAAAGCGCAGTGAAGCTACGCTTAATGTGATGGTTGGTCCAAAAATAACGTAGCACACGCACTATACAGAGCGCCGCAAAACGGCGCTTTGGCTTGAATATTTCAATAAATGAACAAAAAACAAAACAAATAAATAGGTGGAATTTCCATTTGACTGAGTTCCTTTTTTAAAGTTATTCCATGAGGATTTTTCTGTCCGTCATTGATGTATAGAGAACTTCTGGATCTGGATCCGATCGCACGCGCCGCAATATCTACTTCTCAGCACTCCATCGCCTATGCATTCCCGTATTCCACTGATATCGTCACTCTCACTCCCGATCGATCTTGTGGTCTGACGCGTGCGAGTGGATGCAGACCACTGGAGTCTCCTACATAAGTATCGATAATAACAATGCCTCATCAGGGAAACAACATGGTGAGTCGAATGTAGTGAAGCCAGATGGTAGCCGAAACGGTGTGGAAAGCGCGCACTCAATTAGAAGCACGTGTATGGTGGTAGGTTTTTGTTTGCACTTGAGTGCCATCTGAAACTCCTCGAAAGAATTATTGTTTACTTTATAGCTGTCGTCTCCATTGTAATTTTGATAGAGCACTTTCAAGAGAATTCCCAATAGATCACTCTCGTTGTTAAATAGATTTACAGTATACGCACATCGCATAAAGTGGATAAAGGAGAAAACTGAGTTTGGTTCACGGATTTTTAGGAGTTTTTAAGAGTAATTTGTTTCTCTTCGAGGGGAAGTTTTCTGTAGCCAATGTCGTTTATGAAATGATGTATCAGATGCGTGAGTTCCTACAACACTACTTGCTCTGCCTGCTTAACCACTGGACGCCAATATTATTGGAAAATTGGAGAAGTGTACTACTCTACATGGATCCTTTAAACTTCATGGTCTTTTTTTGTCTATTCCTCATCCATCCCACACATTTTGACAGGGTTTTAGCGGCTCAATCGAAATTACAGATTCTACCGGTTTCCATCTTCTTTCTTCTTTATATATGGGCATTGCGTTTAACCTTCTATATTATTATTGTGCCAACCAGGTTTGATAGGAGGACAGATTTATTTTTAGCCTGACGTTTCGACCTAATCGTCGTGTTCGGAGGCCTAAAAGTGGTTCTTAATTTTAATCTGTGTACCAATCCGCCGAACGTTTCATCCTACTCTGCTAGTTTCCAACATTCTCCCAAGCTTGCTAGCTAGAAAAGCATTCTGGACAAATGAATGAAATGAACCCACTCTGAATCCACCGTTAATGCGGAGTAGTCCGCACCAATCATCACTGTCGTTGCGGACAAGTGGGAAATGCCATATTGTTCACGATGTTCTGTAGCTCGCGTAACGATACGAACGGCAGAAACACCTGTTAATGACGAACACTCGTTTTTATTGTTTATTTCCGGATTCTTTACAGTAATCCAGAATGCCTCGACTCTATTCTTACCGAGATCTCAACTTCACATGTCAAGATCGTGCATCTGACCTTGAAATCGCTCCCGTGATGCACTTGGTTCCTGTGCTTCCCAAGCGGTCATATTAAACTTCCTCGCCTCTTGCTCGCTAAATGCTCCTTTATGCGCACATTGAGCGCCCTCTCGGTCCCCCCGATATGCGGCGCGTCACAGCTCAAGCATTCAATTTGATATATGGCCCCAATCTTTGCGCAATCGCCCTCATTTCCGTGCGGGCATACTATGCAAGGCTCTGATAAACATTTCCTATCGTAGAGCATATTACCAAGCTGCGCTGACTCTATCTGAAATGAAGGATAGGCAAAGTCGTAGCTCGTTTTAGCTGTGATTACTGCCACGGTTCACAATATGATGTTTGCGCGAATGTTGTGATACAGAGTAACCATTCCTGCTGGCTATCTGGGAAGCGATTTTTCGCGATTCGCAACGCTCGCGATCGCCAGTGCACACCCTTGCCGCCGTTTTGAACAAGTTTTGGATAACGGCACGTTTAACAGCTGTTGGGTGAGCGGATTTGGCGTTGATGAGGGTGTTCTTGGAGCTTTTTTTGCGATATCATTTCATTTGAAAAGTGCCGCAGAACAACCTCACTTTTGTGTTAAGGTAAGGCAGCCAACCGTCTTTCGGTGTTTCTCGTCTAAATCTGATGTATTGGGATTGCTGGTTGAGAATCCTGAAACATTTCGGACTGTGTTGATGTTACTATGCAGCAGTCGTCCATGCAACGACAGTAAATCTGCGGCATTTGAGCTAGCACTGGTTCTTCCATCTTGCTCATGAAGCAGATAGCAAGAACCGTCGCGAACACGCCTGGCCGTGTTCTCGCGCGCGGACGAGTTTTCCCCCGGCGCAAAAGCCATTGCGGTGCGTGGTTTGGCGCAAAGGGAAAACGAAATGCATTCAATTCACAGGGTTTCATAGCAGGACTCGGCCAAAACCACGCGCCGCAATGGTTTTCGCGCCGGGGAAAACTCGTACGCGCACGAACACGGCCAGGCGTGCTCGCGACGAATGTTCCATTTTCTCTGCAGGTAAGCCATCATTGTCTGTGTTCGTTTCACATTTATGATGTGCTGAGTCTGTACTTCAGCACCCGCACCTCAGCTCGGAGTCGAGGATTTCAGCTCCTGCTGCCTTTAAGTAGCGTTTTCCTGCCATTTGAGGGGGCGCACATCGGTGTTACCGTATCTTGACTTTTCTCATACTTGAACCGCATTGCAGCCCTCCTCTATCGGTGGATCCTCTCCCTAGCGTTCTCCACACTAGCACATCTTTCATCCTTCGCTGGACCCATATCATGGAGTTCTCCCATCTACTGGACCACAGCAGATCTACCATTCTCAATCGGCGTGCACGCATTCTAGCGTTTTCCCAGCTAATGGACTACAATCCTCCATCTGCAGACCCGTATCCGAGCATTTTTCCAATTTACAAGGCGCAAGCGCTCCTTTCTCCATCAGTGAATCTACACCGTTTGGGCGTTTTCCACATCGGCCCATCTGTGAATCCGTATCTTGATGTTGTTCACATCTGGGTAAAAGCGGACCTCTCCTCCGTCGGCATAACCGCTTCCTGGCATTCCGACACTTCCAAAGGATAGCAGACAAATATTCTGGCGTTCTTCGCACCTGGGTCACAGTGGAACTCCATTATGAACCCGAGTCGAACCCGTATCTTAGCGTTTTGCACATTTTTAGACCACAGCGCACCCCCCCCCCCCCCTCAATCCGAGAACCCATATCTTGGAGTTCCCTTTTTCCCTTTACTTTCAGGCCCCAGCAGGCCCATCCCCCCTTCGGTGGACCAGAATGCAGGTGTTCCTCAAACCTGAGCCATATTGGATGTACTTTTCCTTCTAGTAACAGTACCTTGTCGATCCTCACGATTGGGTGAAATCGGCATATCGCATCCTGGGATCCCCACACTTTTGGAGGACAGCAGATCCATCGTTCAAAGGTGGACTCGTATTCTGGTGTTCCTCACATCTGGGCCACAGCGGACCACTATTCCATCGGCATGACTGTATCCTGTCATTCCCACAGTTTTGGCTACAGCAGATCCATATTCTTGCGTTCTTCGCACCTGAGGCACAGCAGACCTCGCCTACCAGCGAACCCGTATCTTGGCGTTCCCCAAATTTTTAGACCACAACGCACTCCCCCCCCCCTCCATCCGAGAACCGATATCCTGGAGTTCTCTTATGTTCCCTTAACTTTCAGGCCACAGCAGACCCATGTCCTTTCGGTGGACCAGGATGCTGGTGTTCTTCACACCTGGGCCACGTCGGCCCCCTCCTCCATCCGCAAACCCGTATCCTGGCTTTTCCACAACGCTGAGCCACAATGAACTCCTTCTCCATCGGCATAACAGTACCTGTCACTATTCGCCCTCGGCACACCTATCGTCCGTGCGTCCTTATCCTCTGTAAATCTCGAGAGCAATACGATGAAGTTAGGAGTTATCCAGAAAGTTTGAATAATTACATACTTGGTCACAGGAAGTGTCACAACGGCCTGTAATAACGCGCTTTTTCTATGCATGTGAGTGTACAACTGAAATCTCTTCCGTGGCTGCAGAATCGGTCGGAGTTTTCAGACGGATGCTAGGACGAGAACATGCGGCATAAGGGAAGTCTCTGGCCCAGTGGATACCACCGCTGCACTGGGCCTAGAGAGCTCTCAGGCCGCACACGGATCTCGCCCATGCTGATCTGCAGTGCAACAGTTGGATTTGAGTGAAGAGCAGTGGTAGTCCTGCGCCGTATATCGTGCTGCCTCGAAGTCTTACTAGCTCTGTCTCATCCGTTGACTGTGAGACCGCCAGCGTAGGACAACCACTGTGCAAGGATTTCGAAATTGCGTGTCCGATGATGAAAAGTACTTATGCGCAATCGGCGGAAAATTTTCGAGCGCGCCCAGCATGGGTACGCTGCGCGGCACTCTTGTGGCAGCGGTCCCCCATCGTTCGTCAGATTTTTGGCCCAGGTGAGTGTTTTCCTTCATTTTTTCCTTGATTAACGTTTATCTGGAGGTGTGAGGCCTGTGGCTGACCGATGTCGACCGGACGGCCCAGCATGCCTCATAAAAACAATAAAAACAAGCACTTCAGGCATGCATGGGGAAAATTTGCAAAATATAAGGCATGCGGGGCCGTTCGGTCGATATCGGTCAGCCACAGGCCTCACAGCTTCAAATAAACTTCAGTTAAAGAAAAAAATGAAAGGAAAACACTCACCTGGGCCAAGCATCTGACGAACGACTGGGGACCGCTGCCACACGAGGACCGCGCCGCGCACGCGCCGCATGCTGGGCGTGCTCGAAAATTTTCCGCCGATTGCGCGTGAGGACTTACTCTCATCTCGCTCCATAAATCGTTTTTTCGTATGATGTCTGCGCATCTCTCCCTCCACCATTGCATATGCACTGTTCTGCACAAAAGATTTCGCAAGACTCTCGTGTTCTGACGCCAGAAAAAATCTGGACCCTTGTCAGTCTTTATATAGGACTAGCGCCCCTTCGGGACGCTAGAAAGTGGGTGGGGCGGCCACTTGAGGTATGTGCAAAAGCTTCACACGTATGAAATGCTTAGAACATCAGCAAAAAAGCAAAACTAATCATTAGCTGAGCTCAAATACGAAATTCTCCTTATGTGTTGCGTATACTCTACGGGTCTGGCCGCCAACGTCGAGCTTCGAGTCTTCTCGCGATCCTAGCCTTGTTCGCAAGTTCCTAATCCCGCACCTACATGTAACACTAACTTCCGATGCACTGATAATAGCTACTCTTTTTTTCGCCACATTTCCTACATGCCTGGACCTGTTATGAACACCCAACGGAGAGGAAGAAGAAATGGTCGACTGAGATACGAATGAGCGCGTAGCGTGCCCCTGCACCATCGCCAGACGTGCATCTTAGCGTTTTCCCCACTATTGGGCCATGGCGGATATATTCTCCATCAGTGCACCCATATGCTGGCGCTTATTCCGCTGTTGGGCCAGGGCAGACCTATCCTCCATTTGTGGATCTGTGTCCTGGCGTTCTTCCCACTACTGGGTCAGCACAGACCCGATCCATCGGTGGGACTCGTATCCCGGCGCTTTCTCCACTAATCGGCCCCTTGCGGACCCAGTTCCCATCCATGCACCCGTTTCTCCAGTATTGGGCCATAGCGCACCCAATCCTTATCCATGGACCCGTATCCTGGCGCTTTCTCCAGTATTGGGCCATAGCACACCCAATCCCCATCCGTGGACTCGTTGCCTGGTATTTCCTCTTTAATGGGCCCCTGCAGACCCAATTTCCATCGATGGACCCGTATCGTGGCGTTTCCTGCACTATTGGACCACGGCGGGCCCCTTCTCCATCGACGGACCTGTATCCTGCCGTTTTTCCACTATTGGGCCACTGCGGACTCTTCTTTCTCGATCGGTGGACACCTATCATGATGTTTTTCTGGACTACAGGACTGGACTCTGTCCGTCATCACTGCAATCGCACTCTTTGCAAATCTCGAAAGTGATGGAACAAAGTTAGGAAATATTTAGAAAGTTTGATCAACTGCACAAGTTGCACAACTGGTTTCAGAAAGTGTCACAACAGCATATGATGATGCGTTCTTCATCCCGTGTATTTGATTGTACCTCTTAAAAACAGACGGATCCTCAAGCCGCATAATCCCCAAAGGACCTCAAAGAGAGGTGAGTAAGGAACATTCCCCAAGTGAGGACACTGAGTAAATCCTCCACGGTATGCACATTTCTTCTCGAAGTGGTTATCCTCCACTGTTCCAAAGTTGAGTGAAGTCAACAACAAAGCTCCGGCAGAGGGGCGACTCTGCTCCGTACATTGCTGCTACGCATCGTCAAATCGTTGTAGACACTGTCTCGCCTGGAGGGCTCGAGACCGCTAGCTGGTGGTCCCGCCGCGAAATCCCGAATGCACTCGACTTCCACTACGTCTATGCACCTATGACGAAACATCGGCCGAATGTCCCATCAGCTTCGCATCCTCGCGAGGCACAGTCTATAACTGAGTCTCACGGCGAGCGCATGCGATCACGTGCTAGTCCCCTACGTCTGCGCTCTAGAAAGTTTTGTTGCACTACCATGATTTATATAAGAGGATATAGGAAGATCTCACTCTATATAAAGCGCAGACCCCCCCATCGCCGCGCGAGGGATGACAGGTCACGCTGTCATTGATCCATTCGCCTCGCCCCACCTCTTTTGCCCGCCGCCACGGGCTCAATTGCGAAAATTGACACGCCCAATGACACGCCCATGTATATGTATGTGTACAACATGGAAATCTTCAATTAGGACGTCCAATTTGCAACGAAAACGGAATATCTTTGATCTTTAAAGCAGAATAGGAGAACCAATGATGAAGCGAGTGTGATTTCGCAATCAGAAACGTGAATCATCCAAATACAGCAGAGTTGTACGGAAATTTTCACCGCACTCCTTCTAAAGCATTAAGTAGTAATAGCAATTAGAAATTAACGGTCAGGGGAACAAATGGTGCACTCTATGAGCTTAATATTGTGCTTACAAAGTAGGAATAGAACGTTAACGCACTTTTTTCCTGTTACAACCTGATTGTGCCCGAACCATAACGATTTGGACTTCCAGCGCTATCACAAATGAAAAAGACTTGACCACGTGAGGATCTGTGTTTCTACTCATAAAACGCACCATGTAGGAGCTCTTTATATTGAACATAATAAGAGTTAACCTCCAAACCGTTTAGGAGCTATGCAGTTTCGCAGAGAATCACTGTCATCCGCGAAGCGCGGCGAAGCTGCGCTTCGTGTGGATTTTCTTGAGTTTACCTAGCCCTGAGGTAACGTGGCACACGGGTCCGAGTCAGAGCGCCGCGAAGCGGCGCTCTGGCTCGGTATATATATATATATACATATATATATACATATATATATTATATAGGAGGATGTCCGCACGGAAGTGGAGGCGCAATGATTGGGGTCATATATCAAATTGAATGCTTGGACTGTAACGTGCTGTATATAGGGGAGACCGGGAGAGCGCTTAAGGGCAGCACCCACGGAAACTTTCTCCTTCCAGATTTTTATTTTACGAGGAACATCCGGATAGTTTCCGTACAAGAAGTGCAGCGGAAACGCCCTTCGCTCAACAAGTATTCTTTCGTGATGGCGATAACTTTGGACGAGTTATCGCGCGCGTCGTGCTCTCTTTCGTTGCCCCGAGCGCAGAAGAATCAGCTGTTTTTCTGCAAAGCTCGCAAATTTCACCGCACTTTTCCTCACTGTGGGTCCGTTTGCTGGTTTCTTTCTATAAATTTTGTTGTTTTGTAACCCACGACCCTTTCCTGATAGCACTTCTTGGAATTGATATATTTGATTATTGCTGCATTCAGTTTTTGTCGGAATTTCAGTTTTGAATCATTCTTCCTCCATTAGAGAAAACCATGATGTTTTGATTTTGATGTAACGCCTTTGTTGACTGATACACGTTTTCCTATGATGATTTCTTTCGATGAAGTGTGGAGAGGTTGCAGTTCAGAAGGAAAAATAAGTGATTGCGCGAAGATTCAGTAGGTGAAAGGGCGGCTCTATTGATCTGTAGATCTCCTTACTCATCCCATGGCCCGTGCAACTCGGCCATACCCGTAGCACATCACGGAAGCAAGAACTTCTAAAAGGAGCGTTTCGGTGCTGTCGGAACGTTTCAGCTTCATAGAAATGTTAAGCAGCTTCGATACCACCGAAATACGCCGAGATATTTAAGACGAAAATTACAGTGGGTGCTGTCTCTAATGTGCGCGTAAAGGAGCATTTGGCGAGCAAGAGGCGAGGATGTCTGATACTCAGACAATGGAGCGGGCTGACCGCGGTACCAAAGTGTGCTCCGTAGGCTGGCCGCGGTACCATAAGATGCGGAACGGGCTGACAGCGCACAGAAAGTTGGCTGACCGCGGTCCTTAGCCAGAATTTTGGCTGACCGCGGTCCTTTGTCAAGAGTTTGGCTGACCGCGGTACTGTCCGCGGTCAGCCAAATTCGACTTGTAGGACCCGCAGAATGTACGATGCAACCTTTGTGAACATAGTGACGGTGAGAAGTGGGGTGAACATGAAGCGACATCCCTTCCCTGACGGTGTTGAAGAGATTACGGAGATTCTCGCATCCATTTTTTTTTTGCTGAAGAAGTGGAATCCACCCCAATTTGCGGGGAGTGGATGCCACTCCTTAGATATTTTTGGACTGAAGCTCTCATTAAGAGAGCTTTGCCACTAATACTATGCACTTTATGAACGGCTACACAAGGAAAAACTAAGCTCTCATCAAGAGAGCTTCGCCATTAATATTAGGTGCGTGCAAAAGTTCCGGGGCAGTTGGTGGTATTTCACCGTTCAACGTCGTTTTGCTCCTTGCGTTTACGATATCCTGCAACGTTTTCCATGTATGCTGGTAGACTAAAACATCTGCTACCTAAATCATGTTTGGCTCAGGTCTACGTCACAGCGTTGCTTTGTTCTGGGAGTAGAACCAATGCTATGAGCTGTGCAATAATTTGGGGAATTTCGCTTCATGAAAACAAATCTAGACGACCAACAAGAGAAGCGACCCATAGCATCAATAATGCGTCTGTGGAGAGTATATTCTCTAAAACGCCAGGTGCTCGAAGGTTCCTAGGAATTCCGAACGGAGATGAGAGCCTGGAAAATGCTTCACAAGTCGACCAGAGGTCTGGTCATCGCAAAGGCGGCAGGAAAGAGCAGGTTGAAACAGACCTTGTGCAAAGTGCGCAAGACATTACGGGAAATTTAGTCAACAATATATCTCCGCTTAAAGGAAATCGGTAAGAAGGGGAAGGTGAGTAGATGGATTTCGCGTGAGTTAAGCGAAGAGCACCAACGTCCACACTGGCAAGTCTGCAAATATTTGACCTTCAGATTTTCTAACAACTCGTTTTATGGAAGAATTGCTATTGTTGGTAGAGATTGGGTCAGGTACGACAATAGGAGGAGGTCAATCTAAAGTACGGGCTCCTGCCACCCACCTAAAAATGGCCGAACCATCATTACCTTCTTTTAAAAAGTTTTGACCTTTCATGGTCAGCAATGTAACTCATCTGCAATGAATTTGTTTTCTAATAAATGCACAATAATCGCCCTATAGTAGTTTCTTTTTCCTAAAGTAATCATGGGAAAACTCTTAAGCATAGGGCCGAGACAGGCGAAAATATGTGATTTGTTCCGGGTATGGGATAACGCACACCAGCACGTTGCAGTGTCAACCGTATAAAGAATTGGCCATTCGTGCTCCGAAATTCTGGCATAACCCATATTACTCCTTATACCTGCCTCTAACAGACTATCCCCATTTCAACCTTCTATGGCTTTGCCTCCGCTATAAAACTTTTAATGAACAGACCCCACTGGAAAACGACGTGTGCCACTAATACAGGTGCAGACCTGTCGAATTTTTAGCTTTCGGAAAAATCTTCTCTGTGCCATATTGGCAACATTACGCAGATTCCAATGCTTTTTGTTTTGAACAAAATTGCTCTCTTTGGGTCAAGTTATAGCATTTTGAAAAATTAGGTGGAACTGCCCCGGAACTTTTGCACGCACCTAATACTATGCACTTTATGAAAGGCTACACGAGGAAAAACTTCTTAAGGACACAATCTGAAGAATGCAAATGAATTCTAGCGATGTTGGCCTTTCTATTTTTCGAAATCGTTTGTACTGCGCAACTTCCAGAGGTAAAAGGGGAAATTTTTCTTCTGATGTTAAATTCGATCGCTAACATTTCATCGACACATCATCAGTAACTATCACTGTCGTTATCAGCACCCCACGATATCGTTTCGGCAGGCTGACCGCACACCGATATCTGCCCGACCGCGCTTAATTATTTGGCTGACCGCGGAGTTGGCTACGATCCGCCAAATATTGGTAATGCGGTCAGCCCGCTCCATTGTCTGAGTATCACCGTTTGGCAGGCACAAGAACGAAGTGCATCACGGAAGCAATGCTAGATGCACGACATGTGAAGTTGGAATCTCGATCCTGGAACGGTGATTTGAATTATGCACTTTTCTGCTTAATATTCTGTTGTGAACGCAATTAGCATAGTCTCCAGTTGGAGCAAGGGACAGAAACGAACCGTCAAATTTGTCAAAAATTTCATTTTATCGAATTTTGACAACAAAGCAAGCTTTGGAATTTTATCGTATCTGAATATCTGCTAGTAGAAAATCAGAGAAAAATCACAGCCAAAATGCATTTTTCCTCTTTGTACCCACTATGAATCCTTTTTTTGCAGTTGTTTAGCTATGTGGACGGCTCATGTTCTTCCACGAGGTAAAAAACTGTGCATCAAAATTAGCATTTCAAAACGCGCACTAATTTCGGGGATGAAATCATATTTTCCCTCAATTCCATGAACGCGAGTGAGAGAAAAACGAAAACATTCTTGAAAATTTGATTAAGTTCCAGTATTATGCCTCACAGGTTGGTATTCGAGCACCTTTATTGGGCCTGACGTTTCAGCAATACGCCGTCTTCAGAGGCCTGGAAGTGGTTCAAGTTTATACGAATTCGTAACCTATCCCATCAAACACTTCCTCTCCCAGTGCATTCAATTCGTATTAGCGAGATCGCTGTGAGGTCCTTAGTAGAAGGTGACACTCACCAGGTGCTCCACGGATCGAGCGGAGATGGATTTCCGCTTTATCGTTTACACTAGCAACGGACCGCAATGAGTGAACTGACGCGGATCACTGGGCCTTACTGGTGGTGCTGTCAAGGCATAAATGATCTACAGTGATGTTATAGCTCACATAATGATAGGAAAGGCATTAGGTCACTGGTAACCGCTAAATGCTCATTTCTGCCATTCATTTTTGGGTTTCGTTCATAGATCCAAAGCGCTTCGAGTGCTTTTCTCGCAGATGTTTGAGATTCGTTTGCGAGAATAGTACATTTTATGTCGAAGTCGGCTCCACTTCTTTTTTCCACTTTTCTTCTTTCCGATGTTTCCCTAGGGGTGTTATCAGACTTTCCCGTTTTTTACTGGCAAGATGTTCATTCACGCGTACGCATAGCGGCCTACCAGTCTCTCCAATATATTTTGCATGGCACGTCGAACATTCAATCTCGTATATAACCCCCATTTTTGCACAGTCTCCAGCTTTTCCCGTTAGGACAAACGACACAGTTGTTTGATATACAGGCCCTGTCGTAGAGTCTGTTTCGAACCAATTGATGCTTGATGTTATCGTTAGGGATGTTCACTAAAACAACATCATCGTCGAGTTGCGCACGAATCAGGCATTGCCTGATTTCGATGCTTATCCTGTCGGAGATGAAGGGGAGGCGTAAAGGGATTTTATTGGTACGCGACTCCTTTGGATTCGGAATGCGTGGTTGTCTTGTTCTTTTTGTTCTTGCCTGGTAACCATTGTTATGCAATATATTGGAGACTTGAGCTAAAGAATGCTGACGCTCTTCTTCACCGCTGCAGACGCCAAGTGCCGTCCTGATCATGTTACGGACCACAGCACGTTTTACGGCAGTTGGGTGTGCTGACGTTGCGTGGATGATGATGTTTTTTGAGCTTTCCTTACGATACCATTTTACATTTTTTGAACAAAATCGTGAACCAGTTGTTGACCAAAATACCTTCCCATTTGACAAACACAGCTCAATTCTTCGATCATCTCCGTAATACCAATTTCAATCAACGGTGCGTAATAGAATCATTTGATGTCACATCTCTATACACCAACGTCACAAACAGTGCTGCTCTTCAAGCGTTATCTGAAATGCTTGATTTGCATTGTCGAACCATAGAGATGTACGGAATGAGTCGACAACACGTCATGATTCTAATCAAGGAATGTCTTAGCTGTAATATTTTCAAATGGTCGGGAACATATTTCAGCCAACAACGAGGTCTTGCAATGGGACAAAGGCTTGCACCAGTCCTAGCTATTTGCTTCATGAGCAAAATTGAGCAGCCTGTCCTTTCACGATTTCCTCTCATGTACTGCCCATACATCGATGACTGTTGCATTGTAACTTCCACGCAATCCGAAATGGATGAATGCTTCGAAGTTCTCAATCGGCAGTCGCAGTACATTACTCTAACTAGAGGAACCCCACGTGACGGTTGGCTCCCATATCTAAACACACAGCTGAAGCTGTCGAATCGTATGTTCCATGTAAAATGGTATCGTAACGAAAGCTTGAAAAACATCATCACCACGCAACGTCAGCACACCCAACTGCCGTAAAACGTGCTGTGGTCCGTAACATGATCAGGACGGCACTTGGCGTCTGCAGCGGTGAAGAAGAGCGTCAGCATTCTTTAGCTCAAGTCTCCAATATATTGCATAACAATGGTTGCCAGGCAAGAACAAAAAGAACAAGACAACCACGCATTCCGAATCCAAAGGAGTCGCGTACCAATAAAATCCCTTTATGCCTCCCCTCCATCTCCGACAGGATAAGCATCGGAATCAGGCAATGCCTGATTCGTGCGCAACTCGGCGATGATGTTGTTTTAGTGAACATCCCTAACGATAACATCAAGCATCAGTTGGTTCGAAACAGACTCTACGACAGGGCCTGTACATCAAACAACTGTGTCGTTTGTCCTAACGGGAAAAGCTGGAGACTGTGCAAAAATGGGGGTTATATACGAGATTGAATGTTTGACGTGCCATGCAAAATATATTGGAGAGACTGGTAGGCCGCTATGCGTACGCGTGAATGAACATCTTGCCAGTAAAAAACGGGAAAGTCTGATAACACCCCTAGGGAAACATCGGAAAGAAGAAAAGTGGAAAAAAGAAGTGGAGCCGACTTCGACATAAAATGTACTATTCTCGCAAACGAATCTCAAACATCTGCGAGAAAAGCACTCGAAGCGCTTTGGATCTATGAACGAAACCCAAAAATGAATGGCAGAAATGAGCATTTAGCGGTTACCAGTGACCTAATGCCTTTCCTATCATTATGTGAGCTATAACATCACTGTAGATCATTTATGCCTTGACAGCACCACCAGTAAGGCCCAGTGATCCGCGTCAGCTCACTCATTGCGGTCCGTTGCTAGTGTAAACGTTAAAGCGGAAATCCATCTCCGCTCGATCCGTGGAGCACCTGGTGAGTGTCACCTTCTACTAAGGACCTCACAGTGATCTCGCTAATACGAATTGAATGCACTGGGAGAGGAAGTGTTTGATGGGATAGGTTACGAATTCGTATAAACTTGAACCACTTCCAGGCCTCTGAAGACGGCGTATTGCTGAAACGTCAGGCCCAATAAAGGTGCTCGAATACCAACCTGTGAGGCATAATACTGGAACTTAATCAAATAGCTATATCATGCCCAGGTTTCAAGAAAAGAGGACATGGAGCTTAATTCTTGAAAATGCTTCTCAGCTACAAATGCAAAGAATGAGTGCAAATCTATTCACAGACATTTTCTTGTGGAGTAGAGTAGAGGTAAAAAATGTTATGCCTTATCACTTTCTCGAGTACTGTCCTGATAGCTCACTCCAAGCCTGAAATACGAAATTTATATATTCATCAGTTGATCGCCCAAAATTGGCAGCATGCTAAATATGTAGCCACCAGTGGCGGACGCAGGGGGGGGGGGCGGGGGGGGGGGGCGCCCCCCCCCGAGAATGGGTCGCCAAATTTTCGAAATTACTTTACAATACAAATAAAAATCTTGTGTTAGTTTATTTTTAATTGTTTATTTTTATTATTATTTTTAATATATTTTTTATTTATTGTTTATTATTATAATTAATATTATTATTAATTTTATTTTCCGTCTGGGTCCCCAAAACGGCGGAGACCCCACTTTTCTTCCCACGCCCCCCCTCCCGCCCACTTTCTGCGTCCGCCACTGGTAGCCACCACTATGTATCGTCTGCAGAGGCTTCCGTTTTTCAACACTATGAAAAAATGCAATACAATACAATAGTCAGTACACAAAAACGCGCGATTCCTTCTGCACCAATCTATTAATAGGTTTGGAAAAGTTCATTCTCCTATCTGAGACATGGGTGGAGCTTTTGTGACCTAGCTGACCTTGTTACCTCTTGATAAGTCTACTTAGCTTAGGAAATGTATTCTAGCACGTATAGGTCATACCCCATCAAACATCCGGACGGGAGAAATTTTGAAAAATTTTGAACGAAACTTCTCGATCAACCTAATACTTGGTTTCCGGAGTTCGACAGTGTCAAACTCTATTCGCTCTGCTCTGCTCGCTCTATTCTCCATTCTCCGCGGAATTCGGCCAAATCCGTAACATTGTAGAAGATTCCACACGGCGGTTGTTTGGGTGGTTCCAAAAATCACGCCAGTAATTTTATCAGGTCAGGTCATCCCACGGATCTCCCTCCTACGAGGGATGCCAGCCGATTTGCTGCGAGGCTACGTGGCGCGACCCCGGGTGGCGGATAGGGGGTTTACCGCGGACCAAAAGCAGCCATGCGTATGCCTTGCGACGCGGGTAGATCTAGGGGATGGACTCCTTAGTTCGACAGTGCTGGATTCGATTTATACGGCCGGCATATGAGTGTGAACATGCACTCATGCGGGTGGGTGTGTGCAAATGCTTTGTGTGGGCTGTATCCTGCAGTTCGGATTTGGCCAAAAGCTCGCATTCTAACGACTGGGAAGCGCATGAGAGGCGAGTAGGGGCCGCCTCTAACAAATAAGTCTCGTGTCCACAGGGGGAATCGTTCTCCTCGTCATTCGAATGCCGGCGACAGGCCGTAGTGACAGGCCGGCTGACGAACACCCCACGTCACATCCAATGGATTATGACGTCAAATGGACTCAAGAAGAAGGCTACGCGTACGCGGGAATCGACGCCCACTCACGGGGCCCGGTGAGTGTGGACGATAATATGCGAGGGTCCCCGATGCTTCGCGAACGGCGACATCGGGGGGCAAGCAGGCGAGTCGTTAAGGATAACAACGTGGCCAAGACGCGTATTGCTACTTTGAACGTCGGCACGTTGACAGGCCGTTCATTTGAACTGGCAGCAGCACTGCAGCGCCGTCGAATCGACTTGTGTGCGGTGCAGGAGACGAGGTGGTCTGGCAGCAAATCCGAGGACATCGGGTGCGGATTCAAAATCGTCTACAATGGTAGCCCAGGTACAAGGAATGGTGTCGGCATCATTGTCTCCGAACGGTTCAGGGATTCCATAGCAGGCGTGGAGCGTTTTGACGACCGTCTTATGAAGATTGTTGTCGTCACGTTAGAAAGGCGCATCCATTTTTTCTCGGCATACGCCCCACAGACCGGATGTTCAAACCGGGCCAAAGACGACTTCTGGGCGCTGATTGATGAGAAGACCGCTGCAGTACCACCAGAAGATACGGTCTTTATTGCAGGGGACTTGAATGACACGTAGGATCGACGAAGGATGGCTACAGATGCCACGGCGGCTTCGGATACGGGGTGCGTAACGAGGATGGCGAGCGCATTCTCGATTACGCCGAGTCTCATAACCTTGTTATAACGAATACGAGATTTCGGAAGCGACCATCCCACTCGTCTCCTTCTACAGCGGCAGCAACACGACACAGATCGACTACGTGCTTGTGAGGTATCAAGACCAGAAGCTCGTCACGGATGCAAAAGTCGTACCGTATGAGACGGTCGCGTCGCAATACCGGCCGCTAATCTGCACAATGAAAATCACGCCGCCAAACAAGAAGCGCGTCGAACGATGTGGGCCGGCTCGAATCAAGTGGTGGAGACTAAGAGAGAAAGAAATAGCAGTCATCTCTCACATTCAGTTGCCACCCATCACGAACGTCGACGAAACATGGCAAAAGGTAACTGATGCTGTCCTCGCAACTGCTCGCTCCGAACTCGGCACGACCAGACCTGATCGACGGAAGATTGACAAGAAGACTTGGCTTTGGACAGAGGAAGTGAGGGCGAAAGTTTGCGAAAAGAAGCGGCTCTACCACTCCTTCCTTGACAATAAAACGACAGACAACTGGAGGAGTTACCGCGAAGCGAAAAGGGCTGCTAAGAAGGCTGTAGCCGCAGCGAAGGCGACTCATTACGATGAAGTCTGTAAGAAGTTAGACTCGAGGGACGGTGAGCGCTTCATCTACCGACTCGCGAAATCGCGTCAGCGCCAAGCAGACGACGTCGAGAAGTTTCACGGCGTCAACGACGAGCAAGGCCACCTCCTGATGGATCACAAGAAGGTGATGCAACGATGGAAGGATTATTTTGAGAAGGTCTCGACGGAAGAATTTGCCCATCCATCCGTCCCAGAAGTTCCGCCCACCTCCGGACCAGTGCAGCCAATCACCATCGAAGAGACCATGTATGCACTGAAGCGAATGAAGCCAGGCAAAGCGACTGGTCCAGATGATATGGCAGCAGAATTGTGGAAGTCGCAGTGCTGGAACTCCGCTGATTGGTTAACGAAATTTTTTAATCTAGTCATAGCGGAGAAGAAGGTGCCCGTGGACTGGCAGCGAAGCACTACCATCCCAATCTGGAAGGGCAAGGGTAGCCCCGCTGACTGCGCGAACTATCGACCAATCCGTCTTTTGTCGCATACCATGAAGATCTTCGAACGCATCATTGATCGCCGGATTCGCGAAATCGTCCAGCTATCTCCCAACCAATGCGGCTTTGTATCCGGATGCGGCACTACCGATGCCATCCACGCCGCCCGTCTCCTGATCGAAAAGCATCGTGAAAAGAAAAGACCATTGCACCTAGCTTTCCTAGATCTGGAGAAGGCCTTTGACCGCGTCCCCCACGAAGTCATTTGGTATGCTCTGCGGCTTCACGGCATTCCCGAAGAGCTGATCGAATGGGTGCGGATTCTTTACGCCGATCACAGGAGTAAAGTGCAGGCGGCCGCGGGTACATCGACGGAGTTCCCCATAACCGTGGGCGTACACCAAGGCTCAGCCCTTTCCCCGCTTCTTTTCATCGTAGTCATGGATGCCATCACAAAGGAGCTTCACAGACCAGCGCCGTGGACGCTGCTGTACGCGGATGACGTAATGCTTGCATCCGAAGACAAGGGTGAACTTGAACGACAGACGCAAGCGTGGAGTGACCAGCTGGCACGGTTCGGCCTCCGCCTCAACGTTAAGAAGACCGAGTATTTGACCACCGACGAACACGAGTCTGGCACTATCAAAGTTAATGGCACGAATCTTCCGCGAGCCGCTACGTCCAAATACCTCGGCTCAGTGGTTTCATCAGACGGCAGCCTCGTCCATGAGATCACCGCACGCGTCGCCGCTGCGTGGTTGAAGTGGCGCTCGCTGACTGGTGTGCTGTGCGACAAGGACATACCAGACCGGCTCAAGTCGAAGATCTACCGTACCGTGGTACGTCCTGTCGCGCTGTATGGTGCCGAGTGCTGGGGCGCCACTAAGGAAATGGAACGCCGAATCAGTGTCACTGAGATGAGGATGCTGAGGTGGATGGGTGACTTTAGGCAGCTAGATCGCTTATGCAACCAGGACATACGACAGCGATTTGGGGTAGCTGCGATAGCCGACAAGCTCCGTGAGGCGCGTCTGCGATGGTTTGGTCACGTTCTTCGCGCTGATGGCGACAAAGTCTGTAGGATTGGCTTCGACGTAGAGGTACCAGGAAAGCGGCCTAGAGGACGACCAAAGCAACGATGGCTTGACACCGTACACGGTGACCTCAAGACGGCTGGGATCCATCCCGACCAAGCGCACGACAGAGCACTCTGGCGTCAAAAGATCAGCAAAGCGGACTCCGCTGCGAAGTGGGAAAAACGCTAATAAGAAGAAGACGAATTTTATCAGGTCATCGACTCCACAACGCTCCTGCCTTGTATCTTGTCTTGTCTCGATCGTGTTCCCCGCAGGTAGTGGCGGGACAAGGTCTGGACAATTCCTTGCTCATGAATTTCAAAAATTCGATGAGCTATGGTGGGCCTCTCAATGAATGGAGGCAACAGCACACAACGATCTAATAGGGCACGACACTAGTTCATTTTTGTAAGAAAGATATTGACAGGTAAATAGGTTTCGAAAAATACGAAATTCCCATTCGCTGCGCAACTACATGTATGAAAAGGAATGTTGCTCATCCGGGATGGTGGTGAAAAGGATGACGATAGATATCCTCTATCTCTATATCGATTCCACTCTCGAATGAGGCGCATGATTACAAATAAGGTAAGTTTTTCACCGAGAGCAGTGCTTTCTTATTTCTCAAAATTTTATCTGTAGGCAGGAAAAATTGTCAGATGTCTTATAACAAACCAGTAACAGGTGTTCTTTACTCTGATCGGGGCTGTGGTCATCTACCTAGGCGATGATTTGAAGAAAATTGATACGAACATAGTGATGCGTTAACACCGGTAGTGTCTTAACCTTGTTATCGCTCATCACGTTTGACCACACACAGTAACTTGATATGACTGGATTTTGCTTGCCCATGTGGCTTTGCTTCATTGACTTCAATGTTGACAAAAATCTAATGCAGCTCACATGGCGGCACAGCTACGATGTGCTAATAGTCGGAATATCCAAATATTTCTATAATCTTTGAATACTATAGCAGATTACCCAGCAAATTTCCGTATTTTCGAATAGTCGGATCTTTTGGTTCTTTTGATTCCTATTCGATAATTCAGAGAGACTGCATTAAAGCTAGAGTGATTTTTCTACCCAAAATAGTGGGTTTCTGCCACTCTACTCTTTCTGCCACGCCACGTTTCTGCCCGCTTATCCATTACTGGTGTGGCTAGGCGCAAAAAGAAGAGTAGTTCTTTCCACCAGTCCCTCCAACAGCTATGCGTGCCGTCGCAACAGTCTTCATTTCGGTTTCGAAAATATCACTCGGCCTATCTGTGTTGGAAGAGGCTTGCACATATCGACTATGCTATGGTTTATGTTGGCTCAGGGACTTTCATCATAATTTGTCTCTCAAATTTACAGGTCGTTCAGATGACATGCATGTACTGCATATTTTGGAAATTTGGGTGAAACAGTCTAACAGATCATGAACTTCGATCGTTTCAGTTATTTATGACGAGTATTAATATTTTCTTAAAGTTCACTTGAATGACAAGATACGTGATGTACTATGAGGGTGGAATCCGATGTCAATCGAAAAAATTACCTTTAGTCCTGTTTGTCTTGCGAGTGTAGATGTACGAGGGTCTTCTTCAGACCATGTCTTGCTACATAAAAATCACTCAACACACCTGTAGAGAATGCCACCGTCGCTGGCTATGCTCTGATATGACAAGCCAGCTGGCTGGAATTATGCTGTTTCAGCAGAAAGACGGTGGCTTCGTATCATAACGTTAACATAGAATAATACTCAATTAATTAATACTCATACAGATGCTAGCGTCCCTACTTGACGCTAGAAATTGTGAATGTGGCTGTCACTCGACGTTAATATGGAAACTCTAGTAGGTGTCTTTATCTTTATCTTTATTGAGACGTGCATAATAATATACACGTAATACAACTAATACAACGCAAAAAGGAGTAGCCAGTGATCAATAAATCATGAACAACCAACAGCTACTTTTGTAAAATGGAAAATATAATTTGGAAAACAGCAATAAAAAAAATGAAATCAAACATGAAAAGGCCACTAGCTAGTTCCTGGGTCAGAGATGCGGGCAACTATTCTTCTGAAATGACTAGGCGTGATCTCCAAAACATTGCTTCTAAGTAGAGAATTCAAAGCGGCTGCAGTTCTTTGGGGGAAGAATTTAGATCTTATTTGGGTTCTAGCCGTAGAAACTCTAACTTTCAGCGAGCCACCCCTGGTTATAGAGGGGCAGAGCTGAAAGAAATCGCTGGATTCAATCCTCAGTCGACCTGTCAACATCTCATAAGCCATGACGAGATCGAACTTCTTCCTTCGACTAGCAAGACTCGGTAGTGAAGTTTGCATCCGCCGTTGTTCCCCACAAGGAATTTGAGCATAGGACAGACCCGTGATTCTCAAGAACAGTTTACGAGTGAAGTTGTTTTGGACGCTCTCTAGAGCCATAACATCTTTCTTCTTGTAGGGAGACATTATAGTGGTACCAAACTCGACAATGGGACGTATATACATCTTGTAAGCCCTGATGAGAACGGCAGGATTCCTGGTTCTAAGTGCCTTAAATAAGCTGTAGGTGCGGAACATTGCCTTAGTCACAAGTGTTCTATAGTGAGTGTTGAATTGAAGCTTATCTGAAAAGGTAAAGCCCAGGTCTTTGATCTCCGAAACTTTTAGAAGTGGGAAACCATTCAACGTATAGGATGTCTGAATTTTCCCAGGTCCAAAAGATACCACCTTAGATTTTTCAGGGGCAAGAGGAAGATCCCAGGATTCCGACCATTCTTTGACGCTGTTAATTGCTGCCTGTAAGGTCTCCATATCACCTATGCACTGTATGGCTTTGTATATTTTGACATCATCTGCGTACATCACGCAAGATACACCCTGTGCAGATAAGACTGATGGCAGATCACATGAATAGATGAGAAACAATATGGGGGAGAGAACCTCACCTTGTGGAACACCACTAGCACTAGGGAACACATCGGAGTACTCCTTATTCACACGTACTTGGTACGTACGATTGGTCAGAAAATCTTCAAGCCAAGACAGGATAGGGGGTCGGATACCAACCGCTCTTAACTTGATAAGAAGTTTTGTGATTGGAACTCTATCAAAAGCCTTCGAAAAATCTAAGAAAACTGCATCCACCTGAAGATTGTTGTCAACTGCCTTGGTCCAGTCGTTCATTGAGGTTAATACTGCAGTTTCGATAGATCTGCCCTTCCAAAAACCATGCAGACTATTAGGAATGATACCATGTTCATCTAGATGCCTTATAATGTGTTCTTTCACAATCTTCTCGAAAGCTCTAGCAAACACGGAAGTTATGCTTACAGGCCGGTAGTTTCTGCAGTCATTAAGAGGAGCCTTTTTAGGTATTGGTGAAACTAAAGAATGCCTCCATCTACCGGGAACCTCAGCTCTCATATAGGATAGGTTGAAGATAAATTCCAGAGGTTGCGCAAGCTCAACAATAACCTTTTTGATGAAAAAGAGAGGTATAGAATCAGGGGTGACGGAGAAAGAGGAAGGCCACTTTGAGAAAATTTCAATGATTTTGTCCCTATAGAACCAAAGCGAAATATTCATTATAGGAAAACTCATTGAGGGTAGGTCACAGGAGTTCGAGCGCACAGTGAATACTTTATGAAACTCATATGCAAAAATATTGGCTTTCTCCCTATCGTTAATTACAGCTCTGCCGCTCTCTGTAATATGAGGAGAGATTTTGTGCTTATCCTTGATTCTAGAGCTAATATAGCGGAAAAGGCCACATTTATTTTTTGACTCTGTAAGTTTCTGCTCTATACAACAAAAATATTTAGATAATGACTTCTCGGTTTTGGTATGCTGCCTTTCATAATTAAGCCAAGCTTCAGGAGTTTGATCAGAAACCGCCTTAGACCACAGAGACTCACGGCGCGTACACATTTTCATCAAATAGCCAGGGAGCCTTAGCCGCTTATACCCGCTTTCCCTAATTGGTACAAAGAGCTGAATGGTGTGGTGCAGAATAGCTAAAAAAGTCTCGTATATATCATGAACTGAACTCAAGTAACTGAGGCTTCCAATCCAATTAATATTAGCCAGATAATTGCGTATAACAGAAAAGTCAGCAGCTTTAAAGTCTCTTATCAAGAAACTTTGATTTCTTTTTGTCATCACATTTAGACAAAAATTAAGAGTTGCATGATCACTGTTCCCAATAGGCGCTAATGTACTTACATCTGTAACAAACTTTGATTCATTGCAGAAGATCAAATCAAGAAGAGAATTACCTCTCGTGGGTGTTTTGACCAACTGAGAAAATTCATGAGAATGACACATATCCAGAAAAATCTTTTCCACGCTATTACCAACCAATGGCTGAGCATCCCAATTAATATCAGGCAGATTAAAATCTCCTAGAAGAATTGTGGGGCCTTGATGAACGCAGAAGTCACTGATTGCTTTACACAGAATCGAAGAACTTTCTGAACTGCAATTAGGCACTCTGTATATCACGATGAATCGAACCGTTACATTAGATAGATTGACATCACACACTAGAATTTCATATGAGTCTTTTACTGATTCCTGAAAAAGTAGAGTTGACACCAAGGTTTTTCTTAATAATAGAACTATACCCCCACCTTTTTTGTGCACTCTGTCACATCTATGGGCCTTGTAATACGAAGAAGCAATGCCAAGGAGTGGCGCTAACTCATTTTTTGAGCCTAGCCATGATTCCGTCAAAAATACTATATCGTAATTCCTACTACAAAGATGTGCAATAGGTCATCGCAGTTTTTGACCAGGGAACGTGTATTAGAAAGAAGACATTTAAAAGGAACAGTGAAAGTCCGGAGAAAGCTCAAGCGTTTTCCGGCTGGTTAGACAAAGACATAGCAGAACGTTCGGTACGGCTAGTAACAGGGGAACGGACCGGTAGGTCATCCGATGTATGACCACTAGGGTCACCACTACCTAACCTGGCTAGGTGTTCTTCTCGCCTGCGGACTCGCTCCTCCCTGGGAAGGGAGGGCTTGATGTAAACCCCCTTATGGGGGAAAAATCTGAGGCGAGAAGCACGCCTAACCACCTCCTGCTGGAATTTACTGGAGGGCAACACTACCTTCAGGAGCCTGGGCCTCTGAGGGTGAACACGCCCCATTCGATAAACAGTACAAGGCAAACATTCTATACCTAGATAATCAAGCAACGAAATAGTACAATTGAAGTCATGATTAACCCTCTGAATGGAACTCTCAACATTTGATTCAGGTACACCAGAAATTATTACAGAGCGTTTCATCTCAATATCGGCCTCGGGTACAGATGATGCCTTAGTAACACTATCTGTGGGTGAAGAGCCGCTACCAGAAGAAAGAACATTTTCAATCGTACGCTTTTGAGAAAGGTTTTCTCCCTTCAATCGAGTGTTCTCCTTGATCAGCTCTGCTACGCGCTCGTTCATCGTCGTGACCTCCTTCTTCGTCTCAATCAGGACCTCCATAATAAGCTTCATGAAGTTAGGAATAGGTTCATTATCAGCCATAATACGCAGCCGTTCAATAGAGTCACAGCGAGATGGTGAAAAACCATCAAATCGTCCTCGCTTGACTGGGACGGAAGAGGATCGCAAGGGTGAGAAGGACGTATTGAGCAGATCAGAGGTTTGGTCGATATACCAATAGACGGAAACCGACCGGCAGTGACGAATTAGTAGGAATCGGTAGGGAATCCGATGAAAATAGGGGGCTTTTAGACTCTTGCTGACTAGCGATTAAACCAGTGATTCCAGCTGAGGGAATATCAGGAAACTGGCCAATTGTGGCGAAATATCTAGCAAGCAGGAAATACGGCAACAGAGATCAAGCCGCACCCGACCGCGCGCAACGCACGATGGTCGAGAATGAGGTGGATACAAGTTCGCGCGATTTTCCCTGAAGCTCAGAAAAAAAGATATCCGCTCGGTAAGCAAAACCGAATTTCTGACAGCTTCGTTTGGATAGTTTTAATTGGGACCTGATAGTTTTATTTGGAACTTTACAACGAACTAAAAACCGGCCAAAGCTGTCCCACAGATCTGTGCTTTGTATGCAGGGACCCGTGCCAGAAAAAAACCCGCTTTATAATTGTTCTTCGTTCTTGACTACGAATTGAAACCATGCTCCAGCTAGCATCACTTCTCCTCACTGTTATGTAGTAATATGCCCTTTTCTTAAGTACGAGCGATGTTGAATATGGAATAGCCTTTCAATAAGTGAAAAGCTCAAAACTCTTTAAGCATAGAGGATCCGCTCACCGAAGCGTTCATACAGTGCTGGTTCCATACGAGTCTCTTAGCTTGGAAGATCCGCTCTCTTACCTCGGAGGGTCCACTCTTTGTCGCCTCCACGCAATGCGAGCTCTCTATGACTCCCACACCCTGGAGAATCCGCGTCTTGTCATCTCATTGCAACGCCGGGTCCCTTTCGCTCCCAAACCCTGGAGGATCCGCTCCTTGTCGCCTCCACGCAATGGGTTCCCTAGGAATCCCTTAGCGTAGAGGATCCGCTCCCTGATGCCTTCATACAGTGCGGGTTCCCTACGGCTCTCTTAGCTCAGAAGATCCGCTCTCTGTCGCCTACATAAAATGCGAATCCCTATGACTCCCACCCCTCCTGGAGGAGTATACCAGCCAGCGTCGTTCCCGCCGCCATTGTTGGCGACGATCGCCAACACTGTCGACCGATCACAATCGATAGTATCGACGTCGCAGTCGTCAACATTGGCGATCGGCGGCCGACGTCGCCGGCTTCGACGATCGCCTGTCGCCAACCTCGGCTGCCGTCGCAACGGCCCGCCCACAGTTGGTAGGCACCCATGTCACAATCGCTAGCTACGGTGGCGCAGAGTGCTACAGCCCTCGAAGACTATAGCGACAGTGATAGTGCTTTGATCATGTTCGCCGCAACACTAGTCCGAGCTCACCTTGCCGTTTGGGATTCCCTGCTTGTAACGCGTTTGACTCCCACAAAGTTCACGAAGTAGAAAAAAAAAGCAAGCAAACCATCGGAAACACAAGCAAATTCCTTTTCGACAATATCACAAGTGCTACTTTTCTTCTCAACCTTGTTGAAAATGGGGAACCAAAGCTTTAAACAGAGCTGAAGGAAACCGATGCTCTTTGTTATATACGAGGTAGGCGTTAGCAGAAACGACGTGCTTCTTTTTGACCTTCTATTTTGCGTATCGTTAAGAAACAAAGCCTTTTTCTCTCTCCTTCTCGTTCTCTCCATTAAATTGTCATCGTATATACTTGCAGCTTTCTTCCAGCACTGTGTGCCATGTTCTAATTGTATTTATTTACGTATTTAAGGTGGTAGTGACGTAGCTATGACTTGTTGACAATTATCAGTGGTAATGATTGACCTGTTTCTTTCAATGGGTTCAATGCTTGTTTGTCCTCTCTGTGTATCTTGAGCAAGTGAACAGAACGAACTGATCCGGATTATGGATCGGGTTACGAATATCATCTCAGAGATAAACACGTTCAAATGTCTAAAAAGCTGACGAACACACTCATTTGTTCAAATGCATAAAGACTGGAGAAGTGAAGATCTGAAAACAAAACATTCCTGCGGTTAGGAGGAATTTGGCGACTTCTGTAAATTCCTTTTCCACTGATAAACGTCAGCATTGTATCAATAGAACCAGTTTCAAGAACAATGAAATTTGAGTGTTCGTGCACAAAATTGCGATTGCCACTCGAAATGGCAATCCTCCAAATTCTACAGTGCTGTCTTCCGTGCGTTGGATGTTACAGTAAGATCCGTTTCTCTACTTAATGTCTTTTCCCATTTCAATTCCATCTCCAATGAAAAGAAGTATGTAAAGACGGCACTGTGGAACAATCATCCAAAGAACTCATCACTATTTCAGAACTACTCCACAACTGTCAAAATCTTCCTGGCACGTTAGCGAAATGACTACCTATCCGCTAGTTATTGTTCAATTAACCGTGGACGTGATGTTTCGCAAAGTAACAAAACAAGGGTATACATGTCATTTGGTATACAAGCTTTGTTTTGCTTAGTACGTAAAAACATACAAAAATATAAGAACGCTGTTCAGATGTAACAAACAGAACCTATGAACGCATTTTCTTCAAAAAAAAAAACAAGTACATGTCAAATGAAAACTCATTACAACAGCTTCCAGATTAGAGAAACGAAAATGAAAGACGACCAACAACTCCGTGCTAATCCCAACTCTCCAAGAATACCACAGCAATATGACTCACCTTTTAATAAAAACCCATTTTATGACATGAGTACACTTCTTGCTCTGAATTGCTCCTACCTTAATATCATTTCCTCAATACCCTTAAATGAATATTGAAGCGGGATATGAGAGTCTTCGTATGAATATAAAAGCCGAAAACATCCAATCCACATACCATTCACCATAGTATCATTAAGAGCGGAGCAAAGATAGATGTTTAAGAGCGTCTAAATATTCTATCCCTTTCGTTGAAGTACAATAAAACATCAGCTACATTAAGAAACATCTAATATCTGCAATACAATCAAAATCTGCACCTTAGAATTACAGGACTGCGAGCCACGCATTCCCACGGGTCCCGCCGCGAAAAGGTGCGGATTTTTGAATGTGCGAGTTCCGACTCATTATATTATGATGATTAAGTACGAACTTTTTGGAAACAGAAAGGTTATCTGACAATCCCGATCCACTGTACCTGGTGGTAGGCTCCAAAAATCAGCGCACGTTACACTGCCGCTATAATCCTCGACGACTGTAGCACCTTTCGTCGCCGTCACTGGCGACTGTGACACCGCTGCGCATCGACTGTGGGCAGGGCATCGCGGCGGCCGCTGAAATTGGCGACTGTTTGTGTTTGTGAGTCGCTACTATCGCCGACATCCGCCGATAATAGCGACTCACAAACTTCGGTGTAACACATCTGGCTCACAATGTGAACACATCTGGGGGTATGCTAGTTGTGTCTACCTTCTACAAGGGATGACTCTACCAAGGCTCCTGGATGAAACATCGCGTAGTTAAAGAGGGCGTGGCCTCGTCGAACTTAGTGGACACATCCGGCACCCATGATAATGAACTCATGGCAGACATATGGAAGAGTTCGGAGTGCTGGTAAGGTCACGACGTTGGTGGACACAACCAGCATACCCTGGGATGTGTTCACTTCCTCTCTCGTTTTGACTACTAGATGTGTCCAGTTCTATTTCTTTGGACTGAGACGTCGATGCCTATCGATTGGTCGCCAACATTGGCGATCGGCGGCCGCCAATGTTGGCGACTGCGGCTTCGGTGCAAATCGATTGTGAGCGGCCGCCAACAATGACGAGCCCTCACGATTTTCGAGTGATAATAGTTAATGCTTTCAAATTTCGATCGCTTTCCACAGCGTCCCAACTGGTTCGCGGAGTTTTCTTCCGGTGATTTTGAACTCCAAGACAACCATGGTCGTTATTGTTGATTTTTTTTTTCTTGACGATCACTCGTTGGGGACAGTCGTTGAACCTAACCGGATCCTACCATTCCGACTTTGAAGGCAGGGATAGATACTCACTATGCTATAGTTTCAAAACATTCGACTTCATTCAACAGGATAAGAAAGGTGCAGAAATGAACACCCTATGACTGATGACCAGCGCCCCCGGTGACATCTTTTCTGATTCAATTTTTCGCCCCAAAATCAACCCTTTCTGGACCGCGTCAACAATACGGAGCGCGAATATGTATGGGTAGAGACTTCGTTCCACCTCTAACTTTTCCGAAACCAGATCGGCATCCTAGGGACGTTACGTCAGGAGTTTGATTGAGCTGTAAGAGTGTGATCTACAGCGGCCTCCTCCAACCTAGTCAGACATTGACAACAGAGTCCTTGCATTGTAACTTCGAGTTGTCCGAAAATCTATCATATTACTCATGTGGTCGGCAGCGGTGAAGAGAAGCAGCTTTTTCTTGCTTCGGAGTAACGCTATGACCTACACCTTGAAACTCAGCCGGCACAAGCTGATGCATTTAGACATCAGTGTCCTCACTCATTCAACTTATTCCTCAGCTCATTCCCCTACTCTATATCCTTTTCATCGAACTCAAAATGCAAACTTGCGACAACAGCAGATTCTTGATCCAGAGCATGTTGGAGTCGCTTTTCAAAAGTTGCGATTTCCTGCCATCTCAGTTTTTGTTGCGGAGACAGAGGCATTTTTTTGTTGTTAGTGATCTAGTGTGTTTGTGTTGTTAATGATTGAACGTGTGCAAAACTAATGAATAGAGTTATGTTTTAGCCATTATAACACTTTGAACGGCAGTGTCTATTTCAGCAATTATTTTCGCAACAACCTGCCATTATGATTTTATCCAATATCTCGAACATTCTGAAACGTGACATTAGTGTTCTCATGATGGAAAAGGTTTGTGTTCCAACACATGTTCCTCTGATTTGAGAAAAAGTGAGCTAAGGTGTCAGATGTACTTACAAGGGAAGTGCAAGAGGCTAACCCCGGGGATCGAAACGAAACACCCATTTTTGGTAACATTGTCTAGGGCTATGTTAATGTATGTACATCATTTTTGCCCAATGGTCCTGATGCGCGCAGGAGAGCGCGCCAAAGACTTTTCGGCGTCATTCATCTCCCACACGCCCTAGATCTTTGAAATGGTCTTCTGGACTGAAACTTTGCATACGGGGGTTATTTGAGGTGCTGAATACGAATATCATATCCATTTTGTACCGTAACGCTGTTTTTGTAGGGTTACGGCAAGTGCACCACCCCATACTACCGTGCACCTACCGTAACCCTACAAAAATAGCCTTACGGTACAAAATGGATATGATATTCGTATTCAGCACCTCAAATAACCCCCATATGCAATATTTCAGTCAAAAAATTTTTTTTGAAGAGTTTGGGTTCATGATGGTTGAATAATACCAATTTTCTAGTGCGCTGTCAATGGAGTCCTGGCTTGGATTCATGGAACTTTGGCCACACAATCCAGCAGTGGTTAGCGTGATTAGCTGTCCCATGGATCATCGAACGTTTGCAGACGCATTTTTGAATAACCTGGTTCCGCCTGGTTACGCGACCATGAGTCCTTGCTCCAATCATGGCAGCCGCGATGAGGTGGCCGAGTGAGTAACGAATCGGACGAAGTTCCTGCAGTAATTCTTGTAATGGCGCACATATCTGATGTGTTTTAGTCATTAGAAATACTGTAAACAAGTTTAAAAGCCTCAAATTCAAGAATGCAAGGTGGATTCCGCGGACGGGATCCAAACCCTCGACCCTCTGGCTGACAATCCGACACGCTACCCACTCGGCCACTCCGCCACGGCTGGCATGCCTGTGGCAATTGCTCGTGATCGCATACACAGCGGAGCAGGGTCGTTCACAGTTGTGTCTCCAAACACTCTACAGTCCATGAGACAGCTAATTACAGTAATCTCAGTAAGTATGAGCCGTCAACGTTGCATAAATCGCCTGTTAAATGGACCCCTATGGCAGCGAAGAAGAAAAATCTTGGACGCGCTCTCCTGGGCCCATCCTGACCATTGGGCAAAAATAATATGTATGCATTATAATCACCTTAGACAAGGCTTCTGAAAATGGGTGGCTCGCTGGGATCCCCGGGGTTAACCTCTTGCACTTCCCTTGTTAGTGGAGTTTACTCTTTAATTGACCACAAGTAGGCCTGGTGCGTGAGTACTACAATACCACACCTCTCAGGTTTCATTACAATATTTTTCTCGATGAAAACTCATTCAGAAAATAAAAGATTTTTGGCACATTCTCCGTTGTTCTTGGATTAGCTTTATGAACCAAATATAAATTTTCCCCGCTTTCCTGGACCCATTTTAACGCTCTTGTGCAATCGATCGCGTTTCCCGCATCGCGAACGCCGCGCGCGGCAAGATACAAAGTAGGCTGGGCAGGAGGCGGGGCTTAGTGGGATGCCGAATCGGTTGACCTTCCCCAGGCAATGCTATGAAGGGTCATCCAGCTGCCTGGGTAAGAAACGCGGCGTAGCCCACACGGTGACGGGGTAAGGAGGCGGACAAGGGGTGGGACTAGTGTGAGATCAATAAGTCGGATACAGTACCGGTGATTGCCAATGGCACTCACACTTGGCTCGCACCTCTAATTACCCGGCTGTCTGGGTAAGAAACGCGACGAGCCCGCGTTGAAGTACTCTTTCAGAAAGATAATCGCGTGCGCTATTATACTTGTCAACGTACCATCCAAGCAAATTTATTTGCTCAAAAAAAGTGGCACTTTTTTTGCATGCACAGAAAGTTCTGGAAGTTCAAAAAGGCGATTACTTGCACTTATATGCACAAAATCTAGAGTAGGCGATATACTAACTCTATCATTTTCCGGTCCCTTTTTTCGAATGAGCAACATCCCATTTTATGAAACTACGTGGCGATATTTCGGGGAGAGATCCTCATCCACTACCCTTCTTTTCTAAGACTCCCTTTGCGGAAGCGGAGAGGAGGATTGCTAGTACCCGCTAGCAATGGCAACTGCGTCGCTAACTAAAATTATCACTTTCTGATGTTGTACAAAAACGAATGTGCCAAGCTTTCGCACAGTTAGCCAATTTTATCTGACAGTTTGAAGGCACAATATCTTCCGCGCTCAATACGAAGTGCCTGTTATTTCATTTCCACATCCACTCCTAATATCGTGAACTAGCGGAGATGGTCACAACAGGGAGTTGATACCACTATGCTTTGCACTCGACGTTCGGGGTGCGTCCTTGCAGTACAGATACCAGAGTATGAATCAAACTCAGATACGGACTTGATTCTTGATTTGGTCCATTAAAGTCCATTGAATTAATTTAAATTAATTAAAATTAATGTCCATTAAAGAAATTGACCTCGCATTTACTCACTATTGCATAGCTCTGCCTTATTTGCACGCGACTACGGCTCGCTTTAGCCCGCAGGTGAAGTGGAGCGTTGCAAAGCTATCGATGGAGCTGACCTTGGACGGATACAAAATGATCCTTATAAATAAGAATTCTGGTTCAGAAAGAGCCAACCTCCTATTAATCAATCAGTTTGACGTGTTCCTGTGTGTTCCTTTTCACCTTCTTTCGGCAGGTTACGAAACTGTCTGGTTCAACGTAGTTTCTGATGGTCACGTATGCGTATCAGGTTGTTTACTATGCTGCTGCTCAAAATATCCCTACTTTCGTTACGTTTATTATTCTGAGAAGTTTTGATGGAAAATCCTATATAGTTGTATAGTTACTTTGTCTACTTTATTCGGCTTGGCAAAAGCTAGCAAAGGCTGTTGAAATTATTTGCAGGACCATCCGCATCGTCCATTAGACTGTCTCGCAGGAGAACTAATTGAATCCATCAAACGGAACCACGAAGAGACACCACACTTTCAGTTCGAAAGATGCGACAAAGGCCATCATTTCTACCATCCTAAATAGTCTAGCAGTTGGATGGTATCCCGAAACATGTGTGCTATGTGCTAAATAGTTCACCGTCGTATCACGTATAGGTGCGATTGTATATTGCCATTGTTTACGTCAGTCACCTTAGCTTCCTGGTTCTGTTTTGTTCATAACCTGATTGTCCGGTTTTCCCACGTTTAATTTCACCAAGCAAAGTAGCTATCATTTGTCTAGGTAGGGGTGAGCATCATCCTTATTTCGGTGAGAATGCCCCAGTATCAAAAGGCAGACTTCACTTTTCTGTCCATACAAGCATTTGTAAGCATTCTTTATCACTACGCTTCTGTACATATGTTACTATTGTATATTAGGTAGCTGAACTAGTCGCAAATAAAGAGACACCTTCCATCTATTATGCTGTCAAGCATAACTGATGCCCCTACGGGACGCTAGAAAGTTTGATGGGCAGTCACACGATGTTATTGCGAAAGCTCCACACTTGTGGAATTCCTGGAGAATTAACAAAGAGGCGAAACTAATCGATGGGCTCGTGTCTTGGCGTTCTGCCACTACTGAGCTACGGCGCTCCCTTCTCCATCGACGGATCTTATGCTGAGGTTTTTCAAAGTATTGGGCGTCGTTGAACCAGTACCCCACATTTTCACGCTATTGCACGCCGACGCACACCTCCCCCATCGGTAGCGTCGTCTCAAGCCGTTTTCCCCACTACTGGGCTACGGCACTCCGTTTCCATCGGTGGATTTTTAAGCTGGCGTTTTCTGAAATATTGGGTCACGATGGACCCATGTTCCATGCGGCCGTCTCCAGCCATTCTCCATGTTTTTGGTCCACAGTGGACCCATCCTCAATCGGTAGACCCGTGTCCTGGCGTTCTCCCGCGATTGAGCCACAGCGCTCCCTTCTCCATCTTTTTCAAAGTATTGGAGGCCGGCCCACGCCTTTTCCATCGGTGAACCCGTATCCTGGCGTTCTTCCCGCCATTGGGCGGCTCCCTTCTCCATCAGTGGATCCTCATGATGGCATGTCCACACATTTCCGCGCCAGGGCACGCCTCCTTCTTCGGATTCCTGCATCGATACATGCGTACTATACTTGCACATTTTTGAGAAAACTAGTGGCCCCGTAAGCCACGTTATTGTGCTACTTTCCGTAGTGTGACAGTATTGACCCGTTGTGGTTTTTCGTGTGCGCCAACAGGTTGTGTGAGATTCACACCCTCAACTCGAGCTACACTATCTCACAACTGTATATGTATATCTACATATAAAATTATTCAGTCGAAAAAGAGCACATAGCGTAGCGAATGAGAGAAGAGAACTCACAGAATCCGTGAATTAATTTGTTTTGTTGTTTCTATCTCTGTCTTTCGCGAGCAGCGAGCATACCAAGGACAGCGTGAAATACAGAACACAACTGCTTTTGTATTGTACAAACCACTCGGTCAATAACTCAGTAAGCCAATCATACAAACACACCCTCAGCATCACCACTGTATGTGACTATCCCATCCTTCTAGTTCAAACCAAACTCATTCTATAAAACTTCATACTTTCCCAAAGTTTTGAACAAAAACTGAAAACAAATTATTGTGAAAAGAGAATAAGCATCCCGATCGCTTATTTCCACCAACCTTCTTCGTCATTACTCACCGATATTCACCGACACGACGTGGCTCATTTATACTAAACCAAAAAAGTTCTAAGTGATGATTAAGAAGGTGATCAATACTCAAATCCACGTGGCCTAGGGAAGGGAGATGATCAACAGGGTTGATGGTATAAATGAGTAGCAGCATAAGTTATTGGTTATTTTTCGCTTAAGCTCAGGAAACGAAGATGCTTCATGAGATTGGTGGGATACTTGGGGAGGCGATCCACGGTGTTAGCGGAATACATGGGATGGGTGCGTAAATTATTGCTTAGGCTTTTGCCTGAGCTTCTGGAACGGAATGTAATCCACTGGTTGGGGGGATACATGAGGTGGGTGCGCAAGTTATTTTCTAGACTTTTGTCTGAGTTTCTAGTAAGGGAGGTTGTCCACAGAGTTGACGAGATACGGACTTTTGCCTGAGTTTCTAGTAGTGGAGGTGGTCCACGGGGTTGGCGAGAAACATTGGGTGGGTGCGCAAATTATTGTCCAGGCTTTTGTTTGAGTTTCTGGAAAGGGAGGTAATCCTCGGGCTTGGAGGGATACATGAGGTGGGTGCGCAAGTTACTTTCTAGACTTTTGTCTGAGTTTCTTGGAAGGGAGGCAATCCACGGGGTTGGCGGGATATATGGGGTGGGTGCGTAAGTTATTTTGTAGACTTTTGCCTGAGTTTCTAGTAGTGGAGGTGGTCCACGGGGTTGGCGAGAAACATTGGGTGGGAGCGCAGATTATTTTCTAGACTTTTGCCTGAGTTTCTAGTATGGGAGTTGGTCCACAGGGTTGACGAGATACATGAGGTGGGTGCGCAAGTTATTTTCTAGACTTTTGCCTGAGTTTCTTGAAAGGGAGGCAACCCACGGGGTTGGCGGGATACATATTGTCTGGGCTTTTGCCTGAGTTTCTGGAAAGGGAGGTGGTCCACGGGGTTGGCGGAATACATGAGGTGGGTGCACAATTTATTGTCCAGGCTTTTGTTTGAGTTTCTAGTAAGGGAGGTTTCTAGTAAGGGAGGTGGTCCACGGGGTTGGCGATAAACATTGGGTGGGTGCGCAAGTTACTGTCCAGGTTGATGCCTAAGCTTCTGGAAAGGGGGGTAATCTACGGGGTTGCTGAGATACATGAGGTGGATGCGCAAGTTATTTTCTAGACTTTTGCCTGAGTTTCTTGGAAGGGAGGCAATCCATGGGGTTGGCGGGATATAGGGTTATCAAAAAGTTTCCGGCCTAGAGTACTTCCAAAAGATCTACAGCGAGCAAATTTTGTTGTAGTAAAATACAGGTCCCTCGAACACTAATACACTTTTCATGGCTCGATTTGAATTTTTTCAAACCGTTCAAGGAGCTGCTTTCCTCATTTGACTCAGAGTATCTTTCAACAGCCGACTCTTTGACGTTTTCGACATCCAGTCCCATCGTGCGAAGATGCTGTTTCAAATTTCCAGACAGAAAATAGTTGCTGGGTGCAAGTTCCAAACTATAGGACATGTGATTCAGTAATTCGAATCCACGTTCTCGTGTGGCAGCAAGCGCAACTCTTAATCTGTGGACGGGTGCACTGTCGAAAAGCATGTGAAATCCACTATGGTTAGGTTAGAAAAAAAGGGCCATTATTATTGAATGAGTCAGCTTAAGAGCATGAAACTGGGCATGGTGGACTTGAAGATTTTAGGCTACATGATCGCTCTCAAAGCTTTGAGAAAAAAGGGATGGAACAGGTTGAAGCCGGAAACTTTTTGATACCCCTATACATGGGGGGGGGGTGCGTAAATTATTGTCTAGGCTTTTGCCTGAGTTTCTTGGAAGGGGGGCAATCCACGGGGTTGGCGAGATACATGGGGTGGGTGCGTAGATTATTGTCTAGGCTTTTGCCCGAGTTTCTGGAAAGGGAGCTGGTCCACGGGGTTGGCGGTATACATGAGGTGGGTGCGCAATTTATTGTCCAGGCTTTTGTTTGAGTTTCTAGTAAGGGAGGTGGTCCACGGGGTTGATGAGACACATTAGGTGGGTGCGCAAGTTATTGTCTAGGCTTTGGCGCGAGATAGTAACCCCGTGAGTTCCTTGGCTCAAAGTTTCACCGCATTCTATCAGTGTTGGTATTAGAGTTCGAGTAGAGTGTCTGCAAACAAACCTAATTAAGCACTTCATTCAGTCTCAACACCTGTCTGAATAGAACTAATCCTTAGATTTTGAGAAACTCAAACTGAACAGTGGCAAACAGCTTGTCGAGGAGTCACAAAATGCCAAAATTGACTGATTGAAATTTTTGAAGACCACGACCTTCTTTTTGTTGACGACCAATGAACACGTGTTGCCTTTTGCCTGAAGCCAACGCCGCTTTACCACTGAGCCAGCCAGCCGGACTCACGGGAAAATCCCGGCCAACAGACCTCGCCAATTCACTACTGGCCCAGTTGGACTCAAGGAAAAGTTCCGACCAATGGACCAGTGCGCCCCTTTACCTAAAACCAGCGCTACTTTACCACTAGCCCAGTCAAACCCAAGGGAAAATACCGCGCAGTGGACAAGTGTGCCCCTTCATCTGACACCGGCGCGACACGTGTGTCCCTTTACCTGAGACGGGCGCAACTTTGCTGCTGACAGCGTCGCAGTCAAAGGAAAATCCTGACCAGCGGACCCGTGTGCTCCTTAGCTTGAGAACGGCGCCTGTTTACCATTGGCCCAGTCGAACCCAAGGAAGTGCTGACCAAAGACCCGACCAGCACCTATTTACCACTGACGGGAAAATTCTGACCAACGACCCCTGTTTACCATTGGCCCAGTCGAACCCAAGGGAAAATCCTGAAATCCCTTGTGCCCCTTTGCCTGAGGTCGGCGCCTTTTTATCATTGGTCCAGTCGAACCCAAGGGAAAGTCCTGACCAACGGACCCGTGTGCCCCTTTACCTGAGACCAGCAACTGTTTACCACTGGCCCAGTGGAACCCAAGGGAAAGACCTGATCAACGGACCCGTGTGCCCCTTTACCTGAGACCAGCAACTGTTTACCACTGGCCCAGTGGAACCCAAAGGAAAGTCCTGACCAACGGACCCGTGTGCCCCTTTACCTGAGACCGGCGCCTATTTACCATTGGCCCAGTCGAACCCAAGGGAAGTGCTGACCAAAGACTCGTGTGCCCCTTTACCAGAGACCAGCACCTGTTTACCACTGGCGGGAAAATTCTGACCAACAGACCCATGTGTCCCTTTACCAGAGACCAGCACCTATTTACCACTGACGGGAAAATTCTGACCAACGACCCATGTGCCCCTGTTTACCATTGGCCCAGTCGAAGCCAAGGGAAAGTGCTGACCAACGGACCCGTGTGACTCTTTACCAGATTCCAGCACCTGTTTACCACTGGCGGGAAAGTTCTGATCAACAGACCCATGTGCTCCTTTACCTGAGACCAGCAACTGTTTACCACTGGCCGAATGGAACCCAAGGCAAAGTCCTGAGCAAAGGACCTGTGTGCCCCTTTACCTGAGACCGGCGCCTGTTTACCATTGGCCCAGTCGAACCCAAGGGAAGTGCTCACCAAAGACCCGTGTGCCCCTTTACCAGAGTCCAGCACCTGTTTACCACTGACGGGAAAATTCTGGCCAACGACCCATGTGCCCCTTTACCAGAGACCAGCACCTGTTTACCACTGGCGGGAAAATTCTGACCAACGGACCCGTGTGCCCCTTTACCTGAGACCAGCAACTGTTTACCACTGGCGGGAAAATCCCGACCAATGGACCCGTGTGCCCCTTTACCTGAGACCGGCGCCTGTTTACCATTGGCCCAGTCGAAGCCAAGGGAAAGTGCTGACCAACGGACCCGTGTGACCCTTTACCAGATTCCAGCACCTGTTTACCACTGGCGGGAAAATTCTGACCAACGGACCCGTGCCCTTTACCTGAGACCAGCAACTGTTTACCACTGGCCCAATGGGAAAATTCTGACCAATGGACCCGTGTGCCTCTTTACCTGAGACCGGCGCATGTTTACCACTGGCCCAGTCAAAATCAAGGAAAAACCCCAACGGATGGGAACAGCGCTACCACTTCGTTTCAAAACCATGTCAGGAAACAAAACCATGTGCTAGGATTTTGTTGTAACGTTAATCGACATTATTAGGATTATTGGGCTCCAAATCGGATTTGCAGGGAGCCCCTTCACCCCTGAGAATGGCTTGCTGGATTAAAAAAATCTTATATCTGTTTGATTCTTTGAATCCAGTTGTTTAGTTTCACCATTATTTTTTGAATTTTTATTACTAGACTGTGTACCCGGCTTTGCTCGGGTCCTGGCAAAAATAGCGAAAAATCAATAAAATCGATAAATCGATAGTGCTGTACAAAACGGTTTCATATTCGTGTTCAGCGTATTGACATACTCCAGTGACATGTCTTCGCCGCGCAGGGGCAAAATTAGCAAAAAATCAATAAAATCGACAAATCGATAGTGCCGTACGAAACGGTTGTCATATTCGTCTTCAGCGTATTGACATACCCCAATAGCCATGTCTTCACCGTCACTGGGGCAAAACAAGCGAAAAATCAATAAAATCGATAAATCGATAGTGCCGTACGAAACGGTTGTCATATTCGTGTTCAGCGTACTGACTTACCCCAGTAGACATGTCCTCGCCACGCCTGGGGCAAAAATAGCGAAAAATCAATAAAATCGATATAATCGATAAACTAATCAATAATCCCAGGTGCAAAGTAGCCTAAAACCTACGCCGGCCCTTAGGGAGGTGTCACCCTATAACAACGAAGATAAAGATCTAGGAAGAAAAAAGCGGACAATATGGAAATTTAGGCCAGGGGCCCCTTTTTTAAAGTACTCATCACAACACTGCGTATCGACAATGCGCTGAGAGTCGACGCGCAGTAACAGACGCGTTCTCGGGAATTAGCGACCAAATCTTTTAATATAGTAGGATTGACTTTTTCGAAAATTCGAATTTCGAATATGTCAGGTAATGGGTGGATCCGTCCCATTCCTGAGGTGTAGGGGTGTATGAGATACTATTATTATAATATTTATTATATATGAATACTACATAACAAGAGAAGGGGGAGGGGGATTGGGAGCAGCTTGGTGGCGTGGCTGCAGGGAGCTGGCGATTGACTGGGGTCAGCTGGCACCACGCTCTTTTATACGGGTGCTCCGGCTAGTAGCGTTACACTGCTCGGCTGGTGCAGGTCATCCTCTTACAACCAGCTATACGAATAGCTGAAGCTACATCTCGACATCTCCATTCCTTCAGTAAGCTCGTCCTCGAGCTTGCATTTCGACGGTTGGTATTCGTGAGAAGACAGATCTTTCGAAAGTCATCATGATGAAGCGTTGAGCGAGCATATGAATTGCAAGGGACTGGATCCGGTGAACAGATGAGCTTGATCTACAGCTACGACCCGTCACGACCTTCACCTACCCTAGCATGATAGAAAAGCTCATCCTCGAGCGTATTTGATGACAAAAGGGAAGGAATAGCTGTTGTGTAAGATATGAGAGCAACATAATCAGAATGATGATCGCAGGGTGTCGCCATTTACGGACTTTGAAAGTTGGGATTGATTAGTGGTAGAGAAATATTCGTCTATGTTGCCAGAAAAGTTCGACTGAATGAGCGGTGGTAAGAAAAACTAGTGATCCACACAAAGTGCACTAAACGAGTAATAACAGCTTACAAATGTGCATATAAAATATAAAACATGTGGGTAGGTCATACAAAAAAATGACAGATCATACAAATATGGAAATTGGACCACTGTAGTTTCGAATTTGTAATATTTTTGAAACATAATTATTATAGGTAATACAAGCACAGATATGTATATATCATAACATGGGATGTATTTCATGCTTTACAACAGAATGTAATGAAAGTGTCAGAGATGACATAGTATCTTGTATTATGTGCAATAATAAAATGTTCTGACAAATAATTCTGCTACAATAGCTACATTTTGTCTCCATTCCCTAATTGTATCATAAATGAGACATATACCGAACTGGGGCACTGCATACTTGTTTTCGTTCAGTATAAGGGCGAAAATTTAGAAAGTATCAAAAATTTATTTGTTTTAGCTGCTTATGATGAGAAGATTCTTTTGAATTCGCCTGTTCAAAGAATTTGATTTCTTTTTCGCTGCGATGCGGCTTAAAAATTAAAAGCAAACTTACTAGGGAAGATTGATAACTTTTTTTTTTTGAACTGATAGTTGCGCAATTTGAGAAAAGAAAAACGGAGCAGTTATCAATCCCCTGCCGTCACGACGATGCTGTTGAAAGTTATTGATCTTTACTTTTTTTCTGAAAATGATACTAATGTCCTAAAGTATGTCTTCCATTTTCTCAAGTTTCCATTAATTGTGCAATGTTTTTTTTTTCGGAAACATTAGCCAATGGCAGACATTTAGTACAATGAAACGTGAAGTTCTCTGTTCACATTGGACACAATCATTATATACAGTAACAATGAAAGGTTATTTTTTTTCTACAACGATAGAAAACTTCCGCTGACATTTTTTTGAAAGAAGTGGCCACAAAAAATAGTATAAATTTGGGCGGAAGTTTTCTTTACAATGCAATTATTTCGGTTTAAAATTTGTGACCTGCCTCCGTGATTTTGTTCTTCTGATGGATAGTGGCCATCACGGGATACGTCGGTTGTAAGGTTACTTCTGAAGCTTCTGGGACAACAATAATGAAAACACTTCAAAGGCAAAGAAATAACATTAGCAGTGTAGAGAAAATTCGAAACAATCACCAGCTAGACGAATACTATTCCCCTGGAGCGGTCTTGTAAATTTTCGTGACACTGCAGTCATTTCTTCCAACATTTTTCTCAAAATCACAACTACGAAAATGTTTTCTGAGAACAATTTCGTTCTTGGTTTCTAGACTTTCATCCCCGACATTGTCCTCTGAAAACAATTCATCTTGGGGTTTTGAAATGAGACCAGATGTGATTTTTCGAATGGTTTCTGCAAATATTCGGGCAAGATTGCGAAAAAATGCGGACCTATGTTGATAGTGCCTTCATATAGTTGCAGCGTGAAATCGTGCTGATGTCTTACAATATGACGTTTTTTTTTCACAGGTCTAGGTAAACAGATGTTTTTTTTTTTCATCAGATTGTCGAGACGCTTGAAGGACAAGAATTGGAAGACTTGACCGAAATATCTCTGAACTTACCAGTTTTGTTTCATAACCCTCTAAAGAATGGTTTCAAGTACTCTTTTGATAACCAGGCAATTCTCAGAAAATTTTTATTTTGAATTCTCCGTGCGGTTGTCGTGTGAATAGTCATCAAAAAAAACATTTTACTTCCTTTTTTTCTAGTTTGAAAAGAGGGACTTGATGTGACCACTGTTTCAGTGAAGAAGGACCTTTTTGTAGAAGTGGGGTTCTTTTTCTATTGTAGAAAAAAAAATTAACCATGGATATTCCTGAAGCTGGAATAACATAAGCATAGACAGCATCAAATCAATTCTTTTGATCGATAAAAGTGGTTTGTGTTATGAAAGAAAAACTTTTGCGGAAGAGCACATAAGAAATATCAGTTGATCATTTGTTTAATATAGAAAAGAAAAACCTACTTCAATCGATCGTTCTATTTATCTAATACTACTTGCTTCTCATTATGGTTTCATTCGTTTTCTGTTAGGCGACAGTAATATTATGCTAATGGGGTGTGAAATTTGTGAATGGAAAATGAGGATAATTTGCAATCAGGATCTGCAGTTTCCTGGTGCAATGCCTTTCTCCTCACACTCCAATGTACGCCTTGAAAAATCGCAGGAAAACACATGCAGTTAGTATTACTGTTGCAATTATTATCAAAATCATTTTAAAAAATTGCGTTCACATCTGAAAATACCAAAAGTTCTGTATTTTCTCACTGAACGGTACTTGAAAAGATTTATGGATTTTTCTCCACATCAATTTAACGTCAGAAAGTTAAGTCAATGAATTTTGATTTTTTTAAAATTTTGACTGGGAAGTTTCACAAACTTTTTTTAAATTCAAAGTTCCAACTGCGATCAATGCTCAGAAAATATGGGGCAAGCTAATTATGTAAAAACTAAAATTGGACAAACATAGACATTATTTTTGTTTACTTACTCGTTTTCTTTTTTTTTCATAATATTTCACAAACGGCTACAACAGAGACTGTAGAATGGTTCGCGTCAAATAGAAAAATAAAATACCATGACTAATCAAAGTAAATATTATTGTTGGAACATCATGGTCGGTTTGAGTGTTGTTTTCTTTGTTTGAAATATTGATAGAAAATTCAGAAAATTCATAATATGTTTTTGTTTGGATTGCTAAAAATATTCTAGCACAACGTAAGAACTGAAAATGAAAAACTGGTCTTAAATATCATAGTTAGGTATATTATAACTAAATAACTGGTTGAATTATTTTTACGTAATAGTTAATATTGATATATATTTGGAAAACAGTATCGACTGGTACTAATGGGGGTCTTGTGATGACCATAATTATTTAGTGCACCTACAATGATACTCACTGCTAGTACCGTCTTTACAAATCTTCTTTAAGAAATTGAGAAACTTTTCTCCCATGAAAAAATTGTTACCTCCTAAAAATTATAAGATGGAGTCACCGTACTGTTTTCCAGAAAGATTTAAAAAATATAAGAAAAAATGTTTGTTTGAAATAATTTAAGTGAACTGTCTTACTTTTTTAACTGGTACATCTGTGTTGTCCTTGTCTGCAGGTGACACTTTTTTTTTCTATTGCGTTAAACTGACCTCTTTTTACCGCAATTATCATAGCTTTTGGTTATCCTTGGGGTTCGTTCCAGCTGTTTCTCGGCTTCGTATGTGAACTGCGAAAGTTTCAGACGGCTGTTACTGTGTTGTACAACAAGATGCCTCTTATTCGCGGATCGTAAGACTATTGAAGGGCTTTCTTTTTTTTTGCACTGGCAGACTTCAGCAACAACAAATAGTGACGGGTTTGTAATGCGGCTGTCAGGTTATCGCTATACTGTGCGTGGGAGTATAGCGCCTTAATCCAATGTGGCTGTGGCACGGCTGTTCTAGCGCTGTCAGCAACAAGCCAATTTGTCTTAGATGGTACGGTCTCGGGAGGCTGTCTTCTTACACTCGTCTCTCCTCGAATTGGTCAACAGCGCGAAAATTTGTAAAGCAGCTGTCTCTATGGCGGCTGTCTGTCGTTGAAGCGGCTGTTGGTAGAGCGGCTGTTGGTAGAGCGGCTGTCGCTATTACAATCACTATTCGCGCTGGAATTTTGGCATCTGAGCTAATGTTGCTACGATTGGCCAAATGATGTTGGGTATAGCTATACTATTTACAGGTACCGTAAAAATTTCGCTAGCTTATGCGAACGAGTCCAAATTGTATGTATGAAATTTATTTATATTAAACTTGGGATCACGGCTCGGATCACGGCTCGGATCACGGCTCGGATCACGGCTCGGATCACGGCTCAGGCAAGAGAAAAAAAATTAACTGTGCGCACATCTTGGAAGAAAAAATGTGCACTCACGGCTTAGATATCACGGCTAGAAATCACGACTTAGAATTCACGGCTAGAAATCACGGCTTAGAATTCACGGCTAGAAGTCACGGCTTAGAATTCACGGCTAGTAATCACGGCTTAGAAAATTTGGCGCGCGCATTTCTCGGAAGAATAGAAACAATGCTCGCGGTCTCGAAAAATATGGTATACAGCGCTAAAATAAAGAAAAAGGGGCAAAAGTTTGTTTTTTTCAACAATTTTTGGTACTCGTCCGCGTGGACTCCTATCAAATAAACATTTTGATAAGATATATGGATGAAAATATTTTTTACAGTATTTACATTTTCATTTTTAGTTAGACACTGCACTGCAATCATTTAGTTAGAAAAAAATCACTCACATTTCGTTCGTTGTTGAGTCGAAATCTCCCCGGGACCTGCATGTCAGGTAATGGGTGGATCCGTCCCATTCCTGAGGTGTAGGGGTGTATGAGATACTATTATTATAATATTTATTATATATGAATGCTACATAACAAGAGAAGGGGGAGGGGGATTGGGAGCAGCTTGGTGGCGTGGCTGCAGGGAGCTGGCGGCACCACGCTCTTTTGTACGGGTGCTCCGGCTAGTAGCGTTACACTGCTCGGCTGGTGCAGGTCATCCTCTTACAACCAGCTATACGAATAGCTGAAGCTACATCTCGACAAATAATTGTTCGAATAAATTATTCGAATGAAGGTCCTAGATTGAAATGTTAGATAGACTCAAGACTCTTGCAATCCGTAACACCTTTTGCTGCTACCTTCAAATTTATTGTCACAAAAAACCGGCAAGAGACCTTCATGTAATTCAAACAAATCAGCTCAAGAACCAAATTTTCAAATGACTTCAACTAATTCAAGCAAATGAATCCAGAAAACGAATCAAAAATTAAATTTTGAAAAAAAAATTGAGTATCAAGAAAAGCAAAAGCAAAGTATTGGGTGTTGCTACAAGTTGCTACAAGTCTTTGCGTATTTTTTTTTCAGTTGCAGTTTTCACCGCTCAGAGTGAGCGTCGATGGCGGTGCGTTTTTCGCGCACTCGGAAAGCATGAGGCCCAGTTTTCTTGGTAGTTAACATCAGATGTGATTGAAAAACTACCATTAATACTCTGATTCGCCACTATAGGGGCAACACCAGCGCGGGCGACGCGGCTGCGCGACATGCCATATCCGCGAAAAACGCACTGCCATCGACGCTCACTGTTTTTTTTTCACCTTTTGGCTACGAGACATAACGATTCGAAAGCGCTAGTCTCGCTCTACAAGAATGTTACAAGCGATTCTCCCTAAACAATTTGCTTGGAGGTCCGGCACTAGAGGTTGAGCATTGAGTGCATGAAAAACAGCTTTATCGACACTGCTTCTCCTAGCATTGAGTAAGAAAGTTCAAAAGACCAACAAAACTCCTCACACTACTTATGCGAGTTGTGTTTGAAACAGTCACTCATCGGCTGCCTCATAACAAAAGACATATTTTTCTCCACATATTTGTCTTGGAGATGCCATCACGATCAGCCAGATTTCTTCAATGAAGGCGTGGAGATAACTTGACAGGAATTGCATGGTCTAGACGGGCACCGCACTTCTCAGAGGCACTATTCAAATGGAGTAATTCAGTCTTCCACTCAGAAAATCCAATAGGGTCGGCTCAAAAATTCTACCCGTTGGTAACCTCTGGTGCCACTCGGCCAACATCATTAAAGCTGCATTCCGAGAACTTAGCTCATAGTGTTCTTTCACGTTTAAGTTCCAGCGAACCTACGCGTTGGCGCAGCATCGCATGCTTTCTGTTCCCATTAAATTTAGAGAGAAAATGATTTTTTCAGCTTGGCATTTTCCTCCCTAAGCGTGAAAACTTGGTAAGTTAACATTTTTGGAAGACCTCATGATGACAGAATTGCAGGTAAAGAAGAGCGCTCTCGTATGCAAGCACTTTGTGAAAGAATGGTAATGGTACGGGAAAAATTGCGACTGCGAGAAAGCGCAAGGACTTATGTCAACATCCAATAATCCTCTTCAAACTCTTCATTGAGAGCGTAATGGATGACTAAAAGGTGTTGCAAGTTGTATGCCCGAAAGGAAATCGCCGTAGGACCACTCCCTACACTGGGATGCCTTCTTCCGATACAAAACTAAGCCAGCACAAGGCAAACGTCTCCGATCTATTTCGAGTGATTAGAACATCGAATATTCGGGTGACACATTCGAATAATGGGGACTTCGAATATTCGAATAATCGAATATATTCGAAAATTGACTTTTTCGATTATTCGAATATCGAATATATTCGAAAAAGGAAATTCTCGAATGATTCGATTCGAATAATTTATTCGAATGACCGAATAATTATTCGATTCGGTTGCAAGTATATTGCACATCACATATAGTGCCACTGCAGCAGCAGAATGCAAGGCAGTGGCATGACCTCTATGGTCAGACTAAGCCAATTCAGTAGCAACTCAGATAGCCGAACAGACCGGGAATATGTCGACTTTTGCATCTGTGACAGCTCAGAGTCGAGTGGGAGACACACCAATCTATTAAACAAAGCGCCGTAAGGGGGCTAGAGCGGCTAGAGATACGCGGCGGCACTCATAGACACCGCAATATTGAGGCACAGACTGCGAGGCGGTGGCCGATTTTTAGGGACTCAGACACGTTCGCTTCGGGACTCGCAATTACGTCACTGCTGGCTCTCCCGCATGCACGGGATGGCCATTTCATCACCTTCGTTGGCGCTTTCGCAGCATAGGGGTGAGGGAGCGTTTACAAGCTTTCAGCCTGCACAATGTACGCAGCAGGAAAACCACCCTTCCACTGTTGCGACAACGCAAGCACCTCCATTGACGGGATACCTGTAGCATTTTGAAAGCGGGGTGGTGGCTGGACCTATACGGTCGCCTCATTTGGTGGATGCTTCAGCAGCGTCCCATGGTGAGGTCTCGATGCAATTGTGCGGTCAAGATATCCGTTCATTTCTAAAAAGCTTGTGCACTAAAATACAGATTAAACGCTTCCAACAGTTGCTCAAAATCAACAAATAGTTAATCAAAATTTATGAGTTATTCCCAAGCCTTTAAGATTAGAGTCTCTCCAGACTTCGCCAGCAATCGCAGCGATCGCCACTTCAGCCGGCTGTCGTCGCCATCACCACGACGCCCGGCGATCATCACATGGATGAAGTGAATGAGGAGGCTTCAGACGTGAGAGAGAGGATAAAAGATGTGGTGTGGCGATCGATGGACATCGTTTCCACTATCGCCAGTTTATTTTGGGCACATCTTCGAGAGTGCGAGCGATGAGTTCCGTTTGGCAGCGATCCATGGCGATATAACGTGGCCATCGATACGTATCATTTCCACGATAATCATCTCTTATATCGCCGGTTCATTTTTATTCATTTTGAAATGAGGAAGTCTGGGAATATTCGTACTCTCGAAATTTATAAACGGTACGGGGCTCTGATAGAAAACAGGTGTGCCGTGGCCTAAAAGTGGTGAAAACGCTAGAATACGGCTTCGCCAATGGAGAGCGGGTCCGGTTTGGCCTAATTGTGAGGAAAAACACCAGAATAAGTGTTGACCGACGGCTGAATGGCCCAATAGTGTGGAGCACACCAGCATGCAGGTCCGCCATTATAGGATCGGTTCGCTCTGGCTCAGTAATGTAGGGAACGCTAGGATATGGATCTACCGATAGCATGAGGGTCCCGTGTGGCCCAACAGTGAGGAAAACACCAGAATGCTGGTCCATCAATGGAAGAAGGATCCTGCGTTGCCCAATGGTGGAGAACGCCAGGATATGGGCTCGCTTTGGTCCAGTAGGGTGGAGAATGCCAGGTGCAAGCCCGCCCAAGAAGAAGGCGTACGGCCTAGCCTGACAGTGAAGAAAACACCAGAATGCGGGTTCTCACCTGGAAGAAGAGCCTCCGTGGCCAAATGGTGTGGAAAACATCAGGATACGGGTCCACCAATGGAGCAAGGGCCCGCCGTGGACCAGTGGTGTGGAGAATGCCAGGATACGGTTTCGCCGACGGAGAACGGGTCTGCCGTGGCCCAATGTTGTGGGGGACGCCAGGATAAGAGTCCATTGATGGAGAAAAGGTCCACCGTGACTCAGCACTGAGAAAGGCATCAGAATGCGGGCTCCCAGATGGAAGAAGGGCCCGCCGTACCTCAATGGTGTGAAGAATGCCAGGATAGGAGTCCACCAATGTAGAAGGATTCCGCTGCGACTCAATAAAGTGGAGAATATCAGGATACGGTTCAGCCGACGGTCAATGGGTCCGCTGTGGCCCAACAGTGAAGATGACGCCAGAATGCGGGTCCACCAATGGAGGAGAAGTTCGCCTTGGTCCAACAGTGCGGAAGACGCCAGCTTGGCGATCCACCGATGGAAGACAGGCACACCGTGGCCCAATAGTGTGGAGAACAAAAGAATACGAATTCGCTTTGGCCCAATAGTGTGGAGAATGGCAGAATACAGGTCCACCGATGGAAGACGCCTCTGCGTTGGCCTAGTAGTGAGGAATACGCCCTATGGAGAACGGACTCGTCATGCTTATACTCGACTCATAAGAAAGATTTCATATTTTAGCCCATTAAATGATTAGTTTTGCTTCTTTCTCAATTCTTCTGGGATTTGGCAAGTGCGCAGCTTTTGCACATGCCCCAAGTGGCTGCCCCACCCCACTTTCTAGCGTCCCGAAGGGGCGCTAGTCACGGCACAAAACACCGATGTCATCTTAGAAATGGAGTCACTCCTCATAATAGAATAGTCCTATTTTCATCAAAACATTTGTATAGATGTGAAAAAACCCTCATTGTAGTTCTCTTCCAATCCAAGGTCTCGTCCGAGCTTTCCATCTCAAGGGCCCCTGCTTGAGGTGCTCATGCAACCTTGGATCCCATCGACCTTCCTAACCCAAAAGACTCCTTCGTTAAAGTTCTCCTCTAGCGCTGGTTCCTTCCGAGCTTCCCAAGCACATGCGACGCATCGGCTTTCGAGTCGATGATTCGGTTCAATTACCCAAGTTTGAGGTACGCATTCCAAAGGGAGTCGTACATCAGGAGGGTGGCGATGTCAGTCCGAGGTCACCGCTAGGCAGAATCGCAGCCTGATTTGCATGAGGATATCTCCGTGGTCCTCGCCGTAGTGCAAACAACTGCAGCAGGCTGAACCACGGCGATGCCCACGTATTTCATGCTTCCGGGCACGGAATTGATGGATGTCATCGATTCAACTGCTTGAGGAGGTACTTTGCCCAAGCTACTTCCTGGGTCTGATCCATTAAATGTGAAAAGCTCGGACATTGTGATAATTTTGGAGGCCTCTCCTGACAATGAGAGGAAATGGGAGTACGTGGCGAAATCTCACGTACGATGTTGAAGCGCATTTTTTGCATGGCGACCTAATTGGCAAGATTTGTATGGCGACCTATTTGGCAAGGTTTGCATGGCGACCCATTTGGGAGGACATCGTGTTTGGCAGGACATTAGGCGGAGTTCGTTTGTCTGGCTCATTTGCAAACCCGTTTCCTAGGTTGCCAAACAAACCTCGCCCAAGGGGTCGCAAATGAACTTCAGAGAAAAATCACAGAGAAACCAGCAAAAGGACCTACAGTGGAACAAATCGCGGCGAATCTCACGAGGATTGTAGCAAAACAGCTGATATTGCTGCGCTGACGCAACGAAAGGAATGCGCGACACACGCAGTAACTAGTCCAAAGTTATCTCCATCACAAGGAACTACTAGTTATAGAGTTGAACGCAGGCCGTCTCCGCTGCTCACCTTGTATGAAAACCGTCCGGATTGTCCCAAAGTTCCTCGGAAAGTCAAAATCTGAGAGGCAAAAGTTTCCGTTGGGGCTGCCTTTAAGTTAAGAAGGTCGACGCGATGCAGCGTTGCATCAGCATGGCTGCCGTTTTGAACATGTTTCGGATAACGGCACGTTTGATAGCTACTGGATGTGCAAATTTGGCGTTAACGAGGATATTCTTAGAGCTCTTCTTGCGATACCATTTCATCTTGAAAATGCCGTTGGACAGCTTCACTTTTGTGTTGAGGTAAGGCAGCCAACCGTCTTTCGGTGTTTCTCGTCTAAATCTGATGTACTGGGACTGCTGGTTGAGGATCGTGAAACATTCGTCCATCTCGGACTGCAGTCATCGATGTATCGACAGTATACCTGCGGCATGCGGGCTAACACCGGTTCTTCTATTCTGCTCATGAAGCAAACAGCGAGAACAAGCCTTTGACCCTTGGCGAGACCCCGTGTTTGTGAATAGTAGGTTCCCGACCATTTGAAGATGTTACTTTTCAAACATTCGTTTGTTAAGGTCATGGTGCGCGCTTTACTAAGCTCATAAGTGTTTATGGTACCAACATATTTGTCTAACATTTCAGACAACGCCTGCAGTGCTTCCCCATTTTGAACATTAGTGTAAAGAGATGTGACGTCGAAAGATTCGATCACACTATTCTGTTCAAAATTTGCACTATTCTGTTCAAAATTTGCGTTTCGAATTGTTCGATAAACTCACAGGTGTTGGAAAGATGATGTGGTACTTTCATAATGGGCGGGCCTATCATTTTACTGAGAAACCACGAAATCCTGCCGGTTTGTCCTCCCACACAACTAACTATTGGTCGTATTTTGAAGGTGTCCGTGGACATTGAGCCCATTTCGTGCAAGAGGATCTTGTGCGTCTTCACGAGGCTATAGAAAACCGGACAGTTTGGATTTTCTATTCTCAGTCTACTGATAAATCTATCACCAAGGCCCTGCAGACTTTCCTACTTTCGTCCAGATACTGTTTAACCTTCTGCATTGAGCTTGAAAGTCTTTTTCAGTCGCCGGCCTGTATGTCGTATCATCTGCAAGATGCCCCAATGTTATTCTGCGATATAACTCCTGCGGCATGACTACGAATTCGCCACCCTTATCTCTGACAGAGAGGCGGATGGATCCGTCAGATGTTAGCTCGCGTAATTCCTTGAAACCTTGCAAATGATCTCGTGTCAAGTTGGTGTGATGGTGACTTTTGCTCAATATCTCCAAAACACCAAATGCAGGGATGCGGAATTTGACATCAACCTCTCTGACGGGCTCAGGTTCCTTGTAAAAGGAACGAGGGAATGGTATCGCAGAAAGTATTCTCCTGTTTTCGAGGGTGGAACTCAGCAGATTTTCGCGCTTGGTTTTAAATCTGAGCGAGTCTCGCAGTCTGTGTAGACCCCCAACTACTTTACGGTATGTAGAACCATTGATATTCTGCGCAGGTGAAAACGATGGGCCGAGGTTGAGAAAACTAATCGCGTTTGAAGATAGCTGAGAGTTGCCAAGAATAGTGACTCTTGCTAGTGTGTTCTCATTCGGAGCTAACAGGTGGTTCGAGCGGTTGGATATGAGTGAGCTGCTTTTGTCACGTGAGTGATTTTCACGGTGTGCGTTCAAAAGTCGGTTGTACTTCGCAACGAGCGTAGGTTTGACCTTAGACCGAATTGAATCACAGATCAATCTCGACCCACCCTCAATCCTCCTCCAAGTCTGATCAGGTAGTACATGCCTGCTCTTTAGCATCACATTTCAACAAGGTAGCATACAATGTTCGTTGTCTTTCCTTGATCACGATATTCAACATTGAACGGTAAACATTCATGATCTTCGGGTGATTATCAGGAAGGCCGCATTTAGCTCCTATTTTCTTATTTGAAATGAAAGATGGCAGAATGTCGGTCCTCTTGCATCGTTGGAGGAACATCAAGAATTGTCGGAGAGACACCACCTTTTGTCGAAGCGACAAAGCTTCACGTGTTAGAAGGAATAGATTCGGCGGTACGTCTTTCATCAGCTTCCATGTTCCTTCTTCTTTAAACCTTGGCATTTCTACATAATCTTTCAAATTATTGTTGTGCCGACAAGGTTTGTTAGGTGGACAAATTTATTCTTCAGCCCGATGTTTCGACTCAATCGTCGTCTTCAGAGGCCTAGAAGTGGCTCGCAGTTTTTTATCTGTGTTCTAGACCGCCAAACGTCTCCTCTCACTCTGCTAGTTCTCAACCTCCTCCCAAACTTGCTACCGAGAGAAGCAATCAGGACAAAAGATAACCCACTCTGAGTCCACCGTTATTGCGGAATAGTTCGCACCACTAGTGACTGTCGTTGCGGACAAGTGAGAAGTGCCACACTGTCCACTTTTGGTGTTATTTACAGTCTATAGCTCACATAATGATACGAAGGGCAAGAAGTCACTTGTTATTGACAAACACTCGTTCTTGTTATTCATTTCTGGATTCTTCACAGGAATCCAGAACGCCTCAAGCGCTTTTCTCGCCGAGATTTCGGCCTCACATGTCAGGATCTTGCATTTGACATTAAAGTCATTCTCACGATGCGCTTCGTTCCTGTGTCTTCCAAGCGGTGATATTAAACTTCCTCGCCTCTTACTCGCTAAATGCTCCTTGATGCGTACGTTGAGCGCTCTGCCGGTTTCCCCTATATACAGCGCGTTACAATCTAAGCAGTCAATTTGATATGTTACCCCTACCATTGCACAATCACCTTCCTTTCCGTGCGGGCATACTATGCAGTGCTCTGATACACATTGTCTATCGTAGAGCCGATTCCGAACCAATTGCTTTCTGATGTTGTCATTGGGTATACTTGCCAAGACAGCATCATTCTGCAGTCCGGCCCGGAAAATGCATTTGTGAATAGCCGCGCTAACTTTGTCCGAAATGAAAGGTAAGCAAAGGCGTAGGATGTTTTCGCTCAGATTGCGCTTACGGTCCACAAACTGATGTTTGCGCGACTGTTGTGATACCGAATAGCCATTGCTGCTGGCTATCTGGGAAGCCATTTTCCGCGATTCGTAGCGCTCATCGTCGCCAGTGCACGCCATAGCTGCCGTTTTGAACATGTTTCGGATAATGGCACGTTTGATAGCTACTATATGTGTAGATTTGGCGTTAACGAGGATATTCTTGGAGCTCTCCTTGCGATATCATTTCATCTTGAAAATGCCTTTGGAGAACTTCACTTTTGTGTTGAGGTAAGGCAGCCAACCGTCTTTCGGTGTTTCTCGTGCAAATCTGATGCACTGGGACTGCTGGTTGAGGATCGTGAAACATTCGTCCATCTCGGACTGCGTTGACGTCACTATGCAGCAGTCATCGGTGTATCGACAGTACCTCAGATTTACCGAGACAACAGTCGCGCAAACATCAGTTTGTGGACCGTAAGCGCAATCTGAGCGAAAACATCCTACGCCTTTGCCTACCTTTCATTTCGGACAAAGTTAACGCGGCTATTCAAAAATGCATTTTCCGGGCCGGACTGCAGAATGATGCTGTCTTGGTAAGTATACCCAGTGACAACATCACAAAGCAATTGGTTCGGAATCGGCTCTACGATAGACAATGTGTATCAGAGCACTACATAGTATGCCCGCACGGAAAGGAAGGTGATTGTGCAATGGTAGGGGTAATATATCAAATTGACTGCTTAGATTGTAACGCGCTGTATATAGATGATAACGATGACCAACGCTGTATATCAAAGAAGTTGGAGATGGTAAGAAGACTGCTAAGTATTACCGTTTTCAATTTTCTGAGGGTTAATGTATTGGATACGACCCACGGACACGTGAAGCGACATTATCGGAGGTACAAGACAACTTCGATGACAACTCCAGTGACAACATCACAAAGCAATTGGTTCGGAATCGGCTCTACGATAGACAATGTGTATCAGAGCACTACATAGTATGCCCGCACGGAAAGGAAGGTGATTGTGCAATGGTAGGGGTAATATATCAAATTGGTACTGGTAATTGGTAGAAAACATCCTACGCCTTTGCTTACCTTTCATTTCGGACAACTCCAATTGGTATTTCGGAGCCAGCTGTTTCTGAACAACAAAAATTGACCCCTGGAATGGTTATGATCACTGGTGAGTAGTCTTGTCACCTTTTTGGATTAGAGCTTATGCAGGAAAGGGGCTGTCTCTATGGTCGGCCGTTACCTGCTGCCTCTCCGGCTTTTTAGTCGCCGTTTTCCCTTATTACTTACATGTGTATTCTTTGGAGTAAGGCTTTGTCAATTTACCATTTTTTTTTGCTTCAGGTAATCAAGTGGAGAGGGAGCCAGGACGTTTCACTCCGGACCTCATGATCTCACCAACAGCTAACAGAAATCATCCGCTTCAAGCGATTCCTCGCCACTGTCAAAGAATTGGAAAGGAGGTGCTATCCGAGTACAGAATAGTGACAGATTGTGGATCCTCTAAAACAATATAAAATTTCTGTTTTGTGTTCATTGTTAGGATAAAAGATTCGGGTCTGTGTGTGTATCCCACATGCGAGAGTCTGTATTTTCGAAGGAAAAAGAAAAACGGTACCCCGTTATAACACCGAATTTTATCAGTGCGATTTGCATCACTCCATTGTTTAATGGTGAAAATAGCTATGCGAATTTGTCTTGTACCTCCGATAATGTCGCTTCACGTGTCCGTGGGTCGTATCCAATACATTAACCCTCAGAAAATTGAAAACGGTAATACTTAGCAGTCTTCTTACCATCTCCAACTTCTTTGATGTCCAGTATAAGCTATCCACAAGTTTGCAAAGTGTGTAGGCAACGTGGGGATTCGAACCTTCAACGTGCGAGTCAGGATGCCACAGCATTATCCTTTCGGCCATACGTCTAACAGTACGCGGTGGGTCGTTCTCTTCCAGCAATGTTCCATGTGCCATCGATCAATTGCAGAGTCAGCAATCCACTGCGCGGATCAGCTGCCTCTGCAATCGATGTAGTGGCATGGCGGTCGCTTGAATCCCGCCCCAAGCCATCGCAGCTCGATTGACACTCGCTTGATTCGAGTCACTTGAATGGGAGGATTACTACGGGCACTGGTGAATCAACGGCCGCATCCAGTCGTCGCACCACCATTGTATTTGCGGACAGTACAGCGTCCGAATGCACTGCACAAGATTGGGTGTGGGTCATGATGAGGCAAAAGTGGGTGGGCAATGTGTCTGCGATTGGTTCTTTCGAACCCTCGCACCGCCCTTCAGGACCTACTCGCACTAATTCGCGCGCGCTTTCACCATAGTTGCCCATGCAAATTTGAATGTGAGCGTGGACGAGTCAACGCCGAAGGGCGGGAAGACGCCGCCCCATTTTGCCTCATCATGACCCACACCCCACAAGATTGGTCCAGACGCTTTCCTGTTGGCGACTTCAACCTTAATGTTTCATCGGGATGCGCATTCCGAGTCGACAGTGATCGATTGCGACAGTCGGTGGATTCAGATCCATGGCAAACTACGCGTGAAAGGACGCAAGTTCTGTTATATATATGTGATATTGGCATGGTAAAAAAATTATCACAGTGAGTGGTCATGATCTGACCCAGTGCGATGTTCAACGTTGTGCAGAAGTGGCTACCGAATTGCCCCCGTACAGGGGCACTGAAAACTAGCTGAAGTCCATCTTTGCAGGAGACAAGAACTGGTGTCTGTACGTCAACTTCAAGCACCATCGACACTGAGTTGATAAGGACGAGCAGCTCGAGCCTCAGCCGAAGACAGGTGATTACCCTCTGAAGGTTGTGGTCACTGCTTGGTGTGACAGCAAAGGCGCAAAGGCATCTCCACTATGTGCTATCGCCACGCGACACTGCCCTCACGCTAGATCTGTGCTATCAGCAACTGGATAGATTGGCCTCAAAAATAGGAGAAAAAAATAGGAGAAAAGAGTCCGAATCACTGCAATATCCGATTTCTACACAACGATATTCGTCCACACACTGAAAGAGTGACTTGCCAGAACCTACCCGACTTTGGTTGGAAAGTGCTGACTTACCCAATGTAAAGCCTTTACTTTGCACCAAAAGGTCACCACCTCCTGAAAAAAATGAAAATATTTATTATAGTAATAAATAACTAATAAAAATTATATTAAAAGTAGCAATAAAAATAAACAATTAGAAATAAACTGACACAAGATTTTTGTTTGTATTGTGAAGTGATTTTAAAAATCTGGCGACCCATTCTCTCCCTGCGCCCCCCCCCCCCCCCCTCAAATTGGGTGGTGGCTGTACGTGCGCAATCGGCTCCTTTGGGAGATGCTACTGCCGCATCCCCTGCTGAGGTCAGGTCTCGATACGATGGTGCAGTCACGATATCCTTTCATTTCGAGAGAGCTTATACACTAACATACAAAGTATACGCTTTAATATAGCAAGGCATGACATTGTGTAACCATTCAACCAATACCGATAAGTTAATCGAAATTCCTGAATGACTCCCAAGCCTTTACCATCACTCTCGAGATTTACAAAGTTTACGGATGCTCCGATAGAAAATAGGTGTGCCGTGGCCCAAAAGTGGTGAAAACGCTAGGATACGGCTTCGCCGATGGAGAGCAGATTCGGTTTGACCCAATTGTGAGGAAAAACACCAGAATAAGGGTTGACCAAAGGCCCCATTGTGGCTTAGGTGTGGAGCAATAGTATGGAGCACACCAGCGTACAGGTCCGCCATTATAGGATTGGTTCGCTTTGGCTCAATATCGTGGAGAACGCCAGCATATGGGTCCACCGATGGACTAATGGAGGAAGGACCCGCCGTGTCCCAATGGTTTGGAGAACGCCAGGACACGGGTCCGCCAATATAGGATGGGTGCTCTGTTTCTCAATAACATGGAGGACGCCAGGATAGGGATTCATTATTGGAGAAAGGGTCCTCCACGGTCCAGCAGCGGGGAAGAGGCCAGAATGCTGGCCCTCAGATGGAAGAAGGGCCCGCCGTGGCCCAGTGGTGTGACTCAAACTGAGATTGTTGTCGGGATAATTGGAATATCCCAACTGATCAGGTTCTGCTTGGATAACTCTCAATAGAAGAAGTGAGGGAGTCGACCCGGGCGAGAAACAAAATCACTGGACTAGTATTAAAAACATTTTCATTGTTTTCTTTCTCTTCGAAGGAAATTGAAAAAAAAAACAAGTTCAAATACCATTTAATGCTTTTATTTCAATCCTGGTAGTGCAACGAAATTTTAGAGAGGGAGCAGCTCGTCATGAGGCTCAATTATAGACAGTGCCTCACGAGGATGCGAAGCTGATGGAGCATTCGGCCGATGTTTCATCATAAGTGTGTAGACGCAGTGGAGGTCGGTGAGACTGTCTTCGTGGTGGGACAATCGTCTCCGCTGGCCGTCTCGCCACCACCGGTTGAGACAATGTTTACGAGGTTTTCATGCTGCATAATATACTGAGAAAGACTACAACTCTCCTTCGTTCCTGTAACACGACTTAGAGTGTCTTGCCACATGGACGCGCTGTCATTTGGTGTCATAGAAATTCCCGGGAGGGGCTTCGATGTATGACGGTGACACCCAGCCGTCCCTCCCACCTCGAGCGCAAAAAGCGTGCGCTGATGGAACGTAGTGCGTGGTCTCCCGGTACTGCGGAAAACTCCAGGATACGGATCCATCGATGGCGGAGTGGTGTACTGGCGCCCGGCATTGAGGAAAACACCACGATTATGATTCGTCCATGAAAAACTTCTGTGATTCAATAGTGGAGAGGACGTCAGCATACAGGCCCACCGACTGACGAAGAAGGTGCGTTGGCGCTCAGTATTGTGGAAACCCCAGTGATGTGGGCCCTCCGTTGATGAAGGGGTGGGCCGTTGCTCAATATGGTTGAAAACGCCCAGATACGGGTGCACCTATTATTAAATATCAAAAAATGATAACAAAAACAAACAATCAAAAATAGATATTGAAAATGATAACAAAAATAACAATTAAAAATGAACTTATTCAAGATTTTCATTCATCATATAAAGCGATTTGGAAAACTCGGCGACTCAAGCTCCCCCCTCCCCGAAAATGGGTCGTCTTCCCCTCCATGCATCCGCCACTGCTGCGTACTATTTTGAGCATTTTAGCGTGCGCGCGAACACCTCTCCAAAAGGTCGATCCATCCCATGACGTTCTTCCTACCGTTAGGCGCCGGCACACCTCTCCCCGTCCCCTAGCATTTTCCACAAAACTGGGCGCCAGCGGACAAATTCCCAATCGGTGGACCCGCATTCGGACGTTTTTCTCATGAGTCCGCCGCGCTACAGCGGACTCATATCTACGGACCCGTATCCTGGCGTTCTTCACTTAATCAAGCTACAAAGGATCTATTTTATATCGGCGATCATTTTCCTGGTCTCTATGCCAAACCAGACCCGTTCTCCAGAGGCGTTCTTGTGTCCTGGCATTTCTCACTGTTGGGCCGAAGCGAACCACCAACACGGCGTTCTCCACTTTTCTGGATGTCGGCGTACCTATTCTCCATCGGTGGACTCGCGTTCGGGTGTTTTTCTCAATACCCAACCAAAGCGGGCCTGTATTCCTGGTGTTCTCCACTTTACTAAGCCAGAACGGGCTCATTCTGTATAGGAGCAGACGTGACCAGGCGCATTCCTAACTGTTAAGTCAATGCGGACCTGTTTTTCTATTGGCGGACCAGTACCCTGGCATCCTTCACACTATTGGGCCAATGCGAACCCACACAACCCACATCTCAACCCGAATTGCCCAAAGCGGACTCCTTGTCCAATGATGGACCAGTATTCCGGCGTTTTCCTCACTCTTGGGCCATGGCGGACCCATCTCTCATCGGTGGACCAGCATTAATTCGTTATCCTCACTACTGAGACAAAGCAAACCCGTATCCAAGCGTTCTCAGCCCTACCGGTCCGAACAGTTCCGCTTTTCATCGGGGGTCCGTATCCCGGTGTTCTCTACTTGACTAAGCCAGAGCGGATCCATCCTGTATTAGCGCAGACCTATCTATGCGTACTCCTAACTGTTGAGCCAAGGCAGACCTGTTCTCTATCGACGGACTCGTATCGCGGCGGTCTCTATACTATTGGCCTCCGACACACCTAAGCTCTATCGGAGTCCCATTGGGTCAGTGCAGAAACTCTCGCTATGTGGAAATCGAACTCCCCAGCTACATAACCACATCCGGACCTTGGGGAGGAGCACGGCGGAGGCATTCTGAGAATACACTGCTGAGAACCGGTGTAGGTTCGGCCGCTATACTGCCGCCTCGACGTCCTGTCGACGCTGTAGAGAGCACAGCTGATCTTCTACCATTACGTGTTCTGAATTCTATGATATTAAAATAGTAATAGGGATATTTGTTATTACGCAATAGTGAATTAGAAATATTGTAAATGTTACCATATGACTTGACTAGCGCCTTTTCGGGACGCTAGAAAGTGGGGTGGGCAGCCACTTGAGGTATGTGCAAGAGGTTCACACATGCAAAATACATAGAAAAAAAACTGATCATTAACTGAGCTCGAACACAAAACCCCCTTATGAATTGCGTATATTCTACGGGTCCGGCCGCCGGCCCAACTTCGGGCTTCCAGTCTTTTAGTGGCCTTCCTAGCTGTGCTTGCAAATTTTTAATCACGCATCTGCATGTGAAGCTATTTTTCGATCCAACTATACACCTAGTCACGAGCACCTTCCAGATGGCTTTAGTACCTGTGTACAATTCAATGTAACCAATGTAGTGCGAATTATAACCAGGGTGAAGCATGACGAAAGGAAAAACCGACCCTCAATACGACCCCTCCCCCCTCTATTCCCTCGTCCAACCCCCACCTTTTCACCCCCCCCCCCCTTCTGCTCCCGCATGTTTTCTCTATACACTAAACAGTTTCAAGGAAGAAGACACAAAAGAAACACATTAACAACACAAAACTGGAACTAAAACAACCTCGAAGTCGACATGCATCCTTTCTTATACGATCGGACCAGACTGCCAGCATTACGTGTCAAAACAGGACTGGTTTTCAGCGCATGCGAGGGAATCGGTTTCAGCGTTGCCATTTGCGCGCTCACGGGTTCGATTCCCAGCGCCTCCAAAAAATTCTTGCCCTGGTTGGAACCTCTTCAGGATTCAGTGTGGAGTAGAGAGAATTTAAAGGTTCGAAAATGTAGTGAGGGCAGCGAAATTGATCGATTATACATGCGAGAATTTGCCTACAGAGGACGCCAGTTTGTGGAAAACTAGTGTTAATTAGACCTCGTACTTAGGTTCTCTGACTCAAAATCAGCAACTGCTTTTCTACGTGTCCATAGAGGACGATCAGCTCTATCTTTTGCCAGATATTCAATTTTCTAGACCTTCATATATGTTTGGGAGCTCGATGGGAAATCGATGGGAAATTTGGCGAATTTCCCATCCAAGTTGCGGAAAAACGAGCGAACTTCGTGGAGCCTAATTCTGGATTCAGATGGGAAATTTCCTCATCTAGAACGCATAGGAGAAAAGTCTCCGCGATATCTGCAAATTGCTTCTCAGTGATTTGCCAAACAGATTTACTCCATCACCACCTGTTCAAATTGCGAGAATTTACTTCTTCAACTCCCATAAAGAGAGTTTGCCTTTTACCAAAATTTCACTACCTTTACGTAATAGAGCTCCAAGCACTGATTCTTCTTCTCCGTTATCGCACCCCAATAATTGCTCCTGCTTGCGTGAGTTAGATGGGATATTTCCCCTCGGTGACCCGAAAATTTGAAAAGTTTCCCATCGAGCTCCCAAAAGCATATGATGTTTTAGAAAATTGAAACTCTGGCAAAAGATAGAGCTGATCGACCTCTATGGAAACGTAGAAAAGCATTTGCTGATTTCTAGTCAGAAAAGTTCAGCACGAGGTCTGAGCCACCCTTCTATTTCCCGTTCTGACGGGCCCTGCAGGCGAACCCTCGCACGTACAACCGATTGATCTCGCTACCCACATTCCATTTTTCAACATTTCCACCCTCTTTACTCCACACTAGATTCTGAAGTGATTCCGACCAGTGCAAAAATCTGTTGAAGGCGCTGGGAATCGAAGCCGTGGGTGCGCCGAAGCCGTTTTCTCTCATACTCTGCCAACCAGTCCTGCTTTAACTCGATATGACGTGATCGTTCTTGGGCGGAACGTCATTTGTCACGTCACAAAACAATCATGAATTTACATTCAATGGTCAAGCCACCCCTCTACGTGCCCCACCCACACCTCCCCAATACGACTCCCCCCCCCCTTCCCAGCCCCATCCCATACGACCCCCTCATGGGAAATACCCATCGGACGCTTGACCCTGATTATAACCTGAAATGATTCAAGCTTCGCGTTATTGAGTTAGTACAACTGATGAGCTCTGCATGCAGGGAGTAGAGGTGTTCAACTGAGACACAAATGAGCGCATAGAGCACCGCTACTCCACTCGCAGACGGGAACCTTGGCGTTTCCGTACTAATGGGCCCCTGCGGATCCAGTCTCTAGCCGTGGACCCGTGTCCTGGCGTTTTCCCACTATTGGATCTTTTCGTCACCCGTGGCCTCGTGCCTTGCCATTTTCTCCACTACCAAGCCACGCCGGACCCGATCCATCGGTAGGTCTGTGCCCTGCAATTTTCTACACTATTGGGCCGCGCAGGACCCAATCCATTGGTGGATCTGTATCTAGGCGTTTTCCCAACTACTGGACCACGGCGGACTCTTTCTCGGTCGGTGGACACTTACTCTGATGTTTTTCTGAACTATGGGGCCACGGCTCATCTGTCCGTCATCAGTGCACACACATTCTATGCAAATGTCGAGATTAATGGAAGAAAGCTAGGAAATATTTAGCAAGTTTGACCAATTGCGCAATTGGTTTCAGAGAATGTCACAGCAGCATGTGATGACATCGATGCGGAGCCCCTACACGGCATAGATCTGTCCTTGCAAGGTGAATAGCATCCTCTGTTTCAATACTGGACAAAGTCAATAACAAAGCTTCAGCAGAGGGGCTACTCTGCTTCGTACGTTGCTGCTATGAAACGTCGAATCGTTGTAAATAGTCTCGCCCCGAGGACTCGAGACCGCCAGTGTAGGGTCCCACCACGACTTCCACTACATCTATGCGCTTATGAATGATGAAACATCTGCCGAATGCCCGTCAGCTTCGCATCTTCGCAAGGCACTGTCTATAACTGAGCCCCATGACGAAAGGCGATCAATTCTTGTCCCCCACCGCCTGCGCTCTGGAAAATTATGTTGCACTCCCATGATTCATATCTGTTGAACAAAGCGCCGTAAGGGGGCTAGAGCGGCTAGATAGATACGCGGCGGCACTCATAGACACCGCAATATTGAATCGCAGACTACAAGGCGAAGTGGCCGATTTTTAGGGACTCAGACATGTTCGCTTTGGGACTCGCTAATTACGTCACTCCTGGCTCTTCCGCATACAGGGGATGGTGATCTCGTCACCTTCGCTGGCGGTCTCGCAGCATAGGGGTGAGGGAGTGTTCAAAAGCTTTCAGGCTGCACAATGTATGCAGCAGGAAACAACCATTGTTGCGGCGGTGTAGGCACTTCTACTGAAAGGATGTCTGAGGCATTTTGAAAGCTGGGTGGTGGCCTGACTAAACGGTCGCCTCATTTGGCGGATGCTTCAGCAGCGTCCCATGGTGAGCTCTCGATGCAATTGCGCAGTCAAGATATCTGTTCATTTCTATGAAGCTTGTGCACTAACATAGAGATGAATAATCAGCCAGTAGCTGATCAAAATCAACAAATTTCTGAGTAACGTCTAAGTCTTTAGCATTAGTGTATCCCCAAACTTCGCCAGCAATCGTTGCGATCGCCACTACAGCCGGCCGTCGTCGCGATCACCACGACGGCCGGCGATCGCCACATGGATAAAGTGAATGAGGAGGCTTCAGCCGTGAGAGAGATGATCCGATGCGGCGTGGCGATCGAAAGACATCGTTCCCACTATCGCTATCATCACATCGCCAGTTTATTTTGGGCACATCTTCGAGAGTACGAGCGATGAGCTCCGTTTAGCAGCGGTCCATGGTGATGTAACGTAGCAATCGATACGTATCATTTTCACGATAATTATCTCTTGTATCGCCGATTCATTTTTATTCATTTTGAACCGGAGAAGTCTGAGGGTACTCTTAATTTCGAGATTTACAAGGGGTACGGGGGCTCTGATAGAAAACAGGTGTGCCGTGGCCTAAAAGTGGCGAAAACACTAGGATACGGCTTCGCCGATGGAAAGCGGGTCCGGTTTGGCCTAATTGTGAGGAAAAACACCAGAATAAGGGTTGACCGACGGCTGAATGGCCCAATAGTATGGAGCACACCAGCATGCAGGTCCGCCATTATAGAATCGGTTCGCTCTGGCTCAATAACGAGGGGAATGCTAGGATATGGATCCACCGATGAGATAAGAGTCCGGTGTGGCATAACAGTGAGGAAAAACACCAGAATGCTATTCCACCAATAGAAGAAGGATCCGCCGAAGCACAATGGTGGAGAACGCCAGGATTGGGCTGGCTTTGGTCGAGTAGTGTGGAGAATGCTAGGGTGCAAGTCCGCCCAAGAAGAAGGCGTCCGGTTTAGCCTAACCGTGAAGAAGACACCAGAATGCGGGCCTTCACCTGGAAGAAGGGCCACCGTGGTCAAATGGTGTGGAAAACGCCAGGATACGGGTCCACCAGTAGAGAAGGGGCCCACCGTGGTCCAGTAGTGTGGGGAATGCCAGGACAAAAGTCCGCTGATGGAGAAAAGGTCCGCCGTGCCCAACAGTGAGGAAGACGCCGGGATACAGGTCCTTTATAGGAGCAATGGCCCGCCGTGGCCCAATGGTGTGAAGAATGCCAGAATAGGGGTCCACCAATACAGGATGGGTCCACTATGACTCAATAAAGTGGAGAATACCAGGATACGGTTCAGCCGATTATGAACGGGTTCGCTGTGGCCCAACACTGAAAATGACGCCAAAATACGGCTCCACTGATGGAACACAGGCCCACCGTGGCCGAATAGTGTGGAGGACACCAGAATACGAGTTCGTTTTGGCCCAAAAGTGTGGAGGACGGCAGGATACAAATCCGCCGATGGAAGACGCCTCTGCGTTGGCCTAGTAGTGAGGAATACGCCCTATGGAGAGCGGACTTGTCATGCTCATACTCAACTCATAGGAAAGATTTCATATTTTAACCCATTCAATAATTAGTTTCGCTTTTTTGTCAATTTTCCAGGGATTCGGCAAGTACGTAGCTTTTGCACATGCCCCAAGTAGCTGCCCCACCCCACCTTCTAGCGTCCCGTAGGGGCGCTAGTAAGAGGATATCATCATTATTACCAAAGGGGGTAGGCGGTCATGAGGAGTTCTAGCCAAAACAGCTCTTTTTCTCCTAGAATTTTCTTGTCCATGTTCTTAGGAAAACTTTTAAATATTCAAAAAGAGTTACGTTTGTTGGTGCAGCTCTTACTGAAGTGAGTGTAGACATATTTATTAACGTTACGTAAATATTCTCTTATTCAATCCTTGATTTTTCTGGTAGTTTAACCAATGTATTGAAGACCACATGCTTCGCAATTAGGACACTAAAGAACGTTTTTGAAAGTGCGATTTGTATTCGTACGTGATTATGTGAACTTTGGTTGTGTGAGAAATAATGAATGGTTTATTCTCTATTACCATACAATATCGACATGTATCTGCCCATTTACAAAAAAAGTATTCCTATTACCGAAGTCTTTTAGCACATAAGCGCCGTTCACATTCTTCCTATGGAAATGTTGCAAACATAGTGACTGAGACCTGAAATATTTTTTGGCGAGATCCATGATCACCCTTTTGGAGGCGCGGAAGCTTAATCCCCAGCCGGCTACCACTTTTATAACTCCTTCAAGAGAGCCCCCACTTTTGAAGAGGTATGGCACCCGTGTTTAAGAATTTAGTAGAGGATCGCGTAGTTGAGTTAAATATATTTAAAAAAGAGAGAAAGGTATAAACAGGGGGTAACAGAATTGGAGGAAAACCTAGACCCCATAACCTAAAAGAGAGGAGAATGATTTAGTTAAGGAACACAAGGTGAACCGTAAAAAAATGTTTACCATGAATCAACTGGAGATGAAGTGAGGTAATAAGATCAAAAACAGATCAGAATCCATGGCGTAACCCGTAAAATGGGCTCGAAGGGGGGGGGGGGCTATAAAAGCTATGTAATAGGATCTATTGCCGATTTTATAATAATTAACCCTTCCTATTTGCATCTTATGTCAATTCCATTTGCAGAAGTGGGTATAAGCTTATCAATAATAAGTGCTGCGGCGAGTCTCGCACTTGCCCGCTTCGCGGGACCTTGGTACTCAGCTACATTTACTTTCCATCCGTCAAAACGGATGAAACACACAGTTGCGAAGCTCGCCGTAGGCGAGTCGGAGCACTTGCTGTGTATAATTGAAATGTTTGCATCAGTCTTTCGTTAAATGTGTCCAGATGATTCACTCAGAATCGATCGAAAGGTAGCGCACACGGAAACGAGTGAGAATCGCGCTATTCAACTTCACGGATCCCAAAGTCTTCAGCAAAATTTTGACTGAAACTTCACGTAGGGGGATTATTCCAGGTGCTGAACACGAATATCGTATCAATTTTGCACGGTAACCCCATTTTTGTATGGTTACGGTGAATGTACTGTAGGTAAGGTACCTCACGGAACCCTTACAAATTTTGCGTAGTGGGGTTTTTTGACGCCGATCACGAAAACCACCATTTTGCAAGCCACCTCCGTTTTCTACCTGATATCGGCATTTTCTCTCAACTTCCTACCGTACACCTACCGTAACCCATGTAAAAACGGGGTAACTGTGCAAAATGGCTACGATATTTGTATACCTCAGACAACCCCCTCCCCCTCTATGCAAAGTCTCAGTCAAAAAAAAATCTCCGAAGATTTTGGGGCCAGCGAAGTTGAATAGTGCCGTGATCATTCGTCCATTCACAGAGAGAAGTTAAGAGGTATGCTTGTGCACTACAAAGCATGTTTGGTATTGACTGAACTTGGTCGCGTTTGCTATAGCAAGTTGGTACATATGGATGTGTTAAAACTGTGTTGTTCTTGTAATCGCGTCATCTTGCATAGGAAAATAAGTTCCCCACTCAAACCCTTCCAAAACTCTTGATTGCTGCCAAGGATTCAGCCAGTGAGCACAACTCTTCCTTGTTTTTCTCCCTGTAGAAAAGATTCGCACATGAAACGTATATCGTTGGACTTAGAATTGTGCCCTGCAAAAATGATTGTCATTTATGCGAAGCGCGGCGAAGTTGAATCGATAAAATCGATTTCTCGAAAGACGGCAGAAGACCCTGACGTTGCACTGGAGGGCACAATTCTGAGTCGAACGGTATAGGTTTCATGTGTGTTTGTCCTCTGGATCGTGAGATATAAGCGATTACAGACAAGCACACAAACAGATGAGTTTTACTATATAGTGATACAGTTACTTCCAGAAATGGAAGGTCAGGACGTGAGGAATAAGAAGCGCATAGAGTTATTTCAAGATAGTACAAACGCAAGCTGGTGGACCAGGTCCATATAACTGGTTTGAAGAACCATCATAGATGGAAGTTCAGTCGTCTGTTAGACCACTTAGCTAAGATCACAACCGAGTGATTAAATTTTGTAAGGAATAATTGAAATGAAATAATATGATGTGAGGAATTACAGATATCAGGCAAGGGCCATCCTATGTCTTTTACGTGGCCAGCTCCTGCGGGGGAGCACGGTGGCATTCCCGTTAAGAAAAGGAGGTTAGACAAGGGCAAAGATTTGGTAAGTAAGTATGTAAAATAAGCCATATGTGAGCGAAACTAATAATTGATAATTCAGAGTTTGAAGCCAGCTGTTGCTGCGGTTAGGGTTGGAACAGAGCTGAGGAGGCTTTGATTATCGAGATGCTGAGTGAGTCCGATCAGAAGGATTACGAGGTAAATTAAACTGTGTGTGGTATAAAATGACAGTTATGACGTTAATAGTGGTGAATTCAGAGTGGCGTGATTGCCAAGGGAAGGATCTAACAAGCTTATCTGGAAGTACCCAAGGCAATGATGTGGAAGTAAGCGTTTAAGTAAATGATATAAAATAAAAAATTATGTAAGGTGTATTTAGCAGGTCAACTTGGATAGGCTACTGCCAGCTCAAGGAAGGCTACATGAAGAGAGCGTTGAGATGCTTGACCAAGTGTCAAAGTCAATGAGACAAATTATTGGAATTGATTCATAAGCGGCGTGAAATGTTTTATGTATAAGTTGTTTGTGGTTGCGATTTGATATATCTAATCATGAAAGGTAAAAGGTAGGTAGTAAGCGGAAGTAAATGTCAGATAGTAAGGTGTAAGATAGTAGGGTAAAAAGTAAGAAAGTAGGATAAAGAGCTACAGGAACCGTCTGGTGCGAGGGTGACGACCAATTGGTCGATTAACAAAGAGTGACTAATTGGTCGAGGCCAAAAAAAAAGCCCAGAGGTCGGAGCTTCAAGGGCAAAACAAATGAGAGAATAGAAGCATTTAATATACTCATAAGGCACTGAGTCCATATAGAGTCGGGTTTCCCTCCAGCAGCTATATGAATTCAGTGAATAAATAGATAAAAAGGTTAGAAATAATAAAGAAAAACTATTTTAGTTAAGATTCCGTTTAGCACCTACCCTTATACGCAAGCTAAACCAAGAATATCCCTCTCCGTGCTCGTCAGAAAGAGAGAGGGAATCATATCAGAGTAAATGTTAGAAAAAATTAGAGGAACTCACCTGTAGCTCATCAATCCGTGGAAACGTCCAGATATCAGCAATATACATGAAACCATAAATCGTAAATTAGTCCAAGAAAAAAATCGAGTCGGAAAATTGTTCAAGCAGCAGATCAAAAAACAAGAATACCGTTAGCAGAATAGAGTTCCTCTGAAGAATCTTTCCAAGCATATGATGGCCTGAGACAGATGAGATTATAGCAGCTAATGAAGAATATTGTTGGGAGTAATAGAAGCAGATATGAGCGAATAGGATGTAGGAATGGACTGTATGTTGAAAGACAAACTATTTGTGCGGACCGCACTGGTGGCCATGGACCTCGTGATGTAGTGTGAGCATATATAGACACCAGAGAAATCTATATAGATATAATGTAGAATGAAGAGGATGAAAACGAAGGAGTGGCCGAGAGGCGTTATTGATACTTATGGAATCACCAAGGTGGTGGGAGATCAAGTGTGCAGTGTTAGACCAAACACAGCATGGAAATGGTTAGAAACTTATAAATACGTGATATAATATAACCATAATAGAAAGGGGAGATGAGAATAACATATAATTAGAATATAGTATTATATAATAAAATGTTCAGGTTGGTTGGCGTTGTCCATTAGGTTATATTTGTACATATTTATCCTTGATTGCGCACTTGAGTAAACAAGAATGGACTCTAATCTAAACTAACATAGTTTTGCCTTATTATTTTCTTAATAACCTTTTTTATCTACTATTACAAAGGTGAGCCCTTGGACTACATGTGGCTAGAGGAGGAGCAGAGCGAAGATCGGAGGATATGTGTTGTGAATCAGTGATACGACTAGGTAACACAAAACCAAGCGAATAAATCGGCAACAGCAAGGCAAAGGGGTTACTTCTTTGGAAACACCGAAAGTGACACAAAAGATGAGAGATCAAAGCATGCAAATAACCGAAAACAGATAGCTCAAAAGACTTGCAGGAAATTATCGTCAAACATGCAAAGCGCGGCGAAGCTGTTCGAGGCTCATCCGCTGAAAGCAGGACCTTATTATCACCATCTCGTTTTTGCAACTTATCAAAATATAGAAGGACACTAGCATGTTCTAGAGAAGATAGTGTACGTGAATGTCCATGAAAGCATAAGGAACAAAGTTCTTGGGGGCGTGTTGCTAAAAGCGAGCGGTAATGTCGCTAACTCCGATCTATAGCTTACTTAGGACAATTTCTTTCATGGCTTTTTACGCCACGATAAGAATCTGATTATTTGAACATAGCCGGCAGTTGCAAACAAATTTTCGTCCCAAATTCCAAGAAAAATAATGGAGTAGGGTAGATCTACTCCATAAGCGATTTTCTTTTAGTTAGGCTAGTCCAGAGGTAAAGTTGCGCACGGGTCCAAGGCATGAATCCCGCCACGGGTGCCAACATTGGTGTGGCCAGCTCACGCAGGATCCAACTACTCATCTTCACGAATTCCCACCTTTCTTCATGTGACGGCTAACGGTTTAGCGGCTAATAACTAAGTTCTCTCTCCATATCCTTACATCTTTGCCAGGTCCGAGTTCTTTCAACAATCCGTTGTGTGTGTGTGTGTGTGTGTGTATATATATATATATATATATATATATGTGTGTGTGTGTGTGTGTGTGTGTGTGTGTGTGTGTGTGTGTGTGTGTGTGTGTGTGTGTGTGTGTGTGTGTGTGTGTGTGTGTGTGTGTGTGTGTGTGTGTGTGTGTGTGTGTGTGTGTGTGTGTGTGTGTGTGTGTGTGTTGGATCCTCTACCCATTCGTGGGACATTTTCAAGGGTGGACATTTTCAAATCTCCCCTTGTAATTCTTAGAAACCCACGAGCTGCCTCCAGTTTGGGGATGGTTCAAATAGACCACCTAGAGAAACTAAAGCTAAAAAGTCTGAGGTATAGGAGGGTCGTGAATGATTTAGTGTTTTGGTTTCGAATACTAAGGCAAGCAATACAGCGGAGGTCATGGCGGTAAACCATCAGCGGCTTCGAGAAGCACGCAGCGCAACTGCACCGCGCACGCCTGGATCGGTGTCGTCTGCTGCCGGAATGCTATTTTCAGTCGCTTTCTTCCCGATTCAGTTTAAAAAAAATCCTTACCATCGGACAGAAAAGCTGCTAGGTATAGCGTAATAGCAGCAGAAAACATCGTTTACGATCAGTGTCAAGCGTGTGTCGATAAATTATCAAGGGGGGGGGGTCGTACGGGGGGTGGGGAAAGAGGGGGGGGTCGTAAGGGGGGTCGTGGTCGGGGGGGGTGCCTTAGTGTGGAATAGGAGGTAGAAATTTAGGCTAAAATTTTCGCACGTTCGTACTGAAAGTCCTACCCAGTCCTGCAAGCCGGTAAAAAGTCATTTTATGGACCCTACCCAATAGTGCTTTAACCCCAAGTTTCAGGTCTCCAGCTTCAAGAGGAAAGATTCAGCACGGGAATTACGGAGATGAGGTTTCGTCGATAAAATGGCCTTTTTTCCATGTTTTTATCGACGGAGTTGAATCGCGGTAGAAGCAGCTGTGGAAAAATGTACAGCCTGAAGGCGCGAACCTTCGACTATTAAAAACCTGGAAAAAATTGGGACCTCAACGGGCCATATCTTCTGATATTCGTGTCCGACTACAACCATGTCTCTGAACGAGTCAAAATTTTAGGCTGGAATTTTCGCACGTCCGTACTGAAAGTCCTACCCAGACCCCACCTCTATAAACAGCTATTTCGTGCTTTACGGTCGACCATCTCGAATCTACTACAAGCGCGTGTCATTTTACGCCATGCAAAAATTCTAGCCTCGGAGGGGATCGAACCCTTGACCATGTCGATCATGTGTATGGTTGTTTTTCGTGACGAATACGAAGGTATTTCGTTTAGAAAACTCTGTACGGACGCTTTCAGATTGAAATTCGCTCACCGCACACGCTCTAACCCTCAGCAAAAATTTTAGCCTCGGTAGGGATCGAACCCTTCACCATGTAGATGATGTATATAGATGTTCTTTCTTGATGTGTTCGAGCCTCATTAGTTACGTAAGCAACATTGCATAGTTAATGCACGTTTTTTGTCCACCGCGTACATTTCAGCGTTTTCCAAAAAACTTCCAAACAACTAGTTAGATACAAAAGAGCCTCTTTCTCCTTGCTATGCTCTGGCTCCACCACACCTCTCGCAGTACGAACACCTGAAATGGGATATCTAAACATCTAAATTCTGCAAGCATGGAAGGAAATTTGTGGGCAAAGGGGGGGGTCGTATTTTTGATGGCTCAAAGGGGGGGGGGTCGTATGGGGGTCGACTTTTTACCATCATCACGCTTGACCCTGTTTACGATGCAGGCGGCGCGGTTGCGCGGCGTACTTCCCGAGGCCGTGGATGGGCCTTGGACGTTGCGCCCTTCTTTCTGTAGAAAGGGAGCTTTGGTACATCATTATCCTAGAGTAAAGCATTATGTCTCCACTTGTTACAATTCTTTGTTCGCAAGAACAGCAAGGTAGTTCAAGGATGTCAAGAAAATTTAGTTCGCTGATATAGTTGTTCAATTGAAAGCTTCTCAAGGCCTTTATTCGTGAGCTTTCGGCATTTAATGCCTTCTTCAGACCTAAATATTAACAATCCATTGCTATCTCATCACAAGCTTATAAATAGGAACAGTTGAACAATACCTACTAGAGGCAGGAAGTTAGTAAGTATTTCTGAACTCGTTTGCTCTCAGGCAATTTCTGACCTATACATCGATAACCTAGGTTGATGTTCGACATTCAACATGTTAAGAAAAGAAGAACCTCGCCCCTAAGATGTTGGTCACATAATGAAACTACTCCGTTACGGCAAGAGATCGGAGAGGCATATAAATGAAACTACTACGTTACGGCAAGAGATCGGAGAGGCATATACTCATAGTTATGTGATCAATCTTAACACATCACGCAACTCCTCTCACCTGTTCATCTCTGGTCTGTGCCTCCTTATTTCCAGTGCCTCCATAATTTTCCTTTCCAGAGCATTCACAGGATGACGGTGGAGGACACTGACTTTCAACTTCGGAGCACGCTCTTACGTGTGTTTCAGAGTGCAATGTCTTGAAAAGCTTCCTGACGCGTACGAGAAAGTGTACGTTAATGCCCTGCGATGCTCCTCCAGTCGCATTCGTAAGGGCCTCATTGTTTCTCCCACGTATTTCTCTCCACAGCCTCCGCATGCGATGAGGCACACCGTACCCCTCAGCTGACAGATTTGCTCTTTGGTACAGTACTGCGTGTGGAGGTTACGATTTCTCTCGGTGTCGGTTATGGACGAAACACTAGTCTTATTGGCAACCCAGAGTGTCTCACTACTTGATTTACTGCACGTGCTGGTCCGTCCCCCACGTAAGGAAGAATCAGTGGAATTCCATCTCTGATTTTCTCTGATTTTCGAACTTAGAAAGGGGAGATACCCATCGGCATCAGGCCTGTCAATCGTGAAAGACACGTTCGGGTCAAACGCATTCAGTCTTTTCAGCGTCGTATCAACATCCGTTCCAATAGTTCCCATTACGAGCACATCATCAATGTATCTTTTATAAAGCAGCCTTCCAGACGTCAGTGATGACTTCTCGATATGCTCCAAATACATGATAGCCAGCAGTGAGGCAATACGATTTCCCATGGTCAAACCTCGTTTCTGTTGAAAAGAATTTGTTCTCGAAACGGAAAACATTACAGGACAGAACAGAATCTGACATGGTTGTGATGTCTTCCGCGGCAGAACCCATTTTCGGTATCTGGCTCCTGTGTTGTGAGAAAAGAGGAATCATCGCTTTGATTGTACCGTTATTATCGGCGTTGGTGTATAATGATACAACATCGAAGCTGGCGTAAGCTGATGTTGTCTAACAATATTTCAACTGAACAACTATATCAGCAATCTGAACCGCACAAACGACCAACAGGGATGAGCGGAACTCCGACTTCCGACTTCCGAAACTTCCCATATTCCGGCGTTTTTTGGGCTTCCGACTTCCGAGTTCCGACTTCCGAAAAATCGCGAAAAAAGCCGAAAGTTTTCGGAAGTTTTGGAGGGTGAACAAGCTGGATTTTGTCATAGGATTCGTGGAGTTTCTTAGCAGGTATCCGACACTGTCTACCCTACCCGGCAGTAATACATATACAAAAGTGGCGCGTTCTGTCCGTCTTCTTTTTTCTCGCATGCATTGTCGTCATTCATCGTACCACACGAACATAGTAAGGCTACAACCTCTGGCCGGAACTTTCACCCTTTTTTCTCTCAAAGAATAAAATGCTGGAAGTTGCGTTGTACTGCCTGCGGCTTTACTTTTTATGTTGTACCAAATATGTTTACTAAGTTCGGTGCTATAAATCAGAATGCGAAGGAAATCACAGTGTTGGAAAGTGAGTTATTTGGATGAGAGAATGCTGCCGAACATTGGGTGCATGGTGAAAAGAGCAACTGAAGCTTCGAAACCATCCACTCTCACTCAGTGTACGCGTACTGTCAACTTACTAAATAGTATAGAATTGATCCAGAAACAACGATTAGTTCTTTCAAACCATAGTGCCGCACAAGATACATACTGCACAGAAAATGTAAAACTCTACTGGATAATTAACAAGAGGAACTACCGTAGAGTGGAGGAATGGAGTGAGAATGGTGTTGATAATGCTCTACATACTTCACTGTAAGCTGTGATTCTGGGAGCAATGTGATGGCTACACCATTCCAAAAAGCTTCCGTCTCAACTATTCAATTTTCCTTGCCTGACCACCAAGGTTTACTAGCACCTATCTTTCCTTTAATCATCGGTGACTCATTTTTCTTCTGTTTTTTGAATTCCTTAGTAACGTCATTCATGGGAACAATTGGATGAAGCTTTTCAAATGAACACTCTTTTATCTAACAATACACTGGTTATCCTCCTCACCCATTCAAGTCTTTGTAGATACATGTATTGGCTACTCTGTACTTCCGACTTCCGACTTCCGGCACTTCCGATATTCCGGTGTTTTTTGGGGCTTCCGACTTCCGACTTCCGAGTTCCGAAATTTCAAATCTGACTTCCGCTCATCCCTGACGACCAACATTTACGAAAATGAATGCAGTCTCTCTTACGGGAAGCTTTCAACTGAACAACTATATCAGCAATATCTCATGAAGGTCTCTGATTCCTCGACTTATGCTTAGATAACTGCGGCTTCATTCCGAAAGATCTGTGAGAAATTTGAGAAATCACTTGGAGGACACTGACTTTCAACTTTGAAGCACGGTCGTACGCGTGTTTCAGAATGCGATGTCTTGAAAAGCTTTCTGAGAGCATTTGCCTGACAGCAAACAAAGTCGGAAAGAATTACTAACTTCCTGCCTTTAGGTATTGTTCAACTGTTCCTATTTGTAAGCGTGAGATGAGATAGCAATGGATTGTTAATAATTAGGTCTGAAGAAGGCATTACATGCCGAAAGCTTACGAATAAAGGCATTGAGGAGCTTTCAACTGAACAACTATATCCTCATATAAATCATGGTAGTGCAACAAAATTTCCTAGAGCGCAGGCGAAGGGGGAATAGCACGTGATCGCATGCTTTAGCCGTGAGGCTCAATTATAGACTGCTTCTCGCGTGGATGCGCAGCTGACGGGGCATTCGGCCGATGTTTCGTCATAGGCGCATAGACGTGGTGGAAGTCGGGTGCATTCGGGATTTCGCGGTGGAACCAGCGGCTAGCGGTCTCGAGCCCTCCGGCGAGAGAATGTTTACAACCATTTGACGATGCATAGTAGCAACGTCAGGAGCGGAGTAGCCCCTCTGATGGAGTTTTGTCAGTAGCTGCACTCAATCTTGGAACGCTGGACGTTAATCACTTCGAAAGGATGAGCGGAGGCCGTAGCGGTAGGAATCATACGGTTTCCTTATGTAGGTTGTGCTCTTTGCGCACTTCTCATCATTGAGGTTCCATGGGGACTATGTATTTAAGAAGGGCAGTACATCAAATACACAGGATGAACGAAAGAAGAACACGTCATTATAAGCTGTTGTGACATTTTCTGGAACCAGTTGTGCAACTGATCAAATTTTCTAAATATTTCCTAACTTTCTTCCATTTTTTCAAGATTTACAAAGAGTGCGGGTGCACTGATGACAGACTGATGTGCCGGGGCCCCATAGTTCAGAAAAACATCAGGATAGGTGTCCACCGATCGAAAAAGAGCCCGCCGTGGCCGAACAGTGGGAAAACGGCAGGGTACGGATCCATCGATGGGGAAGTCCGCCGTGGCCCAGTAGTGGGGAAAGCGCTGGGATACGGGTCCATCGATGGAAATTGGGTCCGGAGGGGACCCAATATTGGGGAAAGCGCTGCGATACGGGTCCCCCCGATGGATTGGGTCTGCCGTGGCCCAATAGTGGGAGGAACGTCAGGATACAGATCCAAGAATGGAGAATGGGTCTTCCTGGCTCAAAAGTGGGGAAGCGCCTGCATACGGGTGCACGGATAGAGAGTGAGTCTGCATGATTCCTATTAGTGGAGGAAACGCCAGCATACAGGTCCACCGATGGAGAATGGGTCCGCCATGGCCCAATAGTGGAGAAAACACCAAGATGCACATCTACCGGTAGAGTAGGGGCCCCAGTCGACCAGCTCTTCTTCCTTCCTGTATATTGAAGCAAAGCTCATCAGTTGGACTATCTCGGCAACGTGAAGCTTGAATCATCTCAAGTGATTATTCGCACGGCTTGGTTACACGGTGTTGTTCACAAGTATTAAAGTCATGTGGAAGATACTCCTGCGCTGAGTCGAAAGTGGCCGCTCATAACGGGTCCATAGGCATGTAAGAAATGTGATAAAAAGTAGGTAGTATCATTGCTTCGGGAATCAGCTTTACATGTAGGTGCCTGATTAAGAATTTGCAAGCAAGGCTAGGATCGCGAAAAGACTCGAAGCCTGACGAGGCGGCCAGGCCCGTAGAATATACGCAACTCATAAGAAGGATTCTGTATATGAGCTCAGTTAATGATCAGTTTTGCTTATTTGCTAATTTTCTAAGCACTTCGCACGCGTGAAGCTTTTGAGTTGTTCAGTTGAAAGCTCCTCAATGCCTTTATTCGTAAGCTTTCGGCATGTAATGCCTTCTTCAGACCTAATTATTAACAATCCATTGCTATCTCATCACAAGTTTACAAATAGGAACAGTTGAACAATACCTAGAGGCAGGAAGTTAGTAATTCTTTCCGACTTTGTTTGCTGTCAGGCAAATGCTCTCAGAAAGCTTTTCAAGACATCGCATTTTGAAATACGCGTACCACCGTGCTTTAAAGTTGAAAGTCAGTGTCCTCCAACTGATAGTTGGAGGACACTGACTTTTAACTGAGTGTCCGCTTAGACAACTGCGGCTTCATTCCGAAAGAGTTGTGAGAAATTTCTCAAATTTCTCACAACTCTTTCGGAATGAAGCCGCAGTTGTCTAAGCATAAGGCGAGGAGTCAGAGAGCTTCATGAGATATTGCTGATATAGTTGTTCAGTTGAAAGCTTCCCGTAAGATGGACCGCATTCATTTTCGTAAATGTTGGTCGTTTGTGCGGTTCAGATTGCTGATATAGTTGTTCAGTTGAAATATTGTTAGGCAACAGCAGCTTACGCCAGCTTCGATGTTGTATCATTATACACAGACGTCGATAACAACGGTACAATCAAAGCGGTGATTTCTCTTTTCTCACAACACAGGAGCCAGATACCGAAAATGGGTTTTGCCGCGGAAGACATCACGACCATGTCAAATTCTGTTCTGTAGTGTTTTCCGTTTCGAGAACAAATTCTTCGAACAGAAACGAGGTTTGGCCATGGGAAATCGTATTGCCTCACTGCTGGCTATCATGTATTTAGAGCATATCGAGAAGTCATCACTCACGTCTGGAATGCTGCTTTATAAAAGATACATTGATGTGTTCGTAATGGGAACTATTGGAACGGATGTTGATACGACGCTGAAAAGACTGAATGCGTTCGACCCGAACGTGTCTTTCACGATTGACAGGCCTGATGCCGATGGGTATCTCCCCTTTCTAAGTTCAAAAATCAGAGTCGTTCAGGGTCAGAAGGAGCATGTATGGCATAAAATGGCGACATCGGCGAACATCTTGGCACATGCGAGAAGTGCTCAGCCACACTTCATCAAGGTAATCGAGGTGAGGAACCTGGTGAAAACGAAGAACAAGTTATGCATGGGTTCGAACCAAGAAGTAGAAAGTACGATTACTCACATACTTGACGAACACGGATACATGAGAATCCTCGCACAACATGGTTCCCCTATGCAACAGCGGATGGAATTCCACTGATTCTTCCTTACGCGGGGGACGGACCAGCACGTGCAGTAAATCAAGTAGTGAGACACTCTGGGTTGCCAATAAGACTAGTGTTTCGTCCATAACCGACACTGAGAGAAATCGTAACCTCCACACGCAGTACTGCTCAGACACTCGGTGCGTGCGAGCGGCGTGCCACTTCAGTGCGAGCGCCCGCACATCCCGCCGATGCAACGCTAATGGCACGCCGCTCGCTGGGCATAGGTCCGCCGCTCGCCCTCAACTGAGGTTTCAGCCCACGGTAAACGAATCCCTGTCATTTTGCCGCAGTTTTGTTGGCGTATTAAGGGTTCCTTGTTCCAATACAACATATGCTAGCAGGTTAGCATATGTACACACCACATCATCATTTGTTCTCAGTTTTCCACGTTTATCATCAGGTGACCAGATCTCAACACACAATATATACATACTTCATTAACAGTACCATCAAAAATTGTAATCGTAAATATTAGTAACTCGAGATGGATAGGGAACAACATTGTTAGAATCATGGTAACACGGAATCATAGTTGTAACAGATGAGGCAACAGAGGTTAATATGAAAACCTTCACAATAGTTAATCCTAGATAAATCTAAGAACATTAGCAGACAGACAAAACAGGCAATACTACCGGTTCGAATGGGGTTACGGTATCACGTACACACGTACACATTAGGGCTACCACACATACATACCAGCATCATAATCGATATCATAGTGTGGATACAGTGCAGTAGATCCGAATCTTTCTCCTCCCGCACCGCCTGTGATCATACATGGCGTCCTGCTGGCAGAGTTCCCACAGCCAACCGGCTGAGTATCGATCGCCAGCAGGACGCCACGTGTGATCTCAGGCGGTGCGGGAGGAGGAAGATCCGTATCTACGGCACTGTACACAATTCTTCTAGTGAGATGAAAACAATCAAAACGGTTAATGTGAACTAGATGGGAAGAAACCAGAAAACGGCCGTAATTGGAGACCTTAACAGAACCAATCGTGAAGTACATGGAAAGCTCTATGTAAGGGAACAATATTAGCAGTACCTAGTGGAGTTTGGTGCCGGATCACCCTCGTGCAGATCGTTCTCGTCGTTCTCTACAAACATATTGGGGCTTTCGGACCCATCGTTCGCGGGGAGCGCTCGCTTTGCTTGCCGCTGGAAAAAAAGTATTTTCTCCTTAGTCGTAGTGTTAGGAACCGCGAAGTATGCAACATTACTCACGTTACATGGCAGCCATTTGTTGTTATCAGCATCGTATTTGTATGAATGAATATCGCGCCTAAACCATTCTTGGCACTCATCTATTTATTTTCATGACAGAGCAGAAAGTGAGGAATGAACCTACACAGCCAATTGCAACGCTTTGAACAAGGATGCAAGCCAGTCCCGTCTCTCTCGTTTTAGCTGGGCGAATCGATCACGTCTCTCGGCATCAGTGGCTCCTAATTCAAGAATCTGCAAAAATCTTGATATTGAATAACAGACAGAAGATGTTATGGAACTGCCTCACCTCGACTGTTGTACTCGACAAGGAGTGGATTTCAGGGCATCGTGGCCATAATCTAGTAGATCTTCTCCGAGACCTAGGATAGCTTAATAAATGCATTTTCATTAAGAAGATAGAATAATCAACTGACTTTGATATTCTTCTCGGTTTGAAGCCGTCCACGGATAACGATAGCAGGACAGTCAAACGTCGCTCCTCAAATTCATGAGTTTCAATGTTTCTGTAGTGCCCATCGAAAGCCCTGATGTCAGCGCGATTTTCATTTCGAGCTCCCTTCAATGTTCATTATTACTACCGCATAGTCATACCTATCTTCGTGAAAAACATAGTACCCTGTGCTCATGAAGGCTCTGATGCGAAGCAATTATTCTCTCGACATCGCGAACAAGTACTTCGGAAAGCTGGGGAATGAAGTTCATTACGTGGACTTCAACTCTCTGCATACGTTTCGCCCTTTTAATGTTCAAGCTAAAATAGAAGTGTAGTTGAATTGATCACTCCAAAACAATGAAATTTGAGCGCTTCTAACCCATAGATGCCACAGCTCCGATTTCCGCAAGCAACTTGATTCTCGTTCAATCCTTCGTTACATGCACAACAAAAAAAGTATCGTTGTCGATTGTTTTCTTGAAGGAGAGCTTGATTGAAATTTGCGACATGTACATTATACTGAAAATCAAATTTTCAGCTTCAAAAAGATGTGACCTTGTTTAAATGATACCGATATGGGAGGGGGCGCTCCATATATGACAGCCATTAATTGTTCCATGCGCGCAACCTCTTCATCGGACAAATCGAAGTGCTGGACGTACATGGCATAATATACAATGCGCTTCTGGGTGGCTGAATCCAGATATTTGTAGAGAATGGAAATGCACCGCAAATAAAGTACGACGATTACATACACATTCTGGCGCTCTCCGCCTCCTGTGGTGGATCTCCATTCGACTCCACCGAATCATACTCATATTGAATACTCTCGTCCAGACGAATTTGATCATCCAGAGGTTCACCTACACACCTTACGGTTAGGAAACCGTTCACTCCAAAAAAATGAATCGCTATACTTTAGTGGCCCTAAATGCTTAAAAAATTGTGGAAAGGAGATCATCTGATTAAGGGGGTGGAGCGGGGGTAGGAGGGGGGGGGGCAACTTCACGCGCTGAGCACGATAGTCAGCATCATTTTTCATGACGCTACCGGTTTTCCGCCGAAATAAGGTTTTCTTCCAACTACCACAGCAATACTAAGAGTTGCCACCTGCGACCGCCCCAGAATGGCTCTGCCCAGTTGCGTTCTTAGGCTGTGATTATCTCAATGGTCTCGAACCTTATAACTGCTTGCAGCACAGTATTTTCCAGTGCCGAGAATCCCACCAGCATAGTTGTTTTTTTTTGTTTGGCACAGCCCATGGCTCACACTACCATTTTACTATCCTTAGTATATCCTTTACCTCTCAAAATTAAAGCTAGAAATGGACCAAGACTCGGCGAAGGCGATTTTGTTGCATTTTCTAATTTACTTGTTCGGTAGAGCAGTGTTTTCACTTCCACAGTTTTCCGTTTGCTGTTTTTTTTTCCTCCACGATTGATTGTGGCACACCTTATGGTGTAATAAATAAATGAAATAAATAAATACTACCGTAGCTTAACCGAGGCCGGATTATTAGTTGGAACGGACGCGATAACCATTATCAGCTTGCGAAATAACGGTCATATGGAAAGTTTCAGACGATTGTTTGAATCATCTACAATACATAACCTCCATTGTCCCATGAAAATGGGAACACGGTTATAATGTGATGCAATACCATGCACTGGCACCTCAAATATCCTTCCCATGCAAAATATCAGTGTAAAAATGTTTTGGTCTCCCGGACACAGCAATGCTCAAAGCTGCACGACAGATAAGTGCTGAGCAGAAAAATACTAAATAGTAAAATAAACCTGCGCCCTCCTCACTGTCGGAGAGTGGAGAGTTCTGCGAGAGTGTCGGCTGCAACGAATTCTTCCTCCTGTTCTTCTCGTCGTCTTAACTGAGCCACGTGCATCCTGTTCCGACGTAGCTCACGAATATGCGCGGCCACAGTATCTGTAAAACACATGTCATGACTGAATGCGAGAAAAAACATTCGCGAGACAACTCGATTTCTTTTTTTTTTGAGAATTGAAGCATGGCACACATATTCGGGGCAATAGCAGGAAACGTTAGCATTTATGAATTGTGGACGACTAAAATTTTAAGCCAAACTTGGCCACTAGATAACATTTCTATTGAAAAAACCAATTGCCTCCAAATACGCGCGTTCCCACATATCACGGTGCCGGAAAAATCTGACGTCGCGACATCCTTGTACTGCGGCACAGCGCACCAGCGCACCTGCAAAAGATTCCTCAATAAAGATACTGATGGGCAGCGAAAAACATGATAGGCGGAATGAAAAAACAAAAAATTTTATTGACCCTCTAAGCTTGAAACCTATTCGAAATCCATAGATACTATACGATACAGTGGTTGTTTACAGAAACAACTGTTCTATTAAGTGCACCCCAACGGGAACTGCAGTTTGCATGCACTCATTGACGACCTCTCTAGTGAAAGATAAGATGATAGGCTTTTATTACCAGAGCGAAATCGAAGTGCGACACAAAGGAAGAGGAAACTATGAGTTGAATAAAGGAGGATGAGCCCCCTCCAGATGATTTCACAAATCCCCGCCAAATGTGCCATTTAAACTGCCAGTGCACTTTTCCGTACTTCTTAATGTTAATCTCACGCACTGCTGCAGACTTCTAGTCACGCCGCTCGCACGGTGCTTGACTCCGCCCACTTTTAAGGTACGCCGCTCGCACGCACCAAGTGTCTGAGTGTACCAAAGAACAAATCTGTCAGCTGAGGGGTACGGTGTGCCTCATCGCATGCGGAGGCTGTGGAGGGAAATACGTGGGAGAAACAATGAGGCCCTTACGAATGCGACTGGAGGAGCACCGCAGGGCATACAAATAATCATATAACGTACACTTTCTCCTACGCGTCAGGAAGCTTTTCAAGACATTGCACTCTGAAACACACGTACGAGCGTGCTCCGAAGTTGAAAGTCAGTGTCCTCCACCGTCATCCTGTGAATGCTCTGGAAAGGAAAATTATGGAGGCACTGGAAATAAGCAGGCACAGACCAGAGATAAACAAGTGAGAGGAGTTGCGTGATGTGTTAAGATTGATCACATAACTATGAGTATATGCCTCTCCGATCACTTGCCCTAACGTAGTAGTTCCATTCTGTGACCAACATCTTAGGAGCGAGGTTCTTCTTTTCTTAACATGTTGAATGTCGAACATCAACCTAGGTTATCGATGTATAGGTCAGCAATTGCCTGAGAGCAAACGAATTCAGAAATACTTACTAACTTCCTGCCTTTAGTAGGTATTGTTCAACTGTCCCTATTTATAAGCTTGTGATGAGATAGCAATGAATTGTTAATATTTAGGTCTGGAGAAGGCATTAAATGCCGAAAGCTCACGAATAAAGGCCTTGAGAAGCTTTCAATTGAACAACTATATCAGCGAACTAAATTTTCTTGGTATCCTGGAAATTCATGAAACTTAGGCCTGGATTAAAGATTGCATGCCTGTTCCTCTTAGTTTGGCGATGGTAAATGTGTTCGACTTCGACTCAGTTGTTCTTTATGTCCTTCGTCATCTTCGCCACTACCCAAAACACTCCGCCCATTCATTTGTCACTTTTTAAGCAGTTGTTTTTGTTTTTTGTTCTTTCTTCTTGTTCGTATCCATTGGTGGCATGGAGAGGTGTTGTCTTACTATGTCTCTTGATCTTATGGTGGTTACTTAACGCAAAACATGCTAGCTTGAGGGTTTGAAAAACTTTTCAAAAAATTGAGACCTCCTCACCCCTGGCCGTTTGTTCCTACCCAACCTTCAGGATTAAGGGGTTAGATAGTATACCGTTTGTCGAAGTTCCTGTAGGTTCCGAGGACGCTCCTATGGCCTTCCCAGGAGACTGAGGGCACCTTGCTATTTGATGTGGGTGCATCAACGCCTACCAGAGCCCATAAGGTCTTAGCTGTTGACGAGTGACATTCAATGTGAGTCATTACTGAGTTTAAGTTCTCATTTATACAATTAGTTACTAGCTTTTTTGAACGACACTATTTCTAATACCAATCAAACGGAATGTCCTCTATTTAGTCGTACTAAGTTTTTGACATTTTCTCTACGTTAGCCCTGTAGTAGGTTTGATACCTATATTAATTCAGTTTGTTTTTCAAGTTCTGTTTTGTTTGTTTTGTGTTCTGCCCCCGTATGTTTATACATAGTTGCGCACCTTCGAGTGCAGAAAAATTAAATGAAAATAAATCGAAGCCGAATTTGTTCTGTCTAAAGCGGGTGTACCACTTCTGTGCTGTCCATTCAGTAGTAGAGGTTCCTCTCTGGATGTCATTGATACCCCTAGCTATTTGAGCTACGTTTGATCTATGATCGAAGCTGAACGGTAGGCGGCTGCGGAGAGGTTCAGTTTTGTCGGCTTGGAGGGTAACATTCCATGCGATAGAAAGTAAGGTGAAGAGAGAATTGAGGGACGCGGTTGTGATAAAAACGGGAACTACAAAATGGGTCATGACAGCGAATCAAGCGAGGTTCAAATCATCGTGAAAAAACAAAGTGAAAAAAGTTGCACGAATTTATTCCCCAATCAATATAATGAGAAATAATCCAGTAAAATCCTCCTATATAAAGACTGGTAAGGGTCCAGATTTTTCTGGCGTCAGACCATGAGAGTCTTGTGAAATCTTTTGTGCAGTGTAGTGCATAGACAATAGTGGAGGGAGAGATGCGCAAACGTCATACGAAAAACCGATTTATGGAGCGAGATGAGATTATATCTGCGCGGGACCCGCAATTTCGAAATCCTTGCACAGTGACTGTCCTACGCTGGCGGTCTCACAGCCAACCGATGAGACAGAGCCAGCAAAGCTTTAAGGCAGCACATTATACGGAACAGGATAGCCACTGCTCTTCACTCAAAACCAACGCTTGCACTGCAGATCAGCATGGGCGAGATCCGCGTGCGGCCTGGGAGCCCTCTAGGGCCAGTGCAGCGGTGGTATCCGCCGCACTTCCCACATGCCGCACTTTCTCGTCCTAGCATCCGTCCGAGAACTCTGAGCAATTCAGCAGCCACGGAAGAGATTCCAGTTGTACACTCACATGCATAGAAAAAGTGCGTCATTACAAACCACTGTGACACTTCCTGTGATCAAGTATGTAATTATTCAAATTTTCTGGATAACTCCTAACTTCCTCCCATTGCTCTCGAGATTTACAAAGGGTAAGAACGCACAGACGATAGGTGTGCCAGGGGCGAATAGTGACAGATACCGCTATGTTGATGGAGCAGGGGTTATACTGCAACTCAACGTTGCGGAAAAGCCAGGATACGGGTTCGCAGATAAAGGAGGGGTCTGACATGGCCCAGGTGGGAGAAATGCCAGAATAGGGGTTCACCGATGGACGATGGGTCTGTGGTGGCCAAAAAGTGAGTGAATGACAGGAAACGGTCATGCCGATGGAACAGAGGTCCGCTGTGGAACAGGTGTGGGGAACACCAGCATTCTGATAAACTGAAGGGAGGATGGGTCTGCTGTGGCCTGGAAGTTGAGGGAACGCCAGCATTCGGGTCTAACGAAGAGGGTTTTCTGGGGCCTAAAAGTTGAGGGAACTCCCAGATACGGGTACGCAGATTGAGGAGGGGTGCATTGTGGTCTGAATATGTGGGGAACGCCAAGATACGGGTTCGCTGGCGTAGGAGAGGTCCGCTGTGCCCCTGGTGCGAGGAACGCCAGAATATAGGTAGCCAAAACTGTGAGAATGACAGGATACGGTTATGCAGATGGCAAGTTGGCTCAATTGTTAAAAACGCCAGCATTCGGGTCCATCGAAGAGGGGATGAGTCTGCTGTGGCCTGAAAGTTGAGAGAACTCCAGGATACGGGTTCGTGGATGGAGGAGGGGCTGCGCTGTGGTCTAAAAATGTAGGGAACGTCGAGGTAGGGGTTCACGGGTATAAGAGAGGTCCGCTGTGGTCCAGGTGCTAGGAACGCCAGAATGTGGGTCTGCTGTCCGCTTAATATGTGGGAATGCCAGGATGCGGTTATGACGATGGAGTGGGGGTCCGCTGTGGCCCGGGTGTGACGAGCGAGAAGATACTGGTTCACGGATGGAGGAGAGGTCCGCTTTTGCCCAGGTGTGAATAACTTCGTGAATAGCTCAAATGGCAGGAAACGCGCCTTAAAGAAAAATGTTCGTCCAACAACAATCTCAACCTGAATTACTTCGAGTTCTTAATTACACTGTGTCGGTTACAGCAAATAGTCTACAGTACTAGATTCATATAAATGATAAGCACGCGCACAGTTGAGGATGACTAGCCATGGTAGGTGTTGTTAAAGAAGTGCGGTGACAACAAACGAGGGATGTATCATTGCATCGGAAAGTGAATTTACATGGTGATGTGTGATAAAGAGTGCTCGAGCAAGGCGCATACAAGAAGTCCGGAGTTGGCTAGGCGGCCAGACTGGTAGAATACACGCAACTCATAAGGAGAATTTCGTACTCAAACTCAATTAATTAGTATTTTCGCTTCTATTTCAATTTCCTAAGGATTTCATAGGCGCGGAACTTTTGCACCTACCTCAAGTGGCTGCCTCACCCCATTTTCTAGCGACCCGTAGGGGCGCTAGTTATTTTGAAAATGATAATAAAACAGACAATTAAAAACGAACTAACGCAAGATTTTTATTTGTATTGTGTATTTTCAAAAAATGTGCGTCTCAGCACTCTGATTGGCAGTGCGGTCGGTCAAACAGTTGACTCACGATCGATCCCGCTTCTCTGACGAGTTTTATCGTCTGTTCCCTTCTTCATTCGTTCTAGGAGCTAAGAAAGAACAATATCTACATATAAAACATAGAAACGCTTACGACACTTTTTCCAAAAACCTGGGCCGCGCGTGGGCGCCAAATTCAAACGGTAGAAGTGCATCTGTAAGCAAGATGGTGAACAGGAGGCCTTGGAAACATTGGAAACATGGGACACCATCCGAATAGGGGAGAATGCCTAGGATACTGTTCACGGGATAGTAGCGATCCGGATATCTATTCATCAATCGATTTCATCGATTTTCCTAAGTTTACCTCCAATCCAAATCGAAATGGGCACACTGGGGTAATCCACCAGGTGATAACGAGTCTGAAGGCCACTTTGCACTACGTGGTTATTGACTTATTGATTTTATCAATTTCATCGATTTTTTGCAAGTTCTGCTGCAGGTGTGGCGCAGCCGTACCCACAGGGGTTTTTCACCACATGGTCACAAGGTTGACAACTTTCTTGCAGAGCCGATATCGATGCTTTATAAACTCAAGCGCAAACCAAGATATCCACGGCACTTGCTATCCCTTCTCTGATGACCACTATACGCATTAGTGGGTCGAAAATAAAACAGCTACATCCGAATCGATGGTTGGATTCTTGAAGAAAAATAAGGGAATGTCAACAACTGTGCCTTTGCTCATTCCCGACCCGTTGGGTTCGATGAAGGGCAGTTTTTCTAACCCTTCAGCGCTATTACAATTTTCCAATGCATAGAATAGCTGAGAATGACTGTAAGTAACCGGTCTGGCCTGTAGTGACCACTAAGAATTGTTTGCCCTTCCCTGCCTGTTTTGATGGGTCAAGTGATGAGGGTCTATCTAGGTATAAAAGGAGCCAGGTTTTGTCTTCACAGCCAGAAATGTAAGGAGATGAATGGAGGATGTGATGAGGCAAATGGAATCTCGCTCATAGTTCCCTTTTAGAAACTTCACATGAACCCACGTAGTCTTCCACATCAACGTGCTATGTTCCGCAACGCTCATCGCATGCTCCAACTGTGCCGACTACTTCACGCTGAAGACGTCAGCAGGCTCCGCCAGCTTCACTTCATTCTTTGAATCCCACCACACCTATCTCCTCCTCTTTAACGTGATATCGTAATCACCGTCACTGACCAATTACAGAATTTCTTTTCTCACAAACACATACACATACACATACATACATATACACACACACACTTTGCACCGAAATTTGTTGGTGCAACAAGGAGTGAACGTCTCAGTAGCTGAGTAGCCTATATCTCTATATAAAATAGAGAAACGCTTACGGCACTTTTTTCAAAAACTGGACGGCGCGTGGGCGCCGAATGCAAACGATAGGAATGCATGTGTAGGCAAGATGGCGAAGAAGGAGACTTGGAAACATGGGAGGCCATCCGAATAGGGCGGAGAGCCTAAGACACTGTTCACCGGGTAGTACCGATCCAGATACCGTTTATCGATTTTGTCGATTTTCCTAAGTTTACCTCCAATCTGGATCGAAATGGACATACTCGGGTAATACACCACGCTGATCACGAATCTGAAGGCAACTTTGCACCGCGTGGTTATTGATTTATTTATTTTATTGGTTTTTCGCAAGTTGCGCTGAAGGTGTGGCGGAACCATACCCAGGGTTTTTCACCACGCTCATCACGACTCTGAAGGCCGCGTGGTTATCGATTTATTGATTGGTTTTTCAGCAACCACCCTCCTGCGGAACCCGTCTACTCAAACTATTTAATAGCCTATTTTAAATAAGATGATCTTGTATCAGTGCAGAAGCGTTTTTGATAATACAAGTGCGCGCAGAAAATTATCCTTCCCTCTTCGTCATGCCTCTGCGCGGTAGTGACGAAATCAGGTGCTAGTCAAGTGATAAGCACGAAACCTATGCACATATTGAAAATACCGTGCATCTTTTGTTTGTGGATCTCAGTTCTCACTTACACTTGTAGATAAGCACACTGCTGAACATAGCCAGACGAGGCGATTCAAATCATTTATGTTTGGAAAAGTAGAGCGGAAACCAGGGTATTCGCAGCACTTACTGTCCCTTCTCTGATAATTGTTCATCACGATCGCAGCCCGATTGGCGTAATGGTCAGAGTAGAAACCCTAGGCAGCAACTAGGAACAGCTGCTGCTTGGGTTTCTACTCGAACCATTACGCCGTTTGGGCCGCGTTCGTGCCGCATAGTTTTCAAAGTTTGTGCAGGACCATTATCGACTCATAGGTTTTATCGATTTTTCATGCGTTTCATTCCGGCGTGGTGGAACGATTTTCATTGGAGTTGTCTGGCATGCTGAACATGAGAAAAGGCTTGATCACAGTAGATTCTTGGAAATACATTGATAAAATCAATGAATCAATGCCTGCGCGCGAAATGTTCTTTGATTACGCCAATTATATGGGCCTTGAAAGCAGCCCATGCGTGAAAATTATCGTGGCTTGAATGAGGACAGTTTTCAAATCTATCATTTTGAGTTTCAAACCTACATTTCAACCTGCATGACAAGCCATTTCTAACATGAAGCGACTAGTAATAGGAAAGACTAAGCAGAAACGTCCCAGACGATTTCCATTACTGTCACATGTATTTGAAAATGTTTCTATAACAATATTATGTTCTAACAGTAATGTTCACATGAACTTTGTTTTGTATGTAGCGAAAACTACATTCAATTCCAACTATGAAGTACCAAAAGACAAATTCTGCAACTTTCGACAATTTGAACATCCGCAAATTCAGGAAGCTTGAATGCGGATCTCCACAGAGTGACAGCGTTGATTACGTGAGCGTGCATGAAGAAAGCGTTTGTTTATGAAAACAAAGCTAAGAAACCATGAAAACTCGTGAGATCACCGAAAAAAGCCGGCTTAATCACAAGTGCCTGTTGCCTGTTGATTAATTGATGAATATTAAGCAAGTAATTGGCATTTCTCCTCTGGTTTTCTCCGAACATTTGGTTTTAGGGTAAACAGCTTCTGAGCAGCGTTTCTCTCCTTGTCGATATTCCTACAGCGGTGCTTTATAGTCAAGCATGCAGTTCGTTTTGTATTAGGCCGGTGGCGACCAGTTGTCATAGTGAAGTGAGCGTGCTAACTACCACCTATGCTCACCGTTCCGTCTTATTGTAATGCTTTTTTCGTTGAGCTTTCTCGAAACTTGTTGTTCTGTAGTGTCTTCCTCACTCCTTGCGTCTGCTGGTGCTCTTTTCAATTCTTCGACATTTAAAATATCATGTCGAATTTGCTGAACATGAATACTCTTCTCTTCATTCTCATTTGACAGCATTCTGCATTCTACTAGCCGTTTTCATTCTGAAATGTGAGCAGAAACTTCCATTACTTCTTTGCATTTACATACTTCATTTGGTGATGATGGGGCATTTTTTAGAAAAGGATGAATGCTTCATTTTCTAGATTTTCGGTCTCAGACTGGCAGCGCTGATTAAATTTGATTCATCTGCATTGAAATTGAGACACATACATCTTGACATGTTGCTTTAATCAATCAATTAACAGCTGCGAAAAGGATTGTAAGCAATCATTGTGGGAATGCGTGACTACTTAAAAATTATTGGCAGTCATAACACCGACAAAGGTATGGATTTCTAGTGAACGAATGGATCCCTGATCCTGTGATTCTACAACACTTTCCACTTAACTCATCATCTAGATGAAATCTCTTTAAGCCATTCTATTCAATACACATCTAAACACCGCCAATGAAACATGTCTCTATTGTTCATCTGCTTCAATCAAGTCGAAGCAGTACGTATAGTTGAAAGGAGTGCCATGTGCAGGCTTAATATTTGCAAATGCCACCTGAGAAAAATTACAGTGAAGTGGCCTTGGAATCAAAATAATGCGTCGGTTGAAGCTGGATCATGGTTTTGCATTTCACTGAGGTTTTTAGCTCTTCTATAATAGTTCCTAGTGAGATTACTCACCTGCATATATTTCATCTTTGCATGTCAGTTAACTTCGTTGGAAAACCTAGTAACGTCCTCCCAGGTTGAAACTGGGACGAGGTTTTTGTGAGTTCGACGAAATTTCTAATTTATCTGAAACCTCTTTCGAAGTTGCACAGCACATAAAGGCGTTTCATACATGGCGTTTTGGTGAAAGAGTTTTCATTTTGTCCCCCCCCCCCCTCCCACACACACTCTAAACTCTAGTTCAATTGCATCAGCAGTTTGTTAATCGCCGCAGAAACTGTATCTAGCTAATCGAAGTATTCCACCCGTCCGAGTTCCAAAAATATGAAAATGACAAGACTCTTGCCTAGTTCCACCTTCTACGTATATCTATTTCCTAGAGCTGCATAGAAAGCCTCGTTCACTCGAAAATTTCACTGACAAAGAACTTTCACTATACTAGCACTTTTGTTTTCATCTCACAAATTTATTACTACAAGGCCATTCTCTTAGTTTGCCATGTAACAGGTTTGACGATCAATATCTTGAGAATAACGCTCTAGTAGCGGCTGCACGTCTCTCTGCTAAAAATTTCAAACTTCGAGGGATCGAAACTATATATATATATATATATATATATATATATATATATATATATATCAGTGGCGGACGCAGAAAGTGGGCGGGAGGGGGGGCGTGGGAAGAAAAGTGGGGTCTCCGCCGTTTTGGGGACCCAGACGGAAAATAAAATTAATAATAATATTAATTATAATAATAAACAATAAATAAAAAATATATTAAAAATAATAATAAAAATAAACAATTAAAAATAAACTAACACAAGATTTTTATTTGTATTGTAAAGTAATTTCGAAAATTTGGCGACCCATTCTCGGGGGGGGCCCGCCCCTCCCCCCCCCCCTGCGTCCGCCACTGATATATATATATATATATATATATATATATATATATATATATATATATACTAGCGCCCCTTCGGGACGCTAGAAAGTGGGGTGGGGCAGCCACTTGAGGTATGTGCAAAAGCTTCACAAAAATGAAATGCTTGGAAATTAGCAAAAAAGCAAAACTAATCATTAGTTGAGCTCAAATACGAAATTCTCCTTATGAGTTGCGTATACTCTACGGGTCTGGCCGCCCCGCCAACATCGACCTTCGAGTTTTCTCGTCATCCTAGCCTTGCTTGCAAATTATTAATCCCGCACCTACATACATATGAAGCTCATTTCCGATGCACTGATAATACCTACTCTTTTTTTTCACATTTCTTACATGCCTATGGACCCGTTATGAATAGCCAACAGAAGGAAAAAGAGATGGTCGACTAAGACATGAATGAGCGCGTAGCGTGCCCCTACTCCACCGGCAGATGTGCATCTTGGCGTTTTCCCCACTATTGAGCCACAGTGAGTCATTCTCCATCAGTGCACCCGTATCCTGGCGCTTATCCCACTGTTGGGCCAGAGCAGACCCATCCTCCATTTGTGGATCTGTATCCTGGCGTTATTCCCATGTAGAGCCGTGGCGGACCCTTTCTCCATCTGCGGAGCCGTATAGTGGTGTTCTCCACATTATTGAGCAACGGCGGATCCTTCCTCGTGGACCCGTATCCTGGCGTCTCCCACACCAGTGGGCCACGGCGGGCCTTTTCTCCATCGCTCGACCCGCTTCATAGCGTTCCCCATACCACTGGGCCAAGGCGGGCCCTCCTTCCATCGGTAGGCCCGTATCCTGGCGTCCCCCGCAAAATTGGGCCACAGCAGGCCCTTTCTCCATCGGTGGACCCGTATCCTGGCGTCCCCCGCACCAGTGGGCCTGCTGTGGCCCTTTTTCCATCGGTAGGCCGGTATCTTTGCCTCCTCCGCACCATTGGGCCACAGCAGGCCCTTTCTCCATCGATGGACCCGTATCCTGGCGTCCCCGCACCAGTGGGCCAAGGCGGGCCCTTCTTCCATCGGTAGGCCCGTATCCTGGCGTCGGTGAAAAGGGAGTTGGGGGGGGGGCACTCCTCTGAAGCCTAAGCCTAAGCCTAGGCTTAGGCTTAAACGCATGCTTAAGCATAGGATTAGGCTTAGGCTTAGCTTAGGCTTAGGCTTAGGCTTGAGCTTAGGCTCAAGCTAGTGCTTTTACTTAGACTTACAAGGTGAAGCCTATGACCTTTTATAGGGTGCCCTCCCCCAACTCCCTTTTCGCCCCTGGCGTCCCCCGCAGAATTGGGCCACAGCAGGCCCCTTCTCCATCGGTGGACCCGTATCCTGGCGTCCCCCGCACCAGTGGGCTAAGGCGGGCCCTTTTTCCATCGGTAGGCCGGTGTCCTTGCCTCCTCCGCACCATTGGGCCACAGCAGGCCCTTTCTTCCATCGGTGGGCCCGTATCCTGGCGTCCCCCGCACCACTGGTCCACGGCGGGCCCTTTCTCCATCGGTGGGCTTGTATCCTGGTGTCCCCCACAACACTGGTCCACGGCGGGCCCTTTTTCCATCGGTGGACCCGTATCCTAGCGTCCCCCGCACCAGTGGGCCAAGGCGGGCCCTTTCTCCATCGGTAGGCCAGTATCCTTGCTTCCTCTGCACCATTGGGCCACGGCGGGCCTTTCTTCCATCGGTGGGCCCGTATCCTGGCGTCCCCCGCACCACTGGTCCACGCCGGGCCTTTTCTCCATCGGTGGACCCGTATCCTGGCGTTCCCCACCACATTATTGATTGGTTATACTGTCGGGATGAAGCCCGGCCAACAACATTGCCAGTTGTTGCCCGGAGGCGGAGTCCCACCGAGTCAGTCGACCCCGCAGCTCTGGCGCCACCCGGCTGCCACTCCCAGCTGCGTTTCCCCCTCCCCCTCTTTTGTATAACTTATATTAGACAATAAATATTATATAAAGATATGTAGAACTCCCCGAACACTTCAGGAATGGGACCGTTAACACCCATTACCTGACATGGAGGTCCCGGGAAGATTTTTATTAGTATTCTTTTGCTAACGTTAGAAAAAAAAAGACCCCCTGGGAAAAATCAATACCCTGGCCCCGCCTTCGTCTTCTCTGCCCATCGACTCAACAACAAACAGAATGTGAGTGATTTTTTTTAAAACTAACCAATGATTGCAGTGTAGTGGCTAACTAAAAATGAAGATGTAAATAATGTAGAGATATTTTCAATCATATTTCCCATCTAAATGTTGATTTGTTAAAAAGTCCACGCGAACGAGTGCCAATAATAAATGAAAAAATCAAACTTTCACCCCACTTTTCTTTACTGTAGCGCTATATAGCATTTTTTAAGACCGCGAGTATTATTTCTATTTTTCTGAAATATGCGCGCGCCAAATTTCTAGCCGTGAATTTCTAAGCCGTAAGTTCTAGACGTGAATTTCTAAGCCGTAAGTTCTAGACGTGAATTTCTAAGCCGTAAGTTCTAGACGTGAATTTCTAAGCCGTAAGTTCTAGACGTGAATTTCTAAGCCGTAGTTTCTAGACGTGAATTTCTAAGCCGTAATATCTAAGCGTGATATCTAAGCCGTGAGTACACACATTTTTTTTCTCAAGTTGTGCCTCAGTTTTTTTTCCCAAGTTTATATTCTTAAATTTCATTCATATTATTTGGACTCGTTCGCATTCGGCCGGCCTAAAATTTTTCGGTACCACCAAAATATTACAACATGGCCCATCTCGACAAATGTTCAGATGCCAGCCAGCCAAAGCGGAAAACAACAATTAATATTGCTACAGCGGACTTAGGAACAGCCGCGACTACAGCGCACAACAAGATTTGCGAAAGCTCATGACCTGAGATTAGTAACAGCCGCGACTATAGCGCGCACCAGGATTAGCGAAAGCTAGTGACCTGAGATTAATTACCGTGCCTGTCTCAAGATTAAGCACATCGCCCAGGCGCGACCTCTCAAAGCAATAAATCAGACGTAGCGCACAACAACAGTACTTTACACCTAGGCAATGCGCCCCGCTAATCGCCTACAGCAAATTCGGTGACTTTATTGCTACTGCTGCACACTATCAATGAACAACTTTATATGACAACAACAATTAACAGAGGAATGGTAAAAGGACGAAATAAATTGGGCATAAACATCAACAGTAGGACAATGAACAAAACAAAAAACTCAACAATCGTGCGTCGCTCACGAAGGGACTGCCACTCCTCTTTCAAGGAGCTCCACTCGAAACTCCTCCATATCGGCAAGTCCATTAAAACAAGCACTGCTCAGCAGGCTCCTCCGAATGGTGTCGAGTAACGAAAACGGCAACCTCCTCGCGTCGCCAAAGTTGGTGACCCTAAGGTCACCGAACTTCCAGCTCGACTCCATCGCGGTCCCCAATCCAGCGGTCTTCACGCCACTGATTGGGGAGCAGACGCCCGCGATAGTAATCGCCGTCCTCTGACGTCGCAAACGCTGAGATTTGTGGATGTAAAAATGCGAAAAAAAAACAATAATAATTTAATTCGCACATTTAATTTTTTTTTCTTCCAAACAAAAAAGAATTGCAGTAGTTACCTGTTAGATGGCGAATAACACCATTTAGCGCCACAAGGATGGAGATCCTTATCTTGCCATCGGACTTCAGGACCATCTCCGTTTCTTTGACCTCGCCTGCACACAAGTGGGCAAGGATCACCTCCTCTACTGAGGTGGGATCGTTCTCAATCACTTCTACTTGTGATTGAGAGATCGCCCACCTCAGGCGACCCAAATCCTTGGCAAGCAGGCGACTTTCCTGAAAGAGGGAAAGACAGTTTTTTTTGAGATAACGAAATCGTCAACTTTATAAATCTAATTTCATTTTATATTTACCTGCTGGTGCTTCTCTGTCAGAAGTTGTTCGGCCGATAGAGCCGACCTGGCTTCGCGCAACTTTCCCACGAACATTTCGTGCTCCTCCTTTCTTCTTCTTTTCTCATTTTCCGCACGCTCTTCCAAGCGTTCGGCATGCCTTCTTAGCTCCTGTAGGCTCGTGCTCAGGGCATTCACCTCCAACCTTCTATCTCCATCACCAGTTCGGCCATATCAAGAGCCCGTCTTAAACGGACCTCTTCCGATTCCCTCACCACAAGCGGTGCAACCTGAAAAAAAAATTTTCAATACAAACTTCAATTTTTAAAGGAACTTAAGTCATACCTCTTGCACTTCTCTGTGGTTGATTATGTTCTCGACGTCGATAACACCAGCCATTTAACTTTCTAGAAAAAAGATATTTCACGTCATCATACGACATTTTCTTACATCAAAAAAAAAAGAAGAGAAAAACAGAGAGAATAAGATAACAAGCAAGAGTCCTCTTAAAAAAAAAGAGCTACCGGCTAAGACAGCCAGCGCGAACAAGAATGGCTGCTGCTCTCGGATTAAGGCTGCTAGCCATAAAAACTTCGGGTCATCGCGCTCCGCCCCACAATTACGAAGTAAAGAACCGCGCAGGGATGTAATAACCCAGTAATAATTAGTATTATATGTATATTTTCGACAGCGTGATCACAATTGGTTGATCCCGCCCTAAAAGTGTAACATTAAAACACCAAATTCTCCCCGCCCCTTGCTGCCAGCCGTAGAGCATTCACTACCCTGGTGCTCCTACCAACCGGCTGCTCTTCATTTCGCGCTCAACGCCTCCTCCCAACCAATCACCTACGACCCAAACCTTGTGTAAAATTAAAACCACTCTTCTCCCCGCCCCCTGCTGCCAGCCGCTGAGCATTCACCACCCTGGTGCTCCCACCAGCCGGTCGCTCAGCTCTGCCCTCTCCCCTCTTCTCAGCCTCCTCTCCCTCATCACCCCACCGCCTACCGTAGGCCGCGGATCAGCTGCCAGCTGTGCCATCCAGCGCACCAATAGCGTCGCTGCAGCTACCGTAAACACGAGCAACGACCACCAACAGCTAATCCAGCAGAGCCGGACAATCAACTTCTCTCAGCCGCACTCTCAGGCAACAACTCAGTCTTCGATAATCAGGTACTCCTTCTTATTGAAGTCTCACTAATACTTACTTCCTAATACTCTTCTTCTAAAAAAAAAACAAATTTCCAAAAAAAATTTTTTTTACAAATAATACAAAATTGATTCATATTCGCCGCCTAGTCCAGCTTCTCTACCTAGCTCTGACTCAGAACTAGAACCGTGTAAAAACGAAGACTTCTATAAACCCTCTCACATCGAAGAAAGAGGGTCTTTCAAAAGAAGACAACGTTCCCGTTCATACAATCCAGTTAAGAAGCGAATCGTAAACTTTTCTGCGAATCCTACCATCCCAAATCAGAAACATCGAGCCCGTTCTTGCCCTCTTCATAACCGTCCACTTCCAAGATTCCCTATTGTTCAAATTCGAACAGTAAGCTCTTTTGTGAACGAAAAAGTTACGTTTGCGGAAACAACTTACACTGTTCCGCTAATATCGGTGTGCTCGCAGAGTATACACATCATTGCTACACAGCGCATACCAATTTCAATAGAAAATCCACAAATCCTCAATTTTGAAATGGATGTAGATAACTCAGTCGCTCGCTTGGAAAGCGCCTTCGACAAACTATGTCTCTCCTCCTACTGTGCAAAACTTCCAACATTTGCAGGAGAACAAGGAGGAAAAGGATTAGTGAATTTTCTTGAGCAATTTAACGAAATCAGTAACATCATGGGCCTAACTGAAGAAAAAATGGTACGTCTGTTACCAGCTCATCTCAAAGGTGTAGCAAAAGCTGTTTTCGAAAATTTCTCCACTGCCGAAAAACAGGACTGGAAATTAGCCGTTAATAAGTTGCAAGAACATTTCACTACAGACCATTTTTTGGATAGAGCCCGCGAAAAACTCATGACCATTAGGATGGAATTCAACGAATCTCCTTTTATGTTCTCAAACAGAATTAAAAAGGATATTGCCGACGCATACCCATATGTCCAACAGGAAGAACAACGCAAATTTCTCCAATCAACCATTTTTACGAACGGATTGCTTCCCACCATCAAGCAAAAACTCCAGTTGCAGGGTCCACTTCCGAAAGAGTTTAGTGATCTGCTTAGAGAATCAGAGCGTATTTATGGAGTAATTCAATCCGATCCATCCGTCTCTGATAACGCTGCGCTTATGACAAAAGTTGACAAAATTTTGGACAATGTCCAATCATCGAGAACTTCTGTGAACATGGTTTACAAACCAAAACACACAAACCAATCTCGATCAAATACTAACTTTCAAAAGCCACGTAATAACTATTTTTCTCCACAGTACAGTCGTCGTAACCGACCTCCGTACTCTGCCAGAAATAATAGGGATTACCACGCTAATCGTAGCGTTAGATTTGCTCCGCTGCCACATCAAAACCAAAGACGCCGAAGCAAGTCACCGCGTTTTCCCCAAAGGTTCAGATCACGTACACCACCAAATAACTCGCAATACCGGAGAAATGTCAATTCAATCTCCACAAACATCTCAACTGGATTAACTACATCAACTACCTCACTTTTCTTAGTTGCAATTCTGTCTGTCCTGCTACCAGGCTCCCTTGCCTCGCTACATAAATATCAATTATGTGCAGCAGGAAAGTCAGGATGGCCAGTTGCGTATCCAGAAACAACTTCTTGCTCTCACTCTCCAAATTCATCTAATATTTTGGTAACTAGAGCAATAGTCTTTGTGGAACGAACGGAACCACTCTTATTGCCAGCATTCCACTGTTTCAATAAAACCAGAAAAATATGTGCATCATCGTACCTGCACATATCTTTCTCAGTAAACAGTGACGAGGAGTATATGACACCAATAGAACCCTCGCTATGTCAATCTCTTAGCGAGACTAAAAAATTCCTCGGTACACCTTTGGAAACGTTATCACCCAACGTTTATGGATCAGAAAACCCGATCCATTATTCATACCCCTGGTTTTTTGGAGAAAAATGTACACTTACTACTAACGTGTACGTCGAAAAAGGTGATATTGCCACCTACGACGGAAACGCTATAGTAAGCCAGTTTGGTGATGTGGCAAACTGTCACATCCGTGACAACATGTGCGAACTCTCCCATGGCACAGTTATTTGGAATTCTGGGCCCCAGAAGCCTTTTGCATGTAAATATGTAGAGGCCACGGAGGGAGTCGCATATGTAACACCAGAACATGTTGTCATGGACAGCATCCAATCTGCTTTTACGTATAAGAACATCACTTTTAACCCATCGCAAATAGCATCGTGGTGCTTGAATAAAAACTCTATTCCCATGGATAACGGAATTTTCATTTCCCTTCCGGAAATAGAAAATTCCAATCCACGCACAATGTTTTCAAAGCATCCTAGCAAGGTAATGGAATTAAACCAAAAGCATTTCAACACCTCTCAAGTGTTGCATTTGCTTAGTGCAGTTTATAATACTAAGATACGTAAACAACGAAATTCATCCGCAACGTTCGACCATCCACTTACCAAAGAAGAGCATGTTTCTCTTCTAAACACTGTTTTTCGTTTACTTGATTCAGCCGCGCTAGCAACCAAGCCATTTCAGTTCAAAACAATTCCTAGAACTAAAAGGCAAACAATTGCAAATAAGCACAACCACAAGCTACTTTCGGATGTACTTTTTCGTCGTCAAGATACCTCATTAAGTAAATTCCAACCAAACATCTCTACTGCTGTTGCCCACCATATTGCCCTAAACACTGAACCTGACTTCACTGTGTTAAACAACGACCCTTCATTAACTCATGAAGGACGTCAGGACCAACGGCACTTCGAGTTGAATACTAAAATGCAATTTCTCAAAATCAAAATTGAAGAAGTGATTAAACACGATTTTTATTTTGTTTTTGACCGTATTTGCACTTTGACAAATTTTAAAATTCAAGCAATTCGAAGTATTGCTCAAATAAATCCCACCAGCGCTGCTCGCATATTACTCAACAGGAACGACATTTTCGCTCTTCCTGCAGGTGATGTGCTAATGGTATCCTTATGCAAAGAAGTCCAAGTAGATGAAGTTTACTTGGATCATAATGTAAATGGAATCTGCTATCTTTTAACTCCTGTACGAATTGGTAAATCCATTTACTTTACACAACCTGGGACACGTGATTTGACTACATCTAGCCCTCAAGCAAACTGTGGTCACCTTTCATTCGGTATTTATAATGACGGTACTAATCATTATAAATCACCCTCTGGATATGCCCATGTATCCCACATCCATACAAATTTACCTCAGAATCTTGCTAAACAAGATTTTGTTTTCAAAGCACCACCAATTTTTCATTCTGACCTCGCCAGATTACAAACAGACCTATATCTAATTAAGAAAAAACTTGTTTCCATAGATGCGACTACAGTAAAACACGGAACACCTGAGATTAGTGGTAATCCCACTAACCCAGACTCCGATGATTTTGCTACTGACGCAATAAATACTATATCGTACATAGAGTCTAAAGCCTCAGATATCCTTCAAATGGAGAAAGAGAAAATAGTACATTCCCTAGGTTTACACACTTTTGTAAAAACTTTGGTCATTATCGTTATTACTATTGTATTCATAGTAATTTTCGTCATACTCTACTTTCAGTTTGGTTTAGTACGCATTATTTTTCAAATTCTATACAAAACAACCAAAATACCTTTCTCTTTTCTGTTATCTCTCATAAATAATTATAATAACAACAACAATAATGAACCATCTGCTCCTGAACCGTCTCCTCCACGTCCAACTGCACGTTCAGCTAGACGTAATCCACTAGTTCGACACTCCTCAACAACTGATGAGGTCGAAGTAGTGATAAATTACCCTTCTTTGCAAGAAATTCCTTTGGAAAACCATCCGCCGCAACCAAAAACAACCACCAATAGCAAGACGCCATTTCATAATTTTCTCCCAAGCGTCGCTACCATTCAGCATCAAAATCCTATGTCAACAATTTTCATTCCAGTTCAACTGAACTCGTTGTCCACAATTGCACTTTTTGACACAGGATCAGCTATCACGATAGTATCTAAGCGTATTGCGAAACTTTTGAAACTACCCATTTCAAAATCCTCAATACATGCAGGTATAACAGCTAATGGTACCCCTATCAAACTTCGAGGACAAATCTCTCCCATTCTAACAATTGGTGGAAAATCTGTTCAGATAGATAGTTTTGTCGTAGACGACAACGAATGCACAGCAGATTTCCTCTTAGGAAACGATTCTATAACAAAATTTGCTTCAAAAGTTTCAATCAATTACGATAGCAAAACAGTTTCCTTTGACGATATCTCTGTCCCAAGCATAACATCATGCAATCTCGCAGCAGCAAATTTTGAGCTACCTGTTTTCTTATTGGTCGAAACGTTAATAAAACCCCATTCTGACAACGTAGTATTAGGAACACTACACACTAGTTTGCCAGAGAAATGGGAATTTTTCGTTTACGATGACTACCAAGTTACATTACCTCTGGGATTAGCTATAGGCAAAACCTTGTCATGTCCAGAAAACGCCGGTATTGTATTTGTTCGAATCTTCAATTCTACCAATAATTCCATTCTTTTGCACAAAAACAAACTTGTAGCAAAAGCGAATTATGTAGGAAGTAAATTGGCCATCAGTTTTCTCTGTTCACCCGCTCGAAAACGCGAATTCCTTTTCACCGAAAGAACTCGAGAATTACATACCACCAGAAGCGGATCTAAACAAAGAAATGCCATTTTTTCCAAATACGAACGCTCCAACCTCCACCACAAATCTTGTTCACTTCAATAATTCTATTCTTTCACAACAGGAAACAATACAGTTTCAGGCACTATTGCGAAAGTATGAACAATGTTTTGTTGGTTCTGATGGGAACTTAGGACGTTATAATGGTCCTATAACTCATAAAATAAATTTTATACCACATTCTAAAGTTCCCAAACAGAGACCATATCGCGTTCCTTTGGAAAAACGGCAGGAAATTCAACGCCAAATCGAAGAAATGCTTCGTACCTGCGTCATTGAGCCAAGCACAAGTAAATTTGCTTCTCCAATAGTTCTGGTGAAAAAAGGTTCTAATAAGGATCAATGGCGTTTCACAGTTGACTACCGTCAAATTAACGCCATTACCGAAAACGAAACGTACTGTATACCTCACATTCAAGATATAATAGATCTTGCAAGTGGAAAGGAAATATATAGTGTTCTCGATTTCAAGAGTGGATTCTTTCAAATTCCTCTCGAAAAGAAACATAAAGAACGAACTGCGTTTTCATCTTTTTTAGGTCTTTTTCACTTCACAGTGATGGCCCAAGGTCTAAAAGGTGCTCCAGGTACATTCCAAAGAGTTGCAAACTCGCTTGTACGTGAACTAAGAGCATGCTGCTTCGCGTACATAGATGACATCATTATTGCGAGCCACTCTATATCTGAGCATCTTCTCGATCTTGAGGAAGTATTCATCCGCATACAGAATTTTGGAATGAAGCTTACACCAGAAAAATGTTCTTTCTTCCAAACGGAAGTAAAATATCTTGGAGTTTTGATAAGCAAACAAGGTACAAGACTCAACCCTGAAAAAGTCGCGAGCATAGTAAAGCATAGTAAACATACCGCGACCAATTGACGCTAAAGCTGTCAAATCGTTCCTAGGCGCCGCCTCATACTTTCGCCGTTTTATACCGCGTTTCTCTTTTGTAGCAACTCCGCTAAATAATCTTTTAACAAAAAATTCTCCGTTCATATGGACGGATGACCATGACGAAGCTTTCCAATCTCTAAAACAAGCTCTCGTCAAAGCACCAGTCCTAGTTCCTCCCATCCTGGGACAACCTTACATCATCCACACCGATGCTTCTACCATAGGTGTAGGTGCGTGCCTCCTGCAAGTCAATCCGGAGACTCACGGAGAGCACCCGATCGCATATTGCAGTCGTCCTCTCACCATACATGAGAAGAACTATGCAATAATCGAGTTGGAAGCATTAGCAATTGTATTTGCTCTAAAACATTTTTATCCTTACGTCGCAAATGCTTCCATAACTCTGATAACCGATCATGCACCGTTGAAATCACTGATGCATAGATCAGATCTTGTCGGACGCCTTGCCAAATACCAAATATCAATGCAAGCGTACGACATCAAAATCGAATATCGTGCAGGAAAACACAACACCTTATGCGATTTCCTTAGCCGATATCCCACGGTGAAAGCGAACTCAATTCAACCTTGTTCGCTCCCATCACTCGAGGAAATTCAAAAGATACAGATCCAATCTAACTACCGCGATCTTATCAATTTCCTGAAAGGAGAAACTGACGCTCCTCCAAAGCAATTTTCTGACAAATTGGACAAGTATGCCATTTTTAACAATAGCTTATACCTCAAATCACGCAATAAAAATCTCCTAATTATCCCAGATTCAGAAATCCAAACTCAAATCACCAAACTTTTTCATGAAACTCCATATTTAGGCTCTCATCTTGGTATTAGGAAAACATTTAATGCTATTTCCGAAAAATATTATTGGCCAAGAATGCACATTACTATAGCTAAATTTGTCCGAACTTGCACAGTATGCCAGAAAATTAAAACTCCATCAGGTCACATAATACGTGAAGAATTGGGAACTTTTCCAATTCCACAAAGACCTTTTGAGCGTCTCCATACCGATATTGTTGGACCTCTTCCACAATGCATCAACGGTAATAAGTTTATCTCGATGACGGTATGTGCGTTTAGCAAACTAATAATTTGCACACCAATTCCTAACCAGACAACGGAAATAGTTGTGAAAGCTTTACTTGATGATGTAATATCTAAGCATGGCATTCCTAATGAGATCGTATCTGATCGTGGTTCTAACTACACAAGCGAAATTTTTGCACAAATTAACAAAATTCTTGGAATTTCCAATCTACTAACAACTAGTTATAACCACAAAGCTAACGGTCAAGTTGAAAGATTGGTGAAAGTCATCACAGACTCTCTAACCGCATATTGTTCAGAAGCACAAGATTTGTGGTCTGATTTTCTCCAACCTATCGTATTTGCCTATAACACCAGCATTAATGATACTACAGGATATAGCCCGTTTTTCGTCGCGTATGGACGCCACCCCATCACTTGGTCGGATATCGTCCACCAACTTCCATCCAGATTGACTTTTGCTACAGAAAGCTTTGCTGATCAACTCACCGCTGCCTTGCAAACGACAATCATGGATGTTGGAAACCAAATCGCTAGGAAAACCGCAACATACAAATCAGGTTATGACTATCAGAACAAAGTGTATACAAAGGACGTTTCTTGTACTCAGATCTTGTACTTCTTCGTGACGATACCGTTCGTCCCAAATTCACACACCAGTGGAAAGGCCCTTTCGTTGTTAAAAGTGTTAGTCGACCAAATGCTACCATAGCAAATTTAATTGGCCGTACATCAACCCAAATTGTGCACATGAATAGACTCAAAATCTATTCACCTCGTTCCACATCGGCTAATGTTTCCATCCCAAATCAACCAAATAATACACCGTCGATTTCGGAAACATCAGAAGCTGAGGAACCAAATCTACGGCGTTCTCGCCGCATTCAGTTAAAACAACAAGCTTTCAGCTCATCACCACCAGCTCCAGCTCAGGAGAATTAATCACTATTCAAAAAAAAAACAAATTTTTTCACTTCAAGAATAGTTATCAATTCTCCTAGGTCAGTTTTAACTTTATTTTATTTCATGCCGCACCGCTGCGTAACAACTAATTACATTTCTTTGAGAAGGCAACTCAGAGAAATCCATCAAAAAGCAGCTTTAAAAAATTCACCATTGTTTTTTCTTTTGAATAAACGCCCTCATATTGAACGAAAACCAAGTGTGCAGTGCTCAGTTCAATATTTGATTGCTCCTTCTTTCACCAATGTGTAATTCATATACTGTGAACGCAGAAAATGCAAAGAAAATGTTATAAAAAACAATATTTTCTAAATATGTTTGTTCATTGAATTGCAATATTTACCATACCATGATAATTCTCTGTACGTTATTTGCTTTCTATACGGTAGCAGTTTTTTTGACTGTTAGAATTATCAATGTTAACCGATTTCTTGTACTACTATCACTGTATTTTTTTCCAATAGTAGCATGCTATTTCCCCCATCAATATCCAGTCACTGGATAAGATGTAATCGTATGCCACCTTCAATGTCATCCTCACCATCACCAGTTCGTCTGAACTGCCGGATTTTTATCCTATGATTTCGACACTCATCGTCCGTCATCAGTAATCGATGTATACCAATTCAACCGCTTCTCCATTCCACATCCATGTATGTACGACAGAGATCTTCTTCCTTTTACTTCCCAGCTCGAGGACGAGCTCTCTCTTCGCCCTGGGGTAGGTGAAGGTCGTAATTGGTCGTAGCTGCTAATCCAGCTCATCAGTTCACCGAATCCAATCCCTAGTTGTATCCAAGCCCAGCCAACGCCTCGTGAAGAACGATTTCTCGCCGCGTACAACTTCCACCGTTGCGTCAACACCAACCGCGAACGTACAAGCTCGAGGACGAGCTTCTTCGAAGGAATGGAGATGTCGGGATGAAGCCCGGCCAACAACATTGCCAGTTGTTGCCCGGAGGCGGAGTCCCACCGAGTCAGTCGACCCCGCAGCTCTGGCGCCACCCGGCTGCCACTCCCAGCTGCGTTTCCCCCTCCCCTTCTTTTGTATAACTTATATTAGACAATAAATATTATATAAAGATATGTAGAACTCCCCGAACACTTCAGGAATGGGACCGTTAACACCCATTACCTGACAATACCATGTCATGCCTTGATATGTTGAGGCGAAACGAACGGATGTCGTGACTGCACAATCGTTGCGAGAGAGCAGCAGGGGATGCGGCACTGGCATCCACTTGGCGGGCGACTCTCCTGAGCTCCCGGGATGCTGGAATCCTCATTAAACCCGTCCACCTCTTTTCTGAAAGTGCCGGCAGCGTCGCAACAGTGGAAGGGTGGTTTTCCTGCTGCGTACATTGTGCAGCAGGAAAGCTCGTAAACACTCCCTCATTCCTATGCGGCGAGACCGCCAGCGAGGGTGATGAAATCAGCATCCCGTGCATGCGGGAGAGCCAGCAGTGACGTAATTTCGGGTCCCAAAGCGAACGTGTCTGCGTCCATGGAAATCGGCCATTTCGCCCCACAGTCTGCGCCTCAAGATTGCGGTGTCTATGAGTGCCGCCCCGTATCTCTAACCGCTCTAGCCCCCTTACGGCGCTTTGTTTAATAGATATATATATGCATATTTACATATAAATATATAGCGCCCCTTCGGGACGCTAGAAAGTGTTGTGGGGCAGCGACAGTTAGGTACGTGCAAAAGCTTCAGTTAGCGTAATAGTTATTAAGTCAGAGTTACGTGATGAACTAGAATGGACTCCCCATCTTTCTTATTTTTTGTTGGGTATTTCTCCGACGTGCGCCAGGGCCTGGTCGTGGAATATTTCTCGTAGCCGTTGTTTTGACAAGTCAATGGTGGAATGCAGGGCTGTGCGTTACGGTAATCATTACCAACGTAATGATTTGAAGCATTAACGTGTAACGGCCATTTTTCCAGTAACGTAACGATTCAACGATTCTAAGGAAAGCCGGGAAAATTGCTAAAAATTGCTTGAACAAAAGCACAAATATTCTCCATTTTCTTCTACGAGATCCCGTCTTACGGGGAGCGGCAATGAGGTACCCACACCTGTACCACCAGCCGCAATTAATGGGTGCGGCGCCCACTAGGTGCCAGTTCATGAGCTGCGCTGTCGCTGGCAGCCGCTGCCGGAGCCTTGTGCTGCGTGCCTCTCCGACTCCGCCCACCCCCCGCAGGGGTTTCGTGCGCGGCGATCGCAACGCCGCAACGCGGCAAAAGCTGAAAATGGGCAAATGGGAGCGAAAATCGTCGGGAAAAAAGGGATAGGATAGAGACAGTCAATAGAAGAGCGCGATTTACTCAGAAAACTGCAAGTTTCCAACAGGGCTACGTCACCGAGAAAATGGTTTAAAAATTCTTTTGCAAATATCTCCATATTATTGGATATATAGACAAATACACGGGAGCTTGTTCGCTTCCTTCAACAATCAGATTTCGGCAACAACAATCAGACTTCGGTAGGAACTTGTCAAGGCATGCGAGACTTCGAAAAAGATGAGGTGGCCAGAGGGGACTTATAGCTGGAACTTGGACTTTGATTGGATATCGCTCCATTCCTTTGAAAAGAGTTGACTGAAATAAGAGTAGATAAAAATTTACTTCGAAAATACCTAGCAGTGCCCACAGCGTGGTTAGTACTGAAACGAAATCTGCTCAAACTACGCAGTAAGATTACAGATATTAATTAATCTTCCTCCAAATGTCAGACGAGAACGCAATTTATTGATTTTGAGAGGAGGTATTGCTCCTGAGTCATCTGAACCTTAAATTTACCTTAAAATTTAAAATGTAACACCAGTGTTATAGTTGTAAAAACATTTTAACGTGTACCACAGTCAGTGCACTTGTTTACACTTGTTAGCTTCTGTGGACATCCCGATGTGTAAGGACTGAAAATATCTTTTTTCATTTCTTGGCACTCACTTCATAACTACAAGAAATCAATATGGTGATAGAACACTTTCGATGGCGTTCGAATGACATTGCATCCCGTAACCATGCTTCCAGGCATTGGGCATGTCTACAAGGCATTTCTAACACCTCAGCACGCACTGTGTGCGAATATCAATTGATTAGCTGGCTCTCATAAGCATATAGCATGGGCTCACAAGAACAAGAATGCGATTTCAACCATAAAAGTTTAACTTGGCGAATGCTTCACGCCTGAAGCGGTCCAGTAGTGAAGATAATTACCGTGGAAACAAGAACTACTAGCTAAATCTAAGCTTAATCCAGACTAAACTGAATTTGAAATTAAATTTAGACAAAGCTAGCCTCACTGGTTAAATTTGAGTTGAACCCTTGCTAAATACTTTGTGTTCAATACTATATAGCACTGAAAAGCTTTCCCTGGCTTCACTCCGCCGCATTTCTTCCAATAAGAGCAAATTCCACTTCGTAGAACGCAAGCCGACGCAATCGCGGCTCGCGCCGCACGCGGCGAAGTGGGCGGAGTTAGGGGCTCACGCAGCGCAAGGCTCCTGCAGGAGCTGCCACTGACAGCGCAGCTCATGAGCTGGCACCTAGCGGGCGCCGCACCCACTAATTGCGGCTGGAATTACAGGTGTGGGTACCTCATTGTATACACCCCCCGTCTTACTACTCCTTGCAACGGTCCAATTTCATGTTAACTTCGCTGTCACCTAGTCGATAGCGGATATGAAGACGAAGAGACTGGCTGTGGACTACTTGTTTGTTTGAAGTATCCTCATGAAACTCTACAAATCATGAAGTCTTCGAAAAATGTCGGAGCAGTTCTATAGTCTCATGAGCACTTTCCACAGAAACCTCCGTTCTTACTGTAGATTGGGATTTTATACAGAAATCATCTAAGAACAAGCATTTCTTACTCTTTTAAGCTACAAACAATCTTGGAAAGATAGTGCTCGGGATGCGAACATCTGACAAGATCAATTTCTGAAATGTTGTACATAATAGAAAAAAAACGCGAGCAACTATTTCCAGACATTGTTCTGAATAGTCCACTATAAGATGATAGCCTAAATTATTGCTGTGAAAATGATGAAGAATAGACCCTGTTCCTTCAAAAGATTGAGTTAGCGGGATTTGAACGAGTTAATGGTGAATTTCTTCAAACAATTATTTATGGAAGTACGTATCTGCTCCATTATCCCCATATGTTAACACTAATTAGAGTTCGGTAGCTAGATACCGAAAAATAAATCATGTTTTGAATTTTTTCTCTTAACTTCTTTCTAGCAAGTGCAACAAAGACATTTTAAGCATTTAAGAAGGCTAGCTGAGCGAAGAGGGCAGGTGGGCCCGTTCAATTCTGTTGTAATGGTGAAGGCTGAACCCTACTTTAGTCGAACTAGTTAGCAACTCCGATAATGTTAGTGAAGTGCGTAGCTAGGTAGGTGAGAGAATGAGAGGATTCTCGTGAGAATGAGGCAGTAACTCAGACAACGTCTTTGCAGCGAAACAAGTCCACATCCAGAAGACGTCTTTTCAGTTTTCTTGAGTTCTCAGAGGCGGCAAACTGAGGAGGACGTTTGTTCAAGAGCTCAGAACCATGATGTGCAACGATTCCGCTCCAGATTCTTGCGCCATCCACCAGTCCTGGAAGGAACTAAATTGATGCTAAATCTACGTTCATTCATGGGACTAAAGATCCAAAAGTTGGAAGGTTTCAGGTACAAATCACCTCAGAGAATTTTAAAACCCATAACGAGATCGGCCTGTATTCTCCTGTAGTACAACGATTTCAGACCTAGGAGCTTAAGCCTTGTCTCGTAGCTAGGCAGAGCTTCCGGATAATGCTTATTTGGGAATGTGCGGTAATATAAAACTCTAGTGAAGGTCTTCTGGACTTTTCCACGTTTCATTATGTCTTTCTTCAAAAAAGGGTCCATATCTTACTCCCGTATTCCAGCACTGGCAAGACATATGCCAGCAAAATGCCAATTTCAGAAGTGCAAATCTCTCTGAATGGAGTGCATAAGGTGTCTAGCTTTAGTTGCTACTGCTTTCACAGGGTGGGAATATTTTAGGGAGCTGTTGGGGACAACGCCTAAATCACGAATTTCTTCTTCTCTATTTAGCCGAATGCTGTAATTAACCTCATCATTCCTTCCTAGTACGAAAACGTGGCTTTTAGAAGTATTCACTTTTATGTGCCATTTTTGCACCCAAGCTAGCATTTCCTGGCCTGAGTCTTTCAATTTGGTGCCCACTTCATTTTTCTCAACTTCATCATCGGGGATATAGGCTGCATAGATCTTAACGTCATCAGCTCATACGGCGACTTTTACTCGAGGATGAGTTTCCAAGCATTTGATGAGATCAATCGTGTAAATATGAAACAACAGAAGCGAAAGGGGGCCTCCTTGGGGTATAGCGGAAAGGGGGGGGGACTTTTCTACGGATGGGTGGTCTCAAAAACGAACTGCGAAAGGTCTGTTGCATAAGTAAGATTCGATCCACTGCAAGAAATTATTCCTTATGCCAATACTTTCGAGTCTTAAGAAAAAAAAACTCGGATGATCGACTGTGTCAAAGGCTCTACTGAGATCTACTGAGATTAGAATAAACAACTTCCACACTTTCCGTCACACAGTGCATTCACCCAGTCCTGGCAACATTGAATTAGTTGAGTAGATGTTGAACAATTCGAAAGAAATCCGTGTTGCTCTTCAGGAATGCATTCCACTGTAGTCATGCAATCAAGAAGATATTTTGCGACTACTTTTTCCAAAATTTCACACAGAATCGGCAGGACCCTAATAGGTTTGAAGTAGGACACATTTTTGGCAAGCGAAAGTTTAGGGATTGGGGTGATTATAGCTTTTTTTTCAAAGAGCAGGTACCTTTCCTGTGATGAGCTCTATATTAAAAATATGTAATAGCGATAGAGAAAGCGACCATAGAGTTTTTTTTTTTGAAGAAAATTGTGGAACATGATCTGACGTGAGTGAAAAGGACCCATTGGAAGTTCCTAGTTGGATAACGGCCGAAGGGGTGAAAAGAGTCCCTGAGGGGAACGAAACAGCTGATAAGTTTCTGAAGGACACCGATGAAACGTGCATAAATATCATCTGTGTCTACATATTCGGAAAAGGTTCCAACCAGTCAGTTGTGCAAAGCTCCGCTTTAATGATATCAAAATCCGCCCTGCAGAAGTCAAGGTATTTGGTTGCCCTTTGCAATGAGTTATTCATAGATATCGAAAACGTAATAACGTTGTGATCAGAATTGCCAAGTGGTGAGAGAGTTTCTTTGAACGAAAGAATTTCGTCCGCTCTTCTATGGTCATTGATCTCCTAATATATATGTTGCCAAGCTCGCTCATCGATCACAGCGTAAGGGCATTTCGTAGGGCTTGAAAGTAGAACCTTTGTGAAGGTAACATACATTTTATCATTTGCGGTTTACCCTCGGCAGCAACTCCAATCCAATACACTGCGCTCGGACGAGCCTCAATACCAGGGGCATTTAAAACGTCATGAACAGCAGATTCCGTGCGAGCTAATTTCTCAAAGGGTGTGAGATTTCCTTCGGCTTCAGATATACCGGAGATAACAATAGACCTGGAGCGTTCTTCCGTTTCTACTACTTCTCTGGAGTCCATCCTAGAGGGCTGTAGCAATTGATGAAGTAAAGGCAACGCTTCAGGAGCTTTGTTTTCCAATATACTCTGGAGGCTGGAGATTACTTCGTCTTTCTCAGACAACGTGGCACTAAAACGCGAAGAAGTCGATACAGAAGCTGCTCCAAAGCGTGCATTGACAGTTGATTTGGCACTGTTAACGGACCTGCGGGTGACGGGCATGGCAGAGGGTCCAAAGTGCGACCGCTCGAACTGAGAGACAGGAGTCGATTTTCTACCCCATGGTGCGGTGAAGACGTGTCTACTAGGTTCCTCAATATGCAGAACGCGAATATGGTAACCATTTTGCAAGGAATACCGATTTTTCAATTTTATTGACTTTTTCCATTTTCGATTGCATATGGGCAAGGGTATGTCCAACGTGGTTTCCCTGTACGCTGAACACGAATATGATGAACGTTTTCACAAAATATTGACTTATCGATTTTATCGAACTTTTGACTTTCTTGCCCACGTAGCAGTGAAGACATGTCTGCTAGGGTTCCTCAATACACTGAATGTGAATATGACAGTCCTTTTGCACGAATACATCCATTCGATGCTATCGAAAGAACTGCTGACTTTTCGCTTACGGGTCGATGGAAGAGGGTTACTTGAGCGTTGCGCGCCTTATGTGCTAATCACCAGAATAACGGGCATTTCATAAATTTATCAGCAACAGCTATTGGTCTCAATAGTGTGAGATGGTTGGGGTAGTAAAACACCCGAACGAAGTCGGGTATGGCAGCTAGTCTCTAATAAATAATTATTCCTCAATGCTTTCTGCTCTTGGCCCGAGCCTTTGATTATGTCCACAATCTTTCGTCTGACTCTTTAACTAGTTTATTTTCGCTTTTCCCGATGCGAAAACTCGTAACTTTGGTAGAAATTGTGATATATACGTAGTATGTCTAATCATTCTAACGAACTAACGGAGTAATGCATTAAGCTTAACGGCCATTTTTTCTGCAACGTAACGAATTAAAGGATTGATAAAAATTGAAATTTTTGTAACGCACAAGCCTGATGGAATGGCTGCGCGTGGTAGAAGTGCTGTGGATGGAGATAAGCTGTACTCGTCTGAGAGAGTCCAGGCTCTCTTATCAGTCTTTTTCATTTTACTGTGATGATAGCATCATCTTCTTCATGTGGGTTACCGGTGATGGAGCCGAGATAAGTTGCTATCCTTGCCTCAACAACAGCGATTTTTGCAAGTGCTTTCGTAATATTGCCTTCTCTCTCTCTCTCTCTCTCTCTCTCTCTCTCTCTCTCTCTCTCTCTCGCTCGGTATCAAGCCCTTTCACCTGGCAAGGTACAGTTGAGAAGAATTTGTTCGACGGCAATTTTTTGGCAAGTCCATGACTTCAGTCGGCAGTTGACAATTTTTTTTCGTATCAGCAAGTTATCTGGACAATTCTCTAATAAATATTTATTCCTCAATGCTTACACCCATGGATGCGCAATGAATTGCTCTCTACAGGATGGCAACAAAGTCTTTGGCCGAATATAACAAATTATAAGAATGGTAGTAGATGGCCTAGCAATCTGAAAATTTATGTGGATTATGTAGAATTCATGCGCTTTGAGAGTCCCCTCTTGGATTTCGGATTACTCTTTCGGCTTCTCTGTGGAGTCGCAAAAACCGTCGGCAACTGCAACGCTCGAGGGCCGCAAGTTGGTCAAACATTTATGACGCCGTTTTCTCGTTCGGTCTGAACCAAAGAAACTGGTATCTCAGCAAGAGTAAGCTCAAGTCCTGCGTTCTAAAAACTGCACCTCAGAGATCCATAGGACTTCGTTTCAGGGAGCTAATTATTAAGCAGATTTGACCGGTTTGGTGGAATCAGAAATTCGGAGGTCTGAACCAACCTTCTACTGTTTTTTTTCATAACGTTAAGGAAAACTTTCATCAGATCTCCATCTCATTTTTACCAGATGTATTCAAGCCTAAGAAATAATATACCTTCTAAGATATTACTCTGCCCACTTTTGCCCTCTGTTTTGTGAATTTTATCAGCAAAAAGTTAGGGTGGCAATCTGTTGACCTTTTCCGGTCAAGAAAACTAGTTCAGGCTAGGATCTCCCTAGAATAGAAAGGTTCACTCACTTGAATACTGAGCAAAAAAGTGGTGATTTGGGGAGCCAATTGAAAGAAGTTCTTGAAGAAGATGTCGCCGAGACCCTACTTGCGGCCATTTCCATCTCTATCTCGTTTCATGTTTGCAGATCATACAAGACTCAAATAAAGCTATGGACTATGAAATTTCGCATGTATATTTGTTACAATTAGATAGTCAACGGCGATAGAAAGTCATGGGTTTTCCGGCAAAGTGCCAGAAATAATTGCGACAAAGTCCTTGGCCAAAGACTTTGTTGTCACCCTGTATGATTCTGTAGGAGAATGAGTGTAGCTCTTCAGCTACACCTTGATGAAGCCGAAAAAAGCATCGCGCATTCATATTCTTATAAACTAATGATTAAAACTGGGCAGTTCGGATCCCACAAATCGCGCAGCCCTAGTTTACTTCCTAACCCTCCCTCCCCGCCCCTCCCCACCCCAATTGTCTTTGTCCCTCACTTGGGCACACAATCACAACGATAGAAGAACAACGGCCCATGCTCACAAAACTTATGGACTCAAGAAAAAAGACTCGAAGACAGCACCGCCCTCGACTCGGAGTGAAGGTGCAAAGTGTGACCAATGCTGTCAGAGCAGGGTCAAGCGTGTGTTGATAAATTATCAGCGGGAGGTCGTATGGTGGGCGAATAAAGGGGGTGGGGGTCGTAGAGGGGAGGGATCGTGGTTGTGGTAGAGAATTCGGATACTACTTTTAGTAGTGACCACCGAACGAGACTGAATATCGGAAGGTCATTTTTGTTCATACATACCGCCAGTCCTCCTCACCCGTGGAAGCCGAAAAAAAGTCACACTATGGAGATTACCCAACTGTGTTCTGCCTTCAAGTTTTAGCTCTCCAGCATCAATAGAAAAGATCCAGAACAGGAATTACAAAAATGATGTTTAGTTTATAAAGGTGGCCTTTTTTACTTTTTTTATCGACTAGATCAAAGCAAGAAGGATGACAACTGAGGAAAAGTGAACCGCACTGCTTGAGAACACAAACCTTCGACTAATTAAAACTGAGAAAAAAGTGGTGCCACGACCAGCCCTACCTCCCACTTTACATGCCCACCTACAGCCATGCCTCCGAGCAAGCCAAAATCTTAGATGGACATTTTTGCACGTTTGTACCGCTAGTCCTACTCGGTCCTGCAACCCAATAAAAAGTCGTTTTATGATCTCACCCAACTGTGCTTTATCCCCAAGTTTCAGGTCTCCAGTTTCAAGAGAAAAGATTCAGCACGAGAATCATGGAGATGAGGTTTCGTCGATAAAAATGGCATTTTTTACTTGTTTTTATCAACGGAGTTGAATCGCGGTGGAGCCAGCTGCAGGAAAAGGATCTATGAACTCCTAAAAGCGCAAACCTTCGACAATTTAAAACTGGAAAAAAATCGGTGCTAGATCTTCTGCAATGGATGTCCGACTACAACAATACCTCTGAGCGAGTCAAAATTTTAGGTAAAAATTTTTGCACTTTCTTATTGCCAGTGCTACACAGTTCTGCAAACCGGCGAACAGCATTTCTGTGGGGCGCACCCAACTGTGCTTTACCCCCAAGTTTCAGATATCCAGATCCAAGGGGAAAGATGCAGGGGAATTACGGAGATGAGGTTTTGTCGATAAAAACAGTCTTTTTTACATGTTTTTATCGAGAGAGTTGAATCGCGATGGAGAGAGATGCGGAAAAAGGAGCCGTGCTGCCTGAAAGCGCAAACCTTCGGCTATTTAGAACTGGAAAAAGATCGACACCTCAACGGGCAAGTCTCCTGCTATTCAGGTCCATCTACAACCATACCTCTGAGTGAGCCAAAATTTTAGGTGGGCGTTCTTATACGTTCGTACTGTTCGTCCTGCTCAGTCCTGCAGCTCGATAAAGTGTCCTTTCGCGTACTACTTTCGATTATTTCGAGCCCACTACAAGCACACATTATATGAAGTCGTGCAAAAATTTTAGCCTTGGAGGGGATCGAACCCTCGACTACGTAGATGACGTATATCGATATTCTTCATGACAAATTTGAAGCAAATCGCTTGAGTAAGTCTGAACATAGGCTTTCAGAGCGATATTCGCCAACCGCGTATGTTTCAACCTTTTGCAAAAATTCTGGATAGAGAGGGGATCGAATCCTTGACGGTGTACGCGGTGGCTACTCCTCCTGCTGCTATAACGTTTGAATTTGAGGGCGAGTAGTGTCTGCTTTTTTGTTCTCATTTCTCATCTCATTTGAAATTTGTGTACGAAAGGGGGAGCGGAGGGAGGGGTCGTATTTTTTGGCGGCTGAGAGGGGGGGGGGGTCGTATGGGGGTCGACCTTCTATGATCATCACGCTTGACCCAGTGCCAGGGTATCATAAATGTCGAACGAAGACAAGCAATGAGGACTTACATGAGGCGAAACTCGAATCGTAGGAGCACAGCACAACAGTACTGCAACATATGGTTTTCTTTTCATAACTTCTTCCAGGATGGAGCTGGTGTGTAGCATAGTTCAAATTTTTACATCAGTTGCAGGTGTTCACTCATGCGGAGTGAAACTGTAATAGACCCTTTCAATGTCATTGACTTCTTTCTTGAGTGTAAAGTTTACTCACCGAGGTCGAAATCAACACATCCCAGGTTACACGACCTACGTTCAAATCCCCATGGACCCTCAGTACTGATGTGAAAACCTGGAAAAAAAACTAAAATCGTGATTTTCATGAGAACTACGCATGCGCAGTGGTAGTCGTCCACCATGGAGATATGGACTGCCCGCGCAAATATGTAGAAACCTATCTGCGAATGATTGTAAGGTGCTACCATCCTCTTCGAAACGTCCACATTACCTCTATCAAAAGGAAAAAGAGGATTTTCAGAAACAACTTCGCGGACGCCTTTGGGGATTTTTCCGCTTTTTTTGCGAATTTGTCACTTATTCACCGGAACTTCCCTTTGTCTAGCTTTCTCTTCCACTCCAGAATCGTTGCATATATGGAACATATATTCTGAGATTTCATGCGGGACACTGGTGTTCTTGTGCACATTTTTGGATATTGTCAGGCGTTGGAGATTTTATGAAAGGCAAATTTCGACGCAACAATTGTTCTGGCACACTGTGAAGCGTGCTGCTTTCCTCATTGGGACATAGAGAAATTTCACAAATATCGTTTCAGCACCGCATTAGAAGAGGCAATGTGAGTCCTAGGAAGAGACTGGTGTAATCATCATGGCCGCGGAATTCGTTACAGAGCAGGTGACCCTTTCTAATTTCGCTCGTTTGATGCTTTCTACAATCAGGGCGACTTGCTGGTTAACATCTTTCTTGGTTGTTCCCACTCTTGTTTTTATTTTCGAGAAACACTGGCAAAGTTATTATTCCAATGGTTTTCAAATTCAGGTGCGTCAAACACGTCGCGATAGAGTATATCGGCGACGAGTAAGTGAAAACATAGCGAGGACAAAGGTGAGAACATGTCTAGTGATTATCGTCTGCTAAAAAACTCAAAGGGATCGAGCAGGAGAAATCCACAAGTTGCTCCAAATGAAGCGTCAAGAATTTTCGGAGAGTAACGTTAATACTCCTCAGTTAGAGTTTGGTTCGTGTTCATTGTTTCGAACAATCGAACGAGCAGTTAGTGTTTGAGCTGTCTAAAAAAACTCGCATCAAGCTCGCCATTAACACAGTAAATGGTGTTTTCAAATGAGGTATCTGCAGTAGTGTTTCTAACTGCTTCCTTAGCAAGGATAGATTCCCGTTTCAAACGCTGGACAGCTGAACAATGATGCGGATACTTTTTCCTTACAGTGGGTCGCTTGCCGGGTGGCAATTGCCTCAGGCCGCCTCACGCCGCTTCATGCAATGCCGGCCCTCAGATAAAAAATAGGATAACTGACAAGAGGAGCTTAAAATCGTCGGAACCACAGCCATTAATGACCATATACATTTCCATTCATGCAGTGAAGTAAAATTCGTGTTCACTCATGCACTTCAATTTCTACTGAAAGTTTAAAAATTGCGAGTTTGGAGAGACACACGTTCTCCATACCTGATCGTTCGACATACTTTGGTTCAGGTTTGTAGAATACACTCCGCATCGTAGTGAAACCCTGCAAAAATATAGGTTGCCGTTTCACACAATAACCGAAATGCATGGCAAATTATAATAATAATTTATTACATGAGATCACTCATGTGTAACACATTAGTAACAATGAAGGTGAGGTGGGCAAACTTGAGGCATAAAACTAAAACTGTAAAACGATAAAACTGCAACAACTATGAGAACAAATTATACAAAAGAGAAAGAAGAACGGGTAGGCACAAGGATTGTGGGAATTAACTGAGCATCCACCTACATTCCCAGATAAGTGTCAGTCATATTTTTGAAAGAATTGAGTTTGGTAGGGAATGGTTTCCTATTGTGTAGTCTCACATACTCAGAACCAGCCCTGTTGGTAAAGAGATGTAACCTGTAATTGTGCTTAGCCCGTAGAATGGAGTATTTTATTGCGCTGCCCCTGGTGAGAGAGGGTCTAGATGAACAGAACATTTCAGGTCTGATTTTACACATACCATTGATGATTTTATGGAATAGTATCAGATCAAACTTCCGTCTTCTAATCGCTAGGGATGGAAGCCGAAAATTAGCATTTCTTTCTTTATGCCCTGGGATCCCTTCGTATAAAAAACCAAGTGATACCATTGATGATTTTATGGAATAGTATCAGATCAAACTTCCGTCTTCTAATCGCTAGGGATGGAAGTTGAAAATTAGCATTTCTTTCTTTATGCCCTGGGATCCCTTCGTATAAAAAACCAAGTGATCTTGCCATGAGTTTTCTACTGAAACTATTTTGACTCTTCCAAGTTTGGCAGCTGTTGCAAGTTTGCATGGATTGAAAACAGCTGTGCCGTATTCTAGTACTGGGCGAACAAATGTCTTATAAGCTCGGAGCCGAACTTCAACGTTACGTGTGCTGAGAGCTCGAAATAGATCAAACACTAACCTGGAAGCCTTTGAAGCGATTTGGGAAGAATATGCATCGAAGCATAGATCCTTAGTCACCAGAAAGCCAAGATCTTTAATCTGATCAACATGCTGGACTACAGAACTCTCAACGGAGTAGTTGCCTACAAGGTTTTTTGATCCAAGATGCAAAACTTTTATCTTCTCTTTACACAGCGGAAGTTCCCAGTCAGCAGACCATTCTTGTACAGCACTGACTGCGGTTTGCAGTACTCCTATATCACCCGGTGTTGAAATGGTATGGTATATTTCGAGGTCATCAGCGAAAACACTGCACTTAACACCCCTATGTAGAATGAGTGACGGTAGTTCATGAGTATAAATGTTGAACAAGATAGGGGGAAGGTCCCCTCCTTGAGGAACCACGCTAACCATTCTCCTAGGTTTAGAGAAGGATGAGTTTACACGAACTGAAAAGTACCTTTCCGAAATGAAAGAACGAATCCACTCAACAATACGTGGGTGGATCCCCACCTGTTGCAGTTTCAGAATAAGTTTATTGTGAGGGACACGGTCAAAAGCTTTAGAAAAATCAAAATAAACCACATCTATATTTTTTCCCGCATTAATTGCGTGAGTCCAATCATTCAGGCTCTGAATCATGGCCGTAACCGTCGACTTGCCGTTTTGGAACCCATGTTGGTATTCTGAGATAATAGAGAACTCACCAAGGTGCTTAACAATTCTTTTCTTAAGAATTTGTTTCAAAGGTCCTCGCAAAGATAGAGGTGATGCTTATTGGGCGAAAATTTCGCGGCGAGGAGTAGGGTGGTTTTCTAGGAATTGGTGTTACAAAAGAAAGCTTCCACTTGGCCGGCACTTCAGCCCGCATAAAGCTGAGATTGAAAATGAAGGCAAGAGGTGCACTGATAACTGCAGCAACATTTTTGATAAAGTACAAGGGTAGATCATCAGGTGTTCGTGAGTACGAAGTCGGCCAGTGAGCAAGAAGGGTGTGTACCAGGGATGAGCGGATTGTCCGTATCCGGTTACCCGTTTTACCGTTATCCGTAGGTTTTGGCCTGTCCGTTATCCGCACCGTTATCAGGGCCTTTGATGCCGGATAACGGATAAGGCCAACAATAGTAGATTCATTCCGCACGCTCCCAACAGAGGAGAGCTTCCATTTCAAGGAAATCCTTCGTATCACATGATCTAGCGCATTTTTCCTCGTGTGTGATTTTGAGTCTGGAAGCGATGTAGGAAAAGGTAATACAGACTTGTACTCGTCTAGAAAAGCTCTTGCTCAGCTTTACTGGGTTTTCCGACAATCGAGGCAATATCCTCGAAACCATTGTTTGCCTGTAAGATTATCAACAACACTGACTAATGTTGTGACCTCTGACAAAGTTGAAGTTGATGACCTCACAACTTACAGATGAGTAATGCCCTCTTGCTCGCGAAGTTCAATTCGAGTATTCATTTAACTCTACTGTTCCCTTTTCGGATCTATATATACATAGTCTTTAGGAGTGAATGGGACCATAATATTCAGTCAGTACTAGAAGATTTACCAGAACGCCATAAAAGATATATGGAGCAAAGGATCAGCCTATGTCACGCCTCCCCCCCCCCCCTCCAAAAAAAACATCTTTGTCGTGTTGTCTTTAATGGGTCTAAAGAAGAAACGGTGGGGTGTGTATCATCGTGAGGGGAAATGGGGCGTTAAAAAGCTACTGTGATTGGTGTATTCGACCAATGTGCCAATCACGGTGGCCTGGTAACGCCCACTTTTCCCTTATGATGATATTCACCCGAAACCGTGGAAGGACCAGCGTTCGTTATGGGGATCCCGAGAATGGCGGATTTGGTGATTAATGAGAAGGCCTGTGCTTGTGCTAATTTTCATCCACAATATTCAGGTCGTATATCTCTTTTATAATTCTTCATACATATTAGATATTAGTAGATATTGGTATCAATAATATCTCAATATTATTCTTGGTGTTAGTAGAAGGTGGTGCTTTGTAGTATCTTAACACTTATCCGTTATCCGGTCATTTTTGGCCTATCCGTTATCCGCACCGTTATCCGGGTCGTGAAAAATCTCGTATCCGCTCATCCCTGGTGTGTACTTCCTCAGCATAGAACCATGCTGAGTCCTCCATCATGGGATGTAGGGGGTCTGAACTATGGCGCATAGTTTTGTCACTTGATGTGAAAGACTTTTCGAAAACGTCGGCGAAGATCTCCGCCTTTTCCAAATCAGTTGTTACAATGGTATTATCTTCTTTCAAAATAGGTCCCAACTTTGACTTAGTGACTAATTTGGACTTCAAAAATTTGTAGAATGTAGCCTTGCTTCTCGACTCGATGACTTTCTTTTCGATGAAAGCATTGTACTTCTTGAGCCTACGCTCGAATTCAAAATTCAGTTTCCTGAAAGCATGCCAATGGAAAGATTTCCAGTCCTGGTGGCTAGTTCCCATGCAGCAGCTCTTCTATTTGCCAAGGCCTTCAAGTGAGATGGAAGTTTCGTTTGGTTGGCGAGTACCTTGCCAAGTGGAACAAACTTATCGATAACATGATGAAGTATGGCGATGAGCAGCTCATACATATCGTTAACAGTGGATACAGATCTGAAGGAACCATAGCAATCCACACCAAGCAAGTATTGATTGATTTTGTCAAAATCAGCATCTTTGAAATTCCTCCTGACAGCGAGCATTGGCTTCTGCCGAGAGATGTCCAAGTCAAATGTGACTGATTTGTGGTCACTAGACCCAACAGGAGGACCTACCCTAATACCCAAGATAATTTCTGTATTGGTACTCAACACAAGATCAAGAGTATTCTTACCCAGAGTGCTAGACCTGACATGTTGTGATAGGTTGTGAATTTTGCACAGATTTAGGAAGGATTTTGAAACGGCGCTAAGGTGCTTATGTGTGAGGTTTCTATTCCAGTCAATTTTGTTTTTTTTTTGTACTTCTTGAGCCTACGGGTATGTTAAAATTTCCTAGCACCATGCAGTAACGGTCACATGATTAGCAGTGATATGAAATTTTAGTACATCGGCGCGGCGATTTAATATTATTTTCTTTTCAAAAAAAAAAAAAAACAGAAAAGTGTACAAAATGGAAGTGTACGAGTGCGAATGTACATCTATGTACATTCGCACTTGCAGTGTCAAATATTCTTCAATAAACTTTTCATTTCTTCGAGCTCCCACTTCCTGTTTACATGATATTCTAAATGCAGAAACTTTTAGGTAGGTCCAAAAATAACGTGCATTCTCAAATTTTTATTTACGAGCCCCATAACTCGCCTCAAGATCAATCTTCGAACTACTTCTTAGGCGATAAAGATCCAATGAGTTGTGGTGAATGGTTTTTGCGGCAGACCACCACGGGTGTCACCGCGACCTTCATTTCTTGTTGCTTCGGTTTCTGACAGTGTTTCGGTACTTCTTCTTCTCAGAGCTGTTGAGCGAGGCACTTTGCAAAGTTTGCGTGCTAGCCATCACCGTGTGTCATTAAGCGAGCGAGGATTTGGTCGCACTTTCCTCATAACGAAGGCGCGAAGCAGACTTTCCAGCGGAGATCAATCTGGTACTCATTCAGTTTGCGCGGCATTTACTCGTCGAGCTTATTCATCCTCTATTCTTACCTATGGAAAAGGTGGTCTGACGGCAATTACCAACGCGGTTTTGCGAAAGCAAATATGTTGTTTTTATAGAGTCCTTTTGATTACTGCCATCAGTTGTGAGTCGCCAGCCCAGGAAGATCTATGTACGTACGCGACCATCCTACTTTCGAAGCAAGACTCGTCATGTTCAGAAATTCAGAGTCAGCTTCGAGGTACATTCACTCAGTCTTCTTTGTCTAAAACTATGACACTGTTCTAAGCTCTCTATGGCACTGTTCTAAGCTCCTCCTTTTGTGATGCCGCCAAGATGTAGATCTCAGAAACGAACCCGACAAAAATTCTGCTTTCACATCTTTCGTTTCAGGAGTAAAAACTAAAGAGAGATGTGAACTCCGTTCAGAAAGAATAAGACCGCCAAGAAGGACATGAATTTCTCTACAAGCAAATAACCACTCCTCCTGCCAGGGATGAAAAAAAAAACGGAAATTTCCCTCACTAAAGATGATGCGACGAAAAACGCGCATCATTTTTGCACCAACCTAATATTAATAGCTACCATGAGGGAGTTGTTCTAAGGAGGCAGCTCGAGTTTATATAGCAAGAAACCGAGAAACAGTAAAGAAGATGTTCCGGACAGTGCTTGTTTACGTTTCTCTAGCACCAAAGCTGATGTACCAAGGTGCGGTAGTGGAGTCAGTGGTGAACTTCCGGCCAAAATCAGCACTGGTACTTCTAGCAGAACCATCAAAGCTGTTGCAGGTGAACCACATAAACTGCACACCGCCGGTATTGCTAAATTTGGGCGCCTATAGGGAATTCATGTCTAAAATCGCACCGGTACCTTCAGTAGTACAAATATTTTCATTTCACACAATACATAGATGAGGAAAATTACAATGGTGAGAAAAATTCGAATCTTTGGCAACAACTTCCTTATCGCACAGAGAGGAGAGGGTAGGCATAATTTAAGCTTCATTCAGCTTTCTATTCATTAAAAGAGGGCCTCAAAAGATGGATGATGAACTGAACCTCAACCACTTCCGCTTTGCGGTCACTAACTCAGCACCTTTTGTGTTGTATCAGAGATGAAGCATATTCTCAGATGATGCGCTGCATTTAGTTCAACTAAGAATGGTCACATAAATAAACTCTATGGCATTCTTCCAAATTACACATAAATTCTTTTCCTGCGTTGCTTTTTTTGTTAGCATATTTTTGGCTCACCCTGTACAAACTGCGATTGTGATTTACTATGAATTGTTGTGAAAACTTCAGCAACCTCTGAAGCAGTTTTTTTGGAGGAAAAAATTCTTGGGTGTATGCGAGCTTAGTATTATATCGAGAATGTTATGGCCAGAGTCAAAATTGAAAAAAAAAATCACCGTTGACTACGTTCATAAGATATAACAACTCAGTGGAAGGGATTTGAATTCCAGGAAAAATGCGGTTGGAAGTTTTGTGGCCACTTGATAAGTATATCCTTTCAAGGACAGCGGCAACAGCTCCGAAATTAGCGCTGATCTTACTGCCTGACAAATGTTTTTTCTAAAGCTGATTACACTACAGCGAGAGTTCCGAGTCCGAGTTCTTGACCCACAGTTCGGGAAGAAATGAACCTGTAGCCTACTGCAGTCCTGGGTTACTGATCCCGTCACATTCATCGATGAGGTTTATTGAATAATATAAAGGGTATAATGAAAACAAAAGCAAAAAAAATATTTTAAGGTATTGTAGTTTGACTGGAAAATTCCATAAAATTACGGAGTTTCTGTCAATGTTTTCAATATCCATTTTAATTGATTGGTTCAGCAACGAAGTCAGGAGGAAAAAACAAATATCGAACCAGTTGTGATCACGTGCTGATACAGTCCTTTCATCCGCTATGTCACTTGCGATGAATATACAGTGGACGTCAATGGCGGTGGCCCATCCGCGGCCTCGAGAGGGACGCAGCGCAGCCTAGCCGCGCACCCCTGGATCAGCGTCGTCTGCTGGCATGATGCTATTTCTAGTCTCATTCCCGATCTGGTCAAAAATAATAGAAATCGGGTGGAAAATCTGTTAGATATAACATAACAGCAGCAGTAGACATCTTTTACGATGCAGGCGGTGCGGCTGCGTGGCGTACTTCTCGAGGCCGTGGGTGGACCACCGCCATTGACGTCCACTGTACATATGTACAGGGTGGTCCAATGAAGCGTAACGTAAACAACTACGCACAACTTTGCACAAATCCATTCAGATAAGTAATATTTACATTTATTCCACAACACAAAAATCCTACGTACATAAGATCTCACACAACACATTCAAGATGGCTGTTTTAAGCTTTAATACAAGCATCTGGTAGTCTCTTTAGGAAATTCCTGAGGATCGGAGCGATCACTTCGTTCGTCTCATGCCTTCACCAGGGCACTTTTCAGCAAATCCAGCGGCGTATGTTTGAAAGAGCAGGTTTTTCTGCTCCAAGGCAGTCTGCATAACCAAATCTAGAGGTTTCCAAGATCGGCTGTTTATAAATCTCGGCATGACTTGAATTTCGTAATATCTTATGTTGAACTGCACGCGAGATTAGTAGTCAGTTTATTCAGAACGGCCAACGTTTCGGAGCTATCTCCTTCTTCAGGGCCTGGAATGGGTAAAACAATTCGTTGAAACTGCCCCATCAAGTGCATCAGCGATCAAGCTAAAGTCCAAGAACTTATTTTTCGATCACTGGAGAAAACGTACTCAACTGAGAACGTGTACACACCTCGCAATACGGCACTGATGGTGAGTAGTGCCGGGTGACCGCTCGCTCGTCGTCAGTGGTTGCGGGCAATGGAGACTGACCGCTCGACCACGACTTGATCAGAATCGACAAAGATCTAGATAAGAGGCAAGCTCGTTAGTGATCGAAAGGCATTCATCCTTGCGATTGATTGATGGGCTCTTAGTTTTGATTAGAAATGCTTCCATTGTTTTGCGCACCGTTATATCAGTTTCTTGTCCTAGTATGGTGATTCGGACTTCAAAATCGACGTTATCGTGCTTTTGTATTCGATGTGCACCTAGTGGCGTGGATTTTCTGGGGTTTCGTTTTCCCTCTAGATGTTCTTTAATTCTAAGCTTTAGGGGTCGTGCTGTTTCGCCTATGTAATCGTCGCCACAGACCATGCATGATATCTGATAGATGACTCCTGACGTCATGCAATCTCCCTCTCTCCCAGAGGGACAGATGATACAGTTAGGTGTGGTGCAAAGACGATCGTATAGACGATTCCTCACTAGCCGATGCCTTAGATTATCGGAGGGCACATCCACTAGGTTCACTATATCGTTCAAACCTGATTTCCTCAAGCAGACCCGTATAGATCTGCTTATTTCGTCCGAGATGAATGGGATGCACAAGGGGATCTTATTTTCTGGACTAATACCCTCACGGTTCAAAGTACGACCGATCGTCAGTTGTGTTGGCGGCCCAACAGACAGAATATCTTGACTTCTCAACCTAATACTAGTTCAGCTACTCTGTTACGTCCCATCTAATCTGAGGAACACAAAAATGTTCCTTGACCATCTGAATACAACAGTTTTTAGTGAAGATTGTGTGATGGAGTCCTTCGATGTGAGTTCTTTGTACACTAACGTGTCCAACGATTCAGCCATGCAAGCCATTCACGAGTTCCTCATGGAACACTCCAAATCCATGAACTTGTATGGTCTAACAGTTACTCACATCATGACTCTACTAGAAGCATGCTTAAATTGCAACATCTTCAGATGGTCAGGGAAATATTACGCACAGGTTAGAGGGCTCGCAATGGGGCAACGATTAGCTCCTGTCCTAGCAGGAGTTTTCATGGCCAAGATCGAGAATCCTGTGTTGGATCGTAAACCATTGCTCTACTGCCTATACGTAGATGACTGCTTTATCGTCTGCTCTACACAGGAGGAGATGGATAAATGTTTCGAACTACTGAATCAGCAGGCCGAGCATATTAGGCTTACAAGGGAGAAACCAAGGGAGAATTGGTTACCTTTCCTTAATGTAGAGGTTCATCTACATGGAGGCACTTACAGGACTAAATGGTTCCGCAAGCCTAGCAATAAGAATATCATTATTCACTGTAGGGCGGCTCATCCGACTTCCACGAAAACTGCTGTAGTGAGGAACATGTTTCACACTGCAAGAACGGTTTGCTCAGGCACAAAGGAGGAACTAGAATCTGTACAACTCGCCCGTTCCATAGCTGTCTCCAATGGCTATGAAGGCACGAGATTCTCTAAAAGTCGTAAGCGCTCCATGAAGACCTCTCACAACCAGCAGCACGGTATTAGTCCAGAAAATAAGATCCCCTTGTGCATCCCATTCATCTCGGACGAAATAAGCAGATCTATACGGGTCTGCTTGAGGAAATCAGGTTTGAACGATATAGTGAACCTAGTGGATGTGCCCTCCGATAATCTAAAGCATCGGCTAGTGAGGAATCGTCTATATGATCGTCTTTGCACCACACCTAACTGTATCATCTGTCCCTCTGGGAGAGAGGGAGATTGCATGATGTCAGGAGTCATCTATCAGATATCATGCATGGTCTGTGGCGACGATTACATAGGCGAAACAGCACGACCCCTAAAGCTTAGAATTAAAGAACATCTAGAGGGAAAACGAAACCCAGAAAATCCACGCCACTAGGTGCACATCGAATACAAAAGCACGATAACGTCGATTTTGAAGTCCGAATCACCATACTAGGACAAGAAACTGATATAACGGTGCGCAAAACAATGGAAGCATTTCTAATCAAAACTAAGAGCCCATCAATCAATCGCAAGGATGAATGCCTTCCGATCACTAACGAGCTTGCCTCTTATCTAGATCTTTGTCGATTCTGATCAAGTCGTGGTCGAGCGGTCAGTCTCCATTGCCCGCAACCACTGACGACGAGCGAGCGGTCACCCGGCACTACTCACCATCAGTGCCGTATTGCGAGGTGTGTACACGTTCTCAGTTGAGTACGTTTTCTCCAGTGATCGAAAAATAAGTTCTTGGACTTTAGCTTGATCGCTGATGCACTTGATGGGGCAGTTTCAACGAATTGTTTTACCCATTCCAGGCCCTGAAGAAGGAGATAGCTCCAAAACGTTGGCCGTTCTGAATAAACTGACTACTAATCTCGCGTACAGTTCAACATAAGATATTACCAAATCTAGAGGATTGAGATTGCCAAGTTTTACGGCCAAACATCCTTCATCCGGAATCCCTAAAGATCGGTCTCACATCGTTTCAATCTCTTCACTCCCTGTAAGCTGGTGTCCAACAGTCCGTCACACTCCATATGGACCACCCTATGTACTTTAGAGAAAGAACTGCTGAGCCGTAATTTTTTTTGCACTTCTGCAGGCAATGTTTAGAAATATTTCGTTTTCCAGGCATGCACAGTTGTTGTCTGCGTGCTCAGCGTTTTCATTTTCTACATCATCACAGCTATTCTACCTGAGAATCTCGGCAGTAAGCAGGAGGATGACACCGAGAACTCCACAAAGTAGCTTTTGACTTGTTGTTTCATTGAGAAAACTAAACTTATGCTTGTTGTCACGCTTTCGTAGGTTTTCGCTGTCTGTTGCTTGCGATTAAACGTTTCTTTTCGATGCCCAGACAATACAGTGGCGATGAGACAATTATCATTGAAACGAGTCTCGCAGGCCGGTCGTAACACATTTAAGCCGCTGCCAATCATTTGAGAGAATGGCTTGCATCTAGTACACAAATTGCGTGCACCAAGATCGGATAAACACTCGCCTTCGATAGGAAGCAGCGACTGGCATCGCTCGCGAGATGCGCTCCGCCACTCCCGCACCAAGTCGCCCACGGCCATGCGACGCTTCCGAGAAGCCGATAGTTGTGTTCCCGAGCATTTCTGAAAACCTTCCTTGATTGACTAAGATAGTGATGAGCCTGGGGGCCTCTGGGATCTTCTGAACTAGTGCCGACGCAGTGTTAGAAACGTCTAGGAGAACTAGATGTGTCTCCATTTCCACCTCTTCTGGAATCTGTCATCCATTTTCGGTGGTGATTTTCCGAATGTACAAGCACATCGATACAATGCGCAAACACAGTTAAATCCGGATTACGTCCATAATTTACGCAGAAACGTTTCCGTCAATGTATCGACAGGATTTGTGCGCACGCCATGTGCTCCAAATGTTTTGCACTGGGGACACGATCGCCGGGTTACCCGACATGGTTACCAGTTTTCGCGGTGATCGCTTCGCCTTGAAACGTGCGGCCTGCATCACACCTGATCTGCGTGCACCGATCAATGCGAACTACTGATTCATCGCGATACCTGCTGCTCAGCCAGCTCGCGGGCCGACGCCTTTCGTTCGCAGTCCGTTACCGGCTATCGAATTCGAGGTTTTTGCCCCGTGTTTTCTGCCTCCTGTGGGCTTCGCCACCCCACATAGTTTTATATTGCTCTGAGAATTGTTGTTTCCTTTGAGTCTGCTTGTTTTCCTTGTTCAAAGGTCACCAGGAGAAAAATTAGCAGCGATTTCATTCGTGAGGAAAGATTCCAGACGTAACAGGAACTGCATAAACTTGGGCTCACATCAGCAATAATTCATAGTCTCTCCGGGGGGGGGGGGAGCACTTCGTAGATTTGCTGAATTTCGAGAATCTATACGATCACACCTGTTTTTAGAGGATCTTCGTGTTGAGTCTTCTTTAACTGGACGATGAAGTCTCTTCAATTGGTTCAATTTTGTAGGTATTTTTGCAAGCTTTTGATGATGTTGCGAATCGTTGCTAACATTAAGATCTGAAGAAGGCGTTAATGCTGAAAGATTACAATTAAATCATTTAACGATACTTCGTTGTTCAATTGAAGAAGACTTTACGTATGAAGCTCAGATGTTGAATAATCTTGATTTTCTTGTTATTCATGGGCAACGGGCAAAAAGCTAATGAGAGTGACTCTCACGATTAGCCTCAGCCTCACTGATGTGAATACTATAACATAAGGTACTACGTTATCTTTACTGTTAACATATACAATAGGGGCAATTTGTGTACATGAATCGTAGCGATCTGCTCTTGAAAATAGAAATAGGAAGGAAGAAATGATACCAGAAGAACATTTGAAACGAATGGTTCCTTCCACCTCTTAACTACATTAATCATTCGTATAATAATTCTCCTTGGAGACTCCTCTGCAGGAACGGAGAGAGGTCATAAAAAGAACTATTAGAAAGTAAGCGTAGTGATGAGATATAAATTGAGCAATTGTAATATTAATACCATGACTAACTGTGTATGGGATGCTGTCTCTTCAGTGGTTTGTGGGACGCTCACTACCTATGATATACCCCTTGGCTAAAAGTTGCGTGCTAGTAAGGAGTTGAGTCCGCCCTAGATCTATCGCTCGGTCCTAGACTTTGCAGTTCGAGTGGTTTATATGCATTTTTTTTTGAATTCACTCATGGAAAACCTCGATAATGTATGAGCGTGAGAAAGATGCGCGTGCGACTCTTACTCAGAGAAACTCTCGCTGGACGCTCGCGACAATGTCGCTGGCCGCGCAGGTAAGGCCCCGGCACAAGCGAGATCGGGGCGCGCTCCCAGCGAGTTTATCGCGCGCTCCCAGCGACGATGTCACAACCGGTCAGTACCGAATGATGCTCGGGTGTTGAACGTTGAGCGACAAAGGTTCACCACATAGATGTACTGATGGTGCATACAGAAATGGCCGCTACCACCTCTCCATCATTGCATTGGGAATAGCGGTTGGAAAGAATTGGCTTCACGCCCTTAGCAATCGAACCTGACCGGCGGAGTCCCACCAATGTTGGTTCGTATTTGTTGCTGGTGAAGATGTGTTCTCACGTTTTGTCGTCTGCGTCCTTCGAAAACCGCCCTCGTCTGCTCCGCGCCTAGCGAAATTCTGCTCCGGCAGAAGCGAGTGACAACCTGCGTCTTCGAAACTGTACTATTTCCTTCTGCTCCGGGCGAATCCAAGCAGGGCTCGCTTCTCGCGGAGACCTCGAACAGGCTCGCGCGACAAGCGAGGGTTTGTCTGAGTAAGAAAATGCGGAATGCGCCAAAGTCCATGTTCGTCCCATTAGCGATGAACAGAATCAATGAAGACACTATGTATCTACCGACAACATCACGAAATTGCTGGTCGCCATGGTGTTGATCTGCTGGCCAGGATCAGTGGCGCAAAGCCTCCTGCCACAGCTTCACAAATCTCCTTGATGGTTTCGCTTTAGTCACGCTGTTGGGAAAAAACCGATGTTTTCTCCACAATTCCATTATATCCATAAGTTTTGTGCTTGATTTCCTCATTTCATGTACTCCTCATGTAGATTCCCTCATTTCATGTACTCCTCATGCGCTCACACTTAGCTACTTGCACTAGCACCATTACTGGATATCCACTGATTATACGGGTTCTGGATATGCATGGTTTCTTCCCAACCGACTAATGTGCGCTGAAACAATGCCCTCGATATCGTCGCTTCCAGTAATATGGACATGTTCCTAATTGTATATTCCCGTTCTCGTTCACTTTAAAGACATCATTTGTGGGGTAGTGATTCCTTCCTCCTGTGTAGGGCCTGTGTTTCACTTTTTTTCCTGAGCGCAGCATAAGTATGTAGCCTTATCTGCGATTCTGCTTAATTACGTGGAACAATATTAGTTCGTTGACATTCCATCGAGCTGATGTCGTCTGAAAAATGATCACATGCGTCTCATCTCATCAAGTTATCGGATCATCGGCGTTTTACAGCGTTATCAAAAAGTTCCCGACCTAGACTATTTTCAAAAGTTCTACATGGGCGGAATTTTGTTCTGCTCAAATGTAGGTCCCTCTGGCATTATTACGCTTTTCATGCCTCGAATTCAGTCTTTGAGCATTGAATGAGCTCTTTTTATCACATGAGCCAGAGTAGCTTTGAACGGCCGACTTCAGTTCCCTCTCATCTCTGAATCGCATTGCTTGGAGATGTTGTTTTAGATTTTCAGACAGGAAATAGTTGTTAAGTGGCTGGCCCGGATTACAGTATATGGGATTCAAATTTCGATCCGAACTGTGATTCAAAACTTCAATTTCAATGCGAATTCCGCGCTCTCTTGCGGCAGCAAGCGCAACTCTTGATATGTGTCGAGTGCGATGTCGTGAAGCACAAAAATACCACCATGGTTAGCGTAGAAAAACGAGCAATGGTTTTAGAATACCTCACCTTGAGTATATGAAACTTAGCATACTGGCTTCGAAGGCTTCAAGCTACACGACCACACCCAATGTTTCGAGAAAAAGGAGTAGAGCAGGTCAACGTCGAAAAGCTTTTGATATCCCTGTAGCTTTCAAACATCAGCGAAACGTGGTTTCTGTCATGTCTAGATGTTACAGCCCAAGACTAACACTGCAGGCTACGGCAGATGCTACTGATTGTACAGTAACTCGGTGTTACGAGTGACAGTCCACATCAGAGGCGATTCCTTTATGTTGTAGGAATGCTTTATTCGTCGTCTTTGCATTTTCTCCGAACCAACATTTGCTGTGTAGTGGACCGTTGTCAGGATAACAAATGCTGAAATGCGAGACAGCGCAGTATTGGTTTCCCGCTCTTTCCAATTTCTGCGCGGAAAGCCCATTGCTAGCGATTTCCGTAGCATATCGTGATGTGAAGTCAACAGCAAACCTGCTTTCAGTTGGTGATTACGCGCTACCGCTCCATATCAAGTTGCATATGCCAACTTGTTCACGAACGACCTGCCTCCTCCGATGCTTATTATAAACACATGTATGCGCTGTCAAGTGGCGCAAGTGAATTTAAAGCCTGAAACATATCGGCCATCGTGATTCGCGGTGGTATACTGACATACTTGTTACAGCGAATACTTCTGGCTCCATGGGTTCTCGAAAACACCACGCTCACATTTAGTTCTCGTGGCAGCAGCGTGTTGTTGCAGTGACTGTGAGTAACTTCGCTCTTCGTTTCACTCACTTGCGCTGCTGAATATGCATTTGATATTAGTGCCGTTGACGGGGCGTCGTCTATGTTCCAGGCCTTCCTTTTAGATTATGCTAGCTGATCCTCCCAAACGTGTCGCTTTTTTCTTCAGAGCGAGCTGTTCTCCTCCATGTTGCCCTTTTACCCTCTGTGTGAAACGGTTTTCAATGAAAAGAAAGTTTCGCTCATTCATATTCTAAAGGCGCCTGCCGTTTTATCATAATTCACTCTCATATTCAACTTGTTATGTCTGTCTACAAAACACCTGGATAGAACTGGCTGGCGACAAACTGGTACGCTATGACACACATATACGCTGTAATCCGGCTTATTTTCAAAAGAAGATCACACGTTTTGGATTAAGAATAGGATACTGACGGGTTATGTACACCTGCTGCGGAGATGGAAACTGGAGGAAAACCATGGGAGCGGTCCAAGGCACGTTTAAAGCATCATAGTTCATGCATGGGTTACCCATATAATGGTGAGCGATGACATCCAAGAATGAGGAATTCCTCTGCTAGTGAGGGAATAGATCGAGGATATGGTTTAACGTGAAATGTAAACACTATGAGAGCAAAAACGACAATTTTGCACTGGATTGAGATGTTCAACGTCAATTCTTTTGTATGTTCCTATGAGGAAACCACACCACACCTGGGTAAATACTTACCCCTGGCCAACTTTGTGTGGCTCCCAAGTTCTGCGGAGACAGCAGAGAATAAAAACTCTATGAAACTGGGTGATTAGAGGTGAAGTTGCAGCATATGTAACTAGTAAGAGCATCTAAAAAGTGGAGAGAGCATAGACGTCAAAAAGGTCACACCCCCGCTCTGTTAGTGGCTGAGAAACGAGTCGATGATGAAAATCGAACAAATCGATAGAGCTAGACAATAGCTACTGTTTCGATTCGAATATCTACAGCGAATGTTTCGTCGAATCTCGAAGCAGCAGCAGTTCCTTTTATGGCGTGTTATCGAAGAGATGGAATGTAAAAAAGAAAAATAAATCTACAGGAAGCCCCAAACTTCCGTGTGCAAGGGGCGGAACAGCGGCATTCGAGCTCTCTGACACTAGCAGAGACAGACAACCAGAGCCAGCATGCAGAACCCCTGTGTCCCTGCCCAAGAGAGCTGCTCCGCGATCTCGCCCTTTGCACATGGCCGCTTGGAGTTCCCCGTACGATAATGTGAAAGCTACGAATTTATCACACTTGTACAAAAGCGCCGTAAAAAATTGAATTGTTTATGTTTAATGGATATACGGGTGCCTCGATATGCTCTCCGTTGTTGAGAGAGCAACATATACGACAGTTTTTCTTTCAAAAATCTGCCCAACACGCGAGTATAGGAGTAATAGCACTTCCTTTAGTGGAAGTCATGTTGAATCGGTGAAGGGATAGAATGCTTACATAGTTGAATGGTCTTCAATTCTGTTTTTAATGGAAAGGATAGTGGCTGGTAGGAGAGGTTGTGCAACTTTCCTTGGAATAGGTGTGACATATGAGATTTTCCGTAAGGCAGTTCGGCTCTCGCTTCATAGAGATGTTTGTGAACGCACAGGAAAAGAAGCGCACGTCTTATTGAACACGCAGGTAATGTTATCAGGAGTCTCCGAAAAGGAAAAAGGCTGAGTACTAAATATTAGGTTGGTGCATAATTAATGCGGCTTTTTTCGTGACTTCTTTTTTTAATAAAAATTGAAACTTTTGAAATGGAACAATCCTCTCCTTCTACTTCTTGAAGGTGCTATCGAAAACCGCCTTCCCATCCGCCTTAGTATGCTCAATAACCTGGGGAATAGTTGGAATGCAGCACAGTCATTCCACGACCTCAGTGAGCCTTTCAAAGATGGACCAATCAGAAAGGCTAAGTTGAAACATTGTACATATTCATAAGGCGCGAGATTCACAGATGAAGAAAGAAGGGTTGGCCATCAAATTCCAAGCTCCAGGAACTTTGGGCAGCCTGGAAGAGCTTGAAAGCTTGACAACGAGGATGCTGTCCGATCTCTTCAGTATGGACCATTCCACCATGGTACTTCCTCTCAAGAGGCTCAGAAAAGCATTTAAATTGGCCAAATGGGTCAGCACAAACTCTCAGACAGGGACAATTTTCAATTCCCACCGATTTCCTGCAGCAAAACGAGCAGGCTCCATTTCTGAGGGATCTCGTCAGTCGAACCTCTTTCCCTTCCAAGAGTTCCTGGTCGTCGAAATTTGATCGTAGAGCTCTTCTTTCTTCATCTGTAGGACTGTACCTTCCGACATGAAGTACTTAAGTATTTTTCGATTTGCCTTCACTGACTTTTCTTCAGCCAAAATTCCGTTGAAATCGCGGAATGACTCCAAGCTTTCTCGAAGTGGTAGAGAATGAGAGGTGAATGTGGATAAGATTTTCGACAGCACCGTTACTGAGTGAAAGAAGAGGATTATTTACATGGAAAAACCGTTCGAGAAGAATTGATTTTTAACGAGAAATGGAGTCGCGAAAAAAGCGTCATCAATTATGCAATAACCTAATAGCTTGTATTAAGTGTTAACATAAGTCCTTGCGCTTTCTTCAGTTGCGATTTTTTCATTCGCTTTCTTCAGTTGCGATTTTTTGCTCCAGTTCGCAAGCTTAAAACTCAAGCATACTGTCGTTCTAGAAGAAGCTCTTCAAATCCCTTGTAGGTGAAGAATAGCGCTTTCGAACCGTATATGAGATATAGCTAAAAGATCAAAAAGATGGAGAAAAGTGCATCTGAAAAAAGGACAGTGACTCATGTTAAAACCTAATATAATTGCTCTGCATAAAACCAAACAGATTCTTCTACTATGGGATAATAAGCAAGTGGAAAGTTATTTTCGCATTCTATCGTGAAATTTTCAGCAAGAATTTCACCTTCTAATCCAATTAATTAATGTTGCAGACGTTGCGGTGTCTTGGAACTACAATTCTAGAGGTAGAACCAGCTAGGTGGGATTCCATTGCGAATAGCTCATTATTGACACCACATTGTGGGTAACATTCTTGGAGTTTTTTCTTTTCGTTTCACCAGATTTTTTGTTCACCACTTACTTTTTTTTCGAGATTCGCTCTTCATCTAACAGTCAACAATGCATTGAAATTGCTGCCAATTCTGCTGCTGGAATATTTGCTGTGGCAAGTTGGTTTCGTAATTATTTGAAACGATTGCAGTAAATTATCAAGTTGCTGTTAAGCGTGATTTCGCACGCAAGTTCCTCACGAAAAAACAATCAACCTGTTCTGATAATAATGCGCCAGCATACCAGCATGTTTCTTCGCAGTCTAGAGCATGACCGCTTTTTGGGCTTATTCCGGGCTTTTTGACGCCCCGTTCCTTGAACTCGGTGAAGTTCTGGAAATTCAATTTTTCCTAGACGTGGAGAAAGTGTATGTGCGATCGGTTCATTTTTGGTTTTGTGTTTTCATGCTTTGGTTTTGTGTTTTTGATTGACAACTGGTGTTCTATTGCTGTTCTTTGTTGCGTTCGGTTGCAGACCACTTGCTGGTGGCATATTTGACGTGAGTGTACGAGCACCAGGAGAGATAAGGTCTGTGGCGGGGAATTTATTTAAAAATTCTGTTCTAGTGGGAATTGAATGTAATCCACCCATCTGTGTTCTAGAAATCTGGTAAGGTCCTTGGAAGTGGGAGTCTACACAGTCACTCGGGTGAAATCGCACAGCGAATCCAGTAAGTGCCCTAGGAAGGTCTAAGGACACTGTTTGTAACGAGGAACTCCCATTCCCAATTTGAAATGAAAGGGATTCAAATGCTTTTGTAACACCATTGGTACTATATAGAGCGGAACGTCAATCCGAAGGTCGGACATAAGAAAATTGGAAGTTACGTAAAGGAAGATGGTGGAAAGGATGCTGCGGTTGACAATACTGGATCGATGGAGCGGTAAAAGAGCACTCACAAAGCTGATGGACTGGGCAAAAGTGGTGACAAAAAAGGAATTCATTTGGGCTGAAAAGATAGAAGCAATGATAGCAAATGAGCGCGGTTGGCAACGACTTGAATACCATACGAATATGTGAAAGAGGAGAGACAAAGCTAATCTTGCACCCTATTCAGTGATGACCTATCGGATAAGCTCAAAAGATCGGAGAAAATGGTGGAGTATAACAAGTGAAGGGTTTGATAAGGCCATGATGCGGCAGTTAGTTGTAGTTACGAATTGTTTCCGTAATAAACAATGAACTATGAACTTCGGAAACTTCTTCATAAGCAGATTGAAGAGGGCGTGGAGGGGGGGGGGGGAACTTACACTTTTTCATGCCCTCTATGTTAGTTCGCCTTCTTGACAACAACCGGAAAGGCTGGGATGAACCATGGACCTCACCCATTGTACTCAAAAAAAAATTGACACCTCCCGACTTCTACCTTTCTTGGCACATAAAAAAGAAACCGTATGGCAAGAGCTCCTAGAATCTGGACGACACTGTTTGGGAGCGGCTTACTTCTTGGAGGACCACCTACCAGGATTTTAAGGGGAGGAAGTCAAGGCCTTGCAAGAAACGTGGAGAAGTAGAAAATGGTTACTGTATACTTAATGTAACTACTATTAGAATATTTGTCAACAACAGAAGTAAAAAGTTATGAATTAAGGAAGAGAAGATTTGTTTCATCACTTCCCGTATAAGCTCCTACATACAGTATTAGCTTAGGGAGTGAGATTGGGCTTTGGCTTTCCCCGCAAGTACCCCGATGTGGTGTCGACCGACTGATCAGCTACTTCGATCTGATTTTTACATTTTCCTCTATTTTCTAATACGTATGTGGCGTGATTCCTTTCATTTTGATATCTTCATACTGTCCCTTAGTGAGACCTCCTGCGGCATTCGTTCTTAGATCGAGTCAGTGATCAACTGGTGGGCACTATGCTACAGCCATAATTGCAGACATAGTTACACATGCACTCCTCAAGCTACTGGACTATAAATGTATTTGCGTCAGAGACTGTCCACCACGAGCAACTGTCCAGGACATGTTAGTGAAGTAATCTTTTTCTAGCTGTTTTTGCCCTGATTGTTATAATTCTTTATTCTCCACTTCGGCCAACGTTTCGGCGATGTCGCCTTCGTCAGAGCCTGGAAGTCGAAGGCAACATTTTCGACTATCCTCTCAAATGCCTCATCGCCTTGCAGAGTGCGGTTCAGTCACAACGCAAATCAAAAACAAAATGAAGAACACACAGCTCGGCTAGTGCTCACCTTCAATGCATTAGAGATGGTATAAAGGCAGACCGCAAATGTTGGGAGCTGTACTCCTAATGCCTTTTTTAGTGTGCCTTAACAATCTGCCATAATCGAATCAGAATCCGCAAAGATTGTGGTACAAGGCCAGCTCCTTAGTGGTAGTAATACACTCATCTTTTCTGTTCTTGATAAGCGTTTCATGAATCTTAGCTCAAAATTTGAACAAGCACATTTTTCGAGAACTGACTGATGGTATTTGCAGAACTGAGGGCTTTTGGTGAAAAAAAAAAGAATATTTCACTAGTTGTACCAAGAATAATGCCAAGATTTAAAGAGAGTCGAACTTGGGATCTGTATAGGACATGGTCGGTGACTCATTTTCTTTTCTTTTCTCATTACTATCACTGGTTGTGCTTTTGCTTACTTTAGAATTGATTTTGTCGAAAGTTTTTTGCCGGACACACTTTTCCATCTGAATTTGCCTTCTTTTCTGCTACCAACTTCTGAGAAAGTCCTTTGCAAGAAAGATCACTCATGGATAAAGATCGCTCAGAACAAGGATAATTCCCAAACAAATGACTTTTCTAATATCTACAAGCACTGATACTGTAAGTACAGCATACAGAGCGGGGGCGGGGGGGCAGTGTTTCATTTCATTAATATGACACCTTCTAGGCATTTATCCTTCTTTGTATCCGTAGTTCCAGCTTTGCGCTGCAAACACCTCCGTAAAAATCGCGCACCAATGCGATCGCCCCATCGGGAAACGAGTCGTTGGACATGATGAAAGGTGTAATCTCTCGATGTGACATCGCTTGGCGTCTGGAGCAGCTGTTATAATTCCGCAGATATTTATGTTTTCCGCAATGTAAACGGAAATCCCCAAAATTTATTTATTTATTCATTTGCGCCTCGAGGGCACGCCAAAAGAATACATCAAGAGTAAAATGAGCAAAACAGAATTAAGAAGAGCAGCCCCTTCACGGGAAGTTGTTAGTAAGGGTAAAGCAAACAAGAAACTGGAACTGAAGGTTGAAAACAACTCGACATCAAACTAAAAAAAGTTACTCTAGTGTGCTCGCAGTAAAAATATTCCTAGAGTCCAAAATTGAGGAAGCCATGAATTGGCTTCGTGGGCCATGTTTTCCTGATGTCTGAAATTTCATGCAAACAATTTTTTGCAGCATAATTTGTTTGCAGAAGCAGGAAATATTTCCCTCTACTTTGATCCTCCACCGCAATCCCAAATAGGCTATCCACAGAACCAATTACTGAAGTGGTGCGGTTTCATTCACTCCCGGATTTCCACTGTCACGACGTGGATCTTTCTTCAGCATGTCTGCGGCTGTATCACATCGTCGTAAAACGAGACAGCTTGTTTCTTAGCGCTGTTCCCGATGAGTAAGCAGCAATTTTCACGCGAGCGAGCCACTGCGAATGTGGACACGGGGCTTGTTGCGCGGCTATGCCTGTTGCATGTGGGGCCGGTTTCCGAGCGATCAAGCGCGGCGAATCGCTTCAAGAACAAGCTATTGTCTGTGTCCATTTTATGCGATTCAATAGTGCACGAGGATACAATGGTGGCGGGGGATCAGGCAAAATGATGTGGTCACTAGCCCCTGCACGTGCTGCTTCGAAGAACGAATCAGAATTCCCCTAGTTAGTGCGGTTGTCGAGAAATATCAGCGCAGAACAGAATGTGAGAATCATGGAAGCATCGAGTGAATAGTAAACTCTGGATTGAACTAAAGCTCATGTGATTGATTTGCAAGAAAATGTACATATGTGCAGTTGTACACTTATTCATTTATTTATTTCGATACGCTATTCGAGATAGGAGCTAGAAAGGATTGCTAAAAGTAGCTGCAAAATTAAGACCACAAAACAGGAGAATAAGAAACAGATGATTTAGTTGCGTAATGCGTTAAAATTAACGTTAGTGAGCTAACTCAATAGAAAACAGTAAAAAGAATTTTTTAGAAAACAGTAAAAATAACCCGCGCCCTTTTTGCGCACTCTCGGTACATCTCATGAACATCGCTTAAATAGAGGTCTTTTAGTCTTGACGACGGATAATTGTCGTCGAAGCTTACGACCAGTTGCTTGCCAACTATGGCGAGCTTGCGGAAAAAAAACCATTTTTGTCCTTGTGAAATGCAAAAAACCAAGCCCATTGAGGAAAATTGACCAAGTGCTAGCTTATTCTGAAATATTAGTCGACTACGAATTACATAGCCGAAGTCGAGGCGGCGTCGAAGATTCTCACTGTTGCACTTGCTTGACAATAGATTATGAATGTTGCTTGCCTTTTTGACGCGAATTCGAAGCCTGAATTCGAATTCCTGAAGCCATCAAAAGGCGGCGGCAACGACTAAGATGATCTCTACATGTGGATTCGTCCTCCTTTGAGAATGAACGTCCCGTTTACGGACACTTACCATCCGCTCACACAGCGTTAGGTTATCTTACCTTTCCTAAATCGAAATAAGTCTTCACTATGCTGCCACTGTGAGCGGTCGACCACTCATCAACCTCTTCCAAGGAATACCACGCCTATGGAGAGAAGACTCAGTCTTAAGTCGGCTGGCGTGGGTCATAATCGTCCAATTATTCATTTATTTATCATACCTATATTTATTATACGCACGTTGAATTGCGCAGAAGCAGCTTCTAAATAAACGAAACTTATGTGCTCAGATGGAATGGAATGTAGTGAAGTAGCTGTTTGAAAAAAGACAACAACAGTCAAAACAAAAAAAAATCTGTAGAGGGTGAAAAGGGAAAGAAGAGTGAACAATGGTAGCCATTTCTCAGAGCTATTTACGAGCGAAAAAATATGGCATTCATTCCTAGGGTGTGCTTCGTGCTGGGTAACTTGATAGGTATGGTATTATATTATACAAATGCCCACTAGTTCTGCGAGTGACGTTATCCCTAGCGCCACCCGCCTTTCCATTCGTCTAATAATCCTCAAAAGTGTTATCAGCTTAAGCATGGGAAATAGTGAGTAATAGCAGTAATAACGCCATCGGATTCCTTTTCCTTTTTCTTGCTAGAGAACTCAGATCTGACATCTCTCACACTTTCTACAATTTTTTTTCATCCCTTTGGCGGTTCTCCTTTCTTTTCTCTCCTTTAACAGTTGTCACTGGTTAATATTATGTCCTAATTTTGTTTTTATGTTTTAACTGATTATTAACTGTCCATGCGCACCTTAGTGTGCATATCATAAATAAATGATTCTGCAGGGTACATGATTCTCTGTATTTTCACTTTTAGAATGTGAAATTGAGTCTCAACTTCAGTGCTCTTAGCTGGTTCGAAGCTTGTTCAATGGATGTGACGCACCGTACTATCGATACGACTATGAGAAGAATATGTGGTGAAACCTGATGGATTTTAATAAGGACCTCGGGAGATTTAAGGGAGGGCCATGCTCGTAATGTTTATTAAGTTATTTACTACAGTCTGGGTGCACTACAGTCAATGGAACAAGTCAAACACAAAACAAGCATCGACATATTTGGAAATAATTGCTCTAGAAACATAGGTGCAATTCAGCAATGAGATGGTGCAATATAATTGGAGAGATGACAAATTACTGCCGAGTTCGAATGCTCTCGCAGCTTATGTCGAGACTGAGGAAAGGAGATATTGAGCTAACTGCGGAACACTTTGCAAACAAAACTCATTGTCAGTTCAAATCGTGCCGTTGTGGTAAAGAGCCTTGATAAAGATAAAGATGGTCCTGAATAAATTAACTATTATAAACGAAATAAAGAAGAGGTTTTCGGCCACTTCATCCTATCATTAATGACCTTGCTCTAAACCTGAATTCTCGTTCTTGTGAAAGGACCGTGAACGTGTTCTTTTTTACCTCGACTTACCTGGACCTCACGCGGGTCGTGGTAGGTGTCTGACAGGCTGTGCATTCAGAATCTACACTAATCTCTAGCACTGTTTCCAATTGTATTATAATTCTTGTGCTTCTACGAGTTTCGTTTACAATGTGTTTCAGCATATACCTACTTCACTGGACCACTAGTATTTTTGGAAATTTGCATAGTTGTATGATACCATAATTTGTATAGTTAAGGAGTGAAAAAACACGGATTTTTACAGAGTAAAAATAGGAATCCTCTCTTTGTCTTTGTCTTTTTTGTTCCTCTTGTTTATGTTGTACCCTAAGGCATATTAAATGATTCCCTAATGCACATAAATGATTGAATAAAAGCAAGTTACATATCTTCTTCTGGGTGTGAGGTGAGAATTTACGCGCATAGCCTGAGGGAGATATGAACAGCGAAAGCAGAGTTGAAGTGTTCCAGAAACAAGTGTTATTTGAAGTGTTATTTTCAGTGGTGAAGTGTTATTTTCAAACCATCGAAGCGGTCCATATCAGTGATATACAAGATCACCAGAACAAAACGAGACATCTGACAAACAAGCGAAAAATTTGTCACCTGGTGCTTTGTTGGATTATATACGCAGCAGCAACTTGAAGCTGGTTCAACGGCTTTTGTAGCTGTTCTTCGTATCTGCTTATCCCACACTATTTCCACACCGACTGGTAACTTCCGTCTGTGCCCTATTCTTCTGCTGTGCTCTCTGGTAGGCTGGTTCAAAGACCACAAACGTCATTGTTCGGCTAACAGATATCCATCCGTGATGTCATCAATCTATTCATTTATCTGTGTGCTATTTTTAAACTATCAGCCGGTTGGCTATAAGCTTCAGAGACTGTATAACAGGCGTGGGAATCTGGATGCTCGTGATTGCAGGCTTCACCTGGAATGGAGGAGATGTTTGGCGTGAATCATTTCTTGGAATTTCCCTGCAATGGTGTACATTCCCAGACCGCATTACATCCAGACAGTGTTGGATTGGTATTACCATCAGCATGACATAACGAAGAGATATTGTGAGCACTACTAACGTTTGCACAGAAGAAAGTCACCAGTTACTACTTAGTTTGCTCAGCTCTGTGCAATTTATACCAAACAGAAGTATGACGGGCGCATGAAAAGGACAGCCATGTGTCACAAGTACGTTTACTCACCTTGAAATCATGTCGGAATGTGCAGCTGTGAAGTACAATTCGATGTCATCCTTCACATGCACGTCGTTGCTACCACTTGCACGACACAAAGTTAAATAGATCGCCCTTTGTTGAATCAGGTGACTCTTGAAGTGTCAGGGAACTTTTTTTTTCTTCTCACATATCTTTTTCTGGAAGAAAGCGGTAGAAGCAGGCAAGGAATAGTAGGTGTGGAGCCTGTTAGGGGAAGGCAAATGCGTTTATAAAAATGATAGGTGAACTCGAAGATTTATTCCGCTAGAACTGAAATATGAAAGATGGAAGGTAGTGGAGGTGTTGATAGGTTTTAACGTCTATTCAAAATTCTAGACACTGCTTGGGTGCGAGTATCGCTTGCGAGGTGACTTACACAGTTTGACCATTCTGACACCAATTTACCGACCCTAGAGGGGAGGAATCACCCATAGTATTGTTTGTCTGGGGATGTTATCCGGAAGTTAGACCGAAAATTCAAAACTAGCCAATCAGTGGCAGTTTTGTCATCTCGTGGTGGTTTGCGAACAGAGGATTGTCTTGTCTTTCTATGGAATTTCGCCTGTTCTTTAGTGGCATTAGGTGGAGTAATCATGCGTATTTTCAATGTTATCCAGGTAAGTTTGATTTTTACCAACATTCCTATAGCCTATAGCGTACAGTTACTGTGTGCCTACTTATGGGTACGCATTGAGTGTTCTCTTGAGATACACAAGTTTTTGGTGTATTGGATAAATAAATGGACAAATAAATAAAAATAACTTGATTTAAGGGAACGCCGAAAATGTGTTTGCTTCTGGATAATTCGCAGAGGATAGATGATTAGCATGATTTTAATGTATGTGAAGTTTTTGGCAAAATAATATTACGCCCCAGAAGCAATGGAGCGGCTTGTTCGTTTTTTTAATTTATAACTTTGCTATTACAGTAGTTAGCAATTAGTATACTAATATTCATAACTTGGCAGCACATAAACGGCTCTCTAGCCAAATTCCGTGAGCTGCTTGCCAAACTAGCCGATCACTTATGATCTGTCGTCGTCCAGGTACCTGATGCTGTTATTCCCTAGATTATTTCTGAATGGCAGAAGAAAATGAAAGTCGGAGGTGGCGTTGTCGGAGAAGCCGATCCGAACCCCTGTAGCTACTGAAGGACAACGTAGGGGTCGCACGTCGTCGTGGAGGACGTCAACCTTTAGTGTTTCTCGGCTTTGTTCTAGGAAAGCGAGTAGAAGCGCCTACGATGCTGTTTGTATTTATCAGCTGTAAATGTCTGCTCTTCATCCTACCACTTCCAGTGCAGCATTACCTAAGAATTCCATCTGTAGCGCAACATAATCTGCACAATTATTTCCTG